>WOXC01007667.1:0-549498 GCA_011680675.1 Gymnobelideus leadbeateri
TTTGGGGAGAAAGAGGAGTTCAATTTAGAATTTGTTGAGTTTCAAATGTCTGTAGAATGTTTAATTTGAGATGTAAGTCTAGAGATTAGGAGAGGTTAGTGATGAATATGTAGATTTGAGAATCACAAGCATAGAGATGATGAGAATCCTTAGGAGTTGGTGGGATCCCCAAGTGAATGGTATAAAAAGAGAACAATATGGGACCGTCGTGGTTAGTGGGCAGGATTCTAATGAAAAGCCAGCAAAGGAGACTTTAAAAGAGCAGTCACCTAGGTCAAAGGAGATAGTAGTGTCATAGAAATCTGAAGAGAAGAAAGTATCAAGACGAGGGTAATCAAAAGTCTTTGACAAGACTTGCAGAGAGTTAAAAGAGGTGAAGACTGAGAAATCTCAATCAAAAGATCTTTGGTAACTTGGAAGAGAGTTTTAACGATGATGGGGGGTAGGGGGATGAGTCAAGATGGAGGTATAGAAACAGAACTTCCGAGGGGCTCCAGCTCCCACCTCCTCCAATTCAAGTAAAAGGTGTCTGAACAAACTTTGGAGCTACAGAACTCACAAAATGACACAGAGAAGCTAACCTCCTGCTGAGCACAGCCCGGCAGCAAGAGGCCAGCTCAGCTCCCTGGGAGCCAACCCCATCCCCATGCTAGCCAGAGGTTTTAGCTTCAGGGCTGACCTGATGAGCCACTGGTTGGATGGACTTCAGATCACCAGCAGCTGTGGTGGTTTCCAGAATTTTCAACCCACAGATGCTAAGGACAAAGTGAGAGATCAGTGCAGTGTGGACTTTGGGATCCAGCAGTCTGGGAGTGCAGTCAGACTTTGCCTGCAGGGCAAGAATCTACTGAGGTGCCATGGCCATGTAGCCACCACCATGTGGCAGCTTCTGCTCTGGGCCTGCAGATTGTAGGGGGACCAAGAAACCAGTCTGAGGGGCAATTGCTCTTGCTTTAACTTGCTTGGATATGGACTGCAGTCCAGGGCAGAGGTCCTGGGGTGTGCAACCAGCTTGCCAGAGTGTGTGGAGGCCTCAGAGAGGGCACCCAACTGATACATTCAGCAGCTGAGAAAACCCCAGAATTTGGGACGAAGCTCCCCTGTCTGGTGGCAGAGTCCAACTGTGAAAAAAAGTCAAGTAATTGAGTGGCAACATGAGCAGGCAAAGGAAGCAAAGCAAAAAGAGCAACCCAACTTTACACTCCTATTTTGGGGACAAAAAGGATCAAAGCATGGAACAGGAGGAAGACAATGGAATCAGAACTCCTGCACCAAAAGCTTCCAAGAAAAATATAAATTGGTTACAGGCCATGGAGGAGCTTAAGAAAGATTTTGAAAACTAAATAAGAGAAGTGGAGGAAAAATTTGGAAGATAAATGAGAATGATGCAAGAAAATCAAGAAAAGAGAGTCAACAACCTGACTGAAGAAAATAACACCTTAAAAAATAGACTAACTCAAATGGCAAAAGAGGCTCAAAAAGCCAATGAGGAGAAGAATGCCTTAAAAACTCAAATTTGCCAAATGGAAAAATAATCTCAAAAGCTCACTGAAGAGAATCATTCCTTCATAATTAGACTGGAGTGAATGGAAGCTAGTGACTTTATCAGAAATCAAGATACTATTAAACAGATCCAAACAAATGGAAAAATAGAAGGCAATGTGAAATATCTGATTGGGAAAACCACTGACCTGGAAAATAGATCCAGGAGAGACAATTTAAAAATTATTGGACCACCTGAAAACCATGATCAAAGAAAGAATCTAGAAATCATCCTCCAAGAAATTCTCAAGGAAAATTGCCCTGATGTTTTAGAACCAGAGGGCAAAATAGAGGTTGAAAGAATCCATCAATCACCTCCTGAAAAAGATCCCAAAAAGAAAATTCCTAGGAATATTATAGCCAGGTTCCAGAATTCCCAGATCAAGGAGAAAATATTATAAGCAGCCAGGAAGAAACAATTTGAATACCGTGGAAACACAATCAGGATAACACAGGATCTGGCAGCTTCTACACTGAGGCATTGAAGTGTGCATGTATGTGTACAGTTATACATAGATAGAGGGCACAGGATCATTTTAATAGGAAGGGATAATACTTAAAAGGTGAAATTAAGAGGTGAGAGAGGAATATAATGAGAGGAGATGGGGAGAGACAAAATGGGGTAAACTATCTTATATAGAAGAGGCAAGGGAAAATGGTTACAATGGAGGGGAAGAATAGGAAGGCAAAAGGGAATGGGTCAACCTTATTCTCATTGAATTTGGCTTAGGGAAGGAATGACATACACACTAAATAGGATATCTCACCCTACAGGAGAGTAGGGTAGAAGGGGATGAAAGCGGGGATGATGAAAGGGAGGGCAGGCTGGGGGGAGGGAAATTGGAAGCACCCACTTTTGAAAAGGGACAGGATCAAAGTAGAGAATTGAACAAGTGGAAGATGGAATAGGAGGGAGGGAAATATAGTCAGTCTTTTACAATAGATCCCCTATGGAAATGTTTTGCATAGCTACACATGTATAACCTATATTAAACATATATATGCATATATATATATATGCTATTATTAATATTACTTTGCATGTAATTGGGAAATAACATATACAGGCACTGGGGCATAGAGATCTACTGCACCCTACTGTAAAGTCAGAGGGATTATGGGAGAATATATGGGAGAAAGCAGATTGAAGGAGGGGATATCCAGTGGGATCACTATTTTGGGGTGGTGGGTAGGGGGAAAAATGGGGAGAAAATTTGTAACTCAAATCTTGTGGAAATGAATGATGTAAACTAGAAGTTAATAGCATTTGATAAATAAACAAATGGATGGATAAATAGATAGATAAATAGATGAATGAATACATAAATGAATGAATGAATGAATACATAAATAAATGAATGAATGAATGAATACATACATACATACATAAATAAATAAATAAATAAAGATGGGAGTCAAATTGTAGAAAAGAGTTAGAGGAAAGGCAGTGGAGGAATCTATCACAGATGGCCTTCTTAAAGAGTTTAGCCACAAATGTAAAGAGAGATACAGGATGACAGCTAGTGGGGAATGGATTATGAATCAAGTAGAGAACATTAGCATATCTCTAGGCAGTAGAGGAAGCAGACTGAAGATGAGTGAGGAAGTGGAAATGATAGAAGGAGATAATCTACTGGAGAAGATGGGATGGAGTTGAATCACCTATGCATATAGAGGGGTTTGCCTCAGCAAGAAGGGCCACCTCTTGGGACAGCTAGGTGGCACAGTGAATAGAGTACCAGCCCTGGAGTTAGGAGGACTCAAGTTCAAATCTGGCCTCAGACATTTAACACTTACTAGCCCTATGACCTTAGGCAAATCACTTAACCCCAATTGCCTTCCATTCCCCCCTCCAAAAAAAAAGAAGGGCTACCTTTTCATATGAGACAGGGGTGAAGAAGGAGATAGTGATGGAAAGCATTTTGGTGAAGAGGAGAAGGAAAGAAGAGGGAGCTCTCAACAAATGATTTCATTTTTTTTTCAGTAAAATATGAAGCAAGGGGGGCGGCTAGCTGGAGCAGTGAGTAGAGCATTGGCCCTGGAGTCAGAAGGACCTGAGTTCAGATCCAGCCTCAGACACTTAATGCACACACAAACAACAACAACAACAACAACAACAACAAAACCTAACCATGTGACCTTGGGCAAGTTACTTAACCCCAATTGCCCTCCAAAAAGAAAAAAAATATATGAAGCAAGATTCTTTGCTGAGAGGGTAGAGAGTGAGGCAGTCAAAGGTTTGAGGAAAAATGAAAAGGCTTGGAAAAAACACTGTGGTCGGTGGGATAGTAAATTAATTATGGTGGCATAAATGGACTGTTCTGCACTGTAAGGACCTAGTAAAGATTATATGACATAGGAGGGGCTAGGTGGCACAGTGAATAGAGCACCAGCCCTGGAGTCAGGAGGACCTAAGATCAAATCTGGCCTCAGACACTTAACATTTCCTAGCCATGTGACCTTGGGCAAGTCACTTAACCCCAATTGCCCTGCCTTCCCCCCTCCAAAAAAAAGCAAAATAAATAGATTATGTAACATAAATTTGCAGGAGACCCAGATCTCATAATTTTGTGTTATTCTCCAGCTTTGTTCAGAAGCAGGCACAAAGGCAGAAAATGGTAGGCAGAATTGCATTTTTAGATATAATAAGGAATTGTGATGGTGTCCAAGCATCAGACCAAGTAAAAAGTTAGCACAATACAGACTATATTTGTATACCTAAAAGAAATATTTTGATATCCCTATTCCAGAAGCATAAACAAATTCTCACAGAAAAAAATGCATAGTATTTGACTCAAATTTTAAACGTTTATGATCATGGTCTTGTAAGAGGCAGTAAGGGTAGGATAGGCCAATAGAGAAAGTGAATGTGATTTACATATATAAAAATTAAAAGAAGCACCCTCAAATACTTTCAAATGGCATATAAATAGTGTCCCATAAACATTAAAGGAGAAAATTAAAGTCCTCCTGATCAGATGAGAAAATCCAACATGGTACAAATTATAATCAAGTAAATGTCTAGTATATGGTTGTGGAAATAATCCTAGATTCAGAATCAGAGGACCTGAGTTCAAACTCTAGCTGGGACCAGGTCTGGGCCTTATTTGAGGACATTCCAGAAAACAGAGTTTCCTTGAACAGACATTGATCAAGGCTATACTGTCTCACAGCCCTAAGGCTATGGGGCTACTTCTACCCAAAGATCTTGTGTCAAGGGAGGTTAGGTTGAAAATATTCATGTGTTGAAATGGGATGTCTGTCTAGAAGTATCAAAGCTTCCAAGGGACAAAACTGGGATTCAGTGCCTGATTATACTACTTCAGTTTCTTTTTGAGGTATAGGGAATTTTCCTTACTTAAAATGACTTGCCTAAATTTAAGCAGTCTGGATCAGAGATGAATTGTAACACATAGCCTCAGAGTTCCCAAGTTCCTACTTCTTATGTGCCATGTCTCTTTATAATACAGCAACAATCACTTCAGTATAATGAAATCTGTGATTTCACCTATATATGTACCTCTTCATCATTTCCCCTTCCCCTCCATGGAGTTCACAACCTCCTCCACACCCTACTATATTCTCTTCAAGAGTTTCTAGTCTGAAAAAAAAAATCATTACCTTATGGATGATATTGTAGTAATAAGTCTCACTAAACTTAAGCAAGACTGGTCCTCAAGTAAGAGAAATCCAGGTAATCAGTAGGCTGGTACTTGAAGTCTTTCTTGTTTGGTGAGGATTGCCAAAGCTTCTGTTCTTCTGACATCATCTTACCAGGCTTTTCTCCATCAGAGTAGGACTTTTCAGTGGGGGAAAATAATTATACTAATGAAATATATTTACATGACTGAAAAATATATGAAATATATCAATAAATTATGTGAAAACACAAGTGAAACAAAATAGACTATGCATATATTCATCCATGAGAAGTGATCAATAGATATCACAATTAATGACTTTATAAATTACTTTGTATCATGTCTAAAATTTTTTCTGATTCCAAAATATTTTTTCCAGTTCAAGGTATAGTAAATCATCTCACTATTTTACATATAAGGTTACATTTTTGGGCCAAATCAGGTCCTTTATGCACTGCATAACACTAAATATTTCTTTATTACTAGATTATGTAAATCTATTAGCAATGCTATTTTTATCCTTGACCCAAACACCATAATTATAATGGAGCTCTACTATATGTCTTCTTGGATGACTAATAAATCTAGGATTGTTTTCTTTAAATTATGATAGAAAGTCTAACAGAAGAGTGATCCTGATGATATCTAAAGGGATTCAAATTGTTGATCCAGAGTGAAAGGACAGAAAAACAATACATAGGTCAGCTTCTCATTTAAGAATATAAAGGCAGGGGCGGCTAGGTGGCGCAGTAAGTAGAGTGCCGGCCCTGGAGTCAGAAGGACCTGAGTTCGGATCCAGCCTCAGACACAACGCACACACAAATAAAAACCTAGCCATGTGACCTTGGGTAAGTTACTTAACCCTAATTGCCCTCCAAAAAAAGCAAAAAAAAAAAAAAGAAAGAATATAAAGGCACAGGAGCAGGAGTATGGAGACAAATATTTAACAACTGGATTTCTGAGTGGAAAAAAGTATTTATGACACACTTTTAGGTTTAATCTGCATTATTAACATCTCCAATCACTTTTTTAATTTAATTTTTCTCAATTATACATAAGCAAAATTTTTAACATTTTTTTAAATGTTGGGTTCCAAATTTTCTCCCTCCTTCCAACTCCTCTCCCTTCCTTAGGAAGAAAGCAATTTAATATAGATTATACATATGCAGTTATGCAAAACAAATTTCCATATTAAACATGTTGCAAAAGAAACCACAAACCCCCCAAAAAAAAAAAAACTAAACTCAGGAATAATAAAGTTTAAAAAAGGATGCTCCAATCTGCATCCAAACTTCATCAGTTCTTTCTTTGGAGGTGGGTAGCATTTTTCATCTTAAGTCCTTCTCATTTATTTTGGATCTATTGTCATTCACAGTTGGTCATCATTACACTATTGCTGTTACTGTGTGCACTGTTCTCCTGGTTCTGCTCAGTCCACTTTGCATCAGGTCACATAAGTCTTCCCAGGTCTTTCTGAAAATATCTTGCTTGTCATTTACAATAGTATTCCATCACAATCATATACCTCAACTTGTTCAGCTGTTCTTCAATTATTGGGCATCTCTTTGTTTTCCTGTTCTCTACAACCACAAAAAGAATTTATAGAAATATTTTTGCACATCTAGGTCCTTTACTTTTCATCTTTTTGGAGTACAGAGATTCCGGTGGTATTGCTGGGCACAGTTTGATAGCCCTTTGGGCATAGTTCCAAACTGATTTCTAGAATAGTTGCATCATCAGGGGTGGAGCCAAGATGGCAGAGGAGAAGCACAAACTTGGCATGAGCTCCTACTCCATTCACTTCCAATACATGTAAAAAAAAATCACTCTAAATAAACTTTAGAGCTACAGAACCCATAGAGAGACAGAAAGAAAAAAATCTCCTGCTAAAGGCAGCCTGGCAGGCAGATAGGAAGAGTCTATCACAGCTCAATGGGAGCTAAGCACAGTCACACGTGAGCCACATAGTTCTAGCTTCAGGGCAGCCCCAACCAGCAGCAGCCAGAGCAGACTTCAGGAGAGTGAATCACCAGCAGCTGTGGCAGTTTCCAGACTTCTCAATCCATAAACACTAAAAAGAAAGTAAAAGGTCAGTGGAGAACTCTGCTGGAACAGAGGAGGATGGAAGAGCTCAGTCTGGCCCCTGTCTCCATATTGAGAGGTGCTGTAGCTGTGCAGCCACCACCATCTGGCTGCCTCATGAGCTCCTGGCCTACATATCGTAGGGGGACCAAGCAACCATTCAGAGGGTAATCACTCTTGCTTTGACCTGCTTGAATCTGGATTGGATCTTGGGTGGTGGTCCTGGGGTATGGGGCCAGTGTGCCAGAGCTTGTGGGGTCTGTAGAGAGGGCACCCAACTGATAGTTTCAGCAGCTGCAAAAACCCCAGCAATTTGGGACTCTCCATTCTGGAAGCAGAGTTCTACCATGGCAAAGAGCTCAAAATTCAAGTAATTGGATGGCAATATGAGCAAGCACAGGAAGCATAAATAGACCATAGAATCCTTTTTGGGGGACAAAAAGGATCGAGACATGGCATGGGAGGAAGACAGTGAAGTCAGAACTCCTGCATCAAGAGCCTCCAAGAAAAATATGAATTGGTTACAGGCCATGGAAGAGCTCAAGAAGGATTTTGAAAATCAACTAAGAGAAGTGCAGGAAAAATTGGGAGGAGAGATGAAAATGATGCAAGAAAATCATGAAAAGCGAGTCAACAGCTTGCAAATAAAGGAGACCCAAGAATACACTGAAGAAAATAGAATAATTGCATCAGTTCACAATTCCACCAATATGAGTATATCAATAATCACTTTCTTACGTCTAGACAAACAACAGAATAATAAATCAAGGCCTGATTTGTACCAATTATTGATTCCCAAAGTATAAGTGATCATACTAAAAATGTAACAATTTGCTTTCTTGAGCCACTTTGAGCTTGCTATAGCACACCCCTGCTATCATGGAGTAAAGAAAAAAATGTAAAATGGGAGGAACAAACCTAAAATTGAAGGAAAATATGATATAAGCAAGAGACCATTTTTGAAAAATAAGAAATTTAAACTGAAAAATACAAACAAGAGAAAAAAATCAGATAAAAATGTTTGCTGAATATAGGATGTAGACCATGTAGATAGCCTAAGGAGAATAATAAACAGTATGGGGAAAACAGAGGATAGTCTTTTTTGGAAGCATTCAAGTAAAGGAAATGAGAAGGAAATTCCAATTCTGTTAGCACAGTACACAAGTAAAAGTGCAACAGAGATTAGAGTTTCCAATGAGAAAAAAAAATGCATTTAAAAAAAGGTAAAGCACTCTAAATAGTTAAAAATTGCATAATATTTATATGGGAATTGTGAAGGAAATAAGATGCAAAATGGCAGGGACTGAACAATTGTTCTTTAAATATTCCTATTGAGCTATTTTTTTAAATGCTAAGTAAGGTCTTAGAACTTACAGACAAGTTAACTTTGCCTTAGTATCAGAGAACTGCATTGAGTAAAAGTATCTTTTCTTATTTTGACAGCTTCAAGATGAAGCCAACTAAAATTTGGAGAACTGTTACCTGACTAGCTCCACACAGAACAGCTTTTGTAATAAGTAACTTACACATCCCCAATCTTAGCAGAGTGATATGACATTTTTAATGAAGTCATGTTGGCTCATTGTGATCACCACATCTTTCTCTAGTAATTCATTTATTCATTCCTTTAATAATGCATCAATACTTCAATGGATCAGTTATACTATATCTGTGGGTACTCTATGTAATAATGCAGATCACAATCTATCCATACCTTCTTCTACAGTGTAACTCTTGCTCATTTCCCCCATAAATCCTCCATAGACGGTCTACCCAACATGTTAGAGTCTTTTCTCCAAATCTCCTTTGAAAGGCAACATGGGGGCGGCTGGGTGGCACAGTGAATAGAGCACTGGCCCTGGAGTCAGGAGGACCTGAGTTCAAATCTAGCCTCAGACACTTAACACTTACTAGCTGTGTGACCTTGGGCAAGTCACTTAACCCCAATTGTCCTGCCCTCCCCCCTCCAAAAAGCCAAAAAATAAAAGAATAGATTAAATGGATGTAAGAATGGAATTTGATGTTCATCAGTTATCCCTCTGTGGCTCCATGACAATTCTACCCCTTTTCGTTGGTTAGAGGTTTAGATGTTGGAGGGAATGTGGGAAAACTGGGACACTCTTTTATGATATCTTTTATTCCCCTTCTTCTATACAATTCTTCCTTGGTAATATTCTTCAGCTCTCTTGTATCCACCATGTATCTGTCCATTGTTCTGGAGTTGACCTGCAACTTTAATATATCAAAGACTCTGGTGTTCCATTGTATGTAGTCATTCAGCACCACCACCACAAGAAAATTAATGTTAAAAAGATGAGTTTTGTTTTATTGAGAAGGTTAAAGTCATGAACAATGCTGCATAATTGTCCAAAGGTGATCCAGTCCATTTTCCTCCTACTGCTCAATTCTGGATCCAGCTCATTAGCTGTCTGTGATGACATTTATTGATAGACCAACTCTGTGGGTTAATCTTCCATTCTAGAATTTTGCCAAGAATAGAGGTCAAATTTATGGGAATATGTTCCCATAAAACTTCATTTTTTCTCTTCTTATAAAAATCAGTTCATTTGCCATTCTCCTCTAGTATTTTTATTTTTCATTATCTTTCAAAAATTATTGACAATGGCTCAGCAATTATCTCTGCCAATTCTTTCAATACCCAATGGCATAGTTCTTATAAGCCTAGTCACTTCAACTTATACAGGTCAGCTAAGTACTCTCTTACAAGCTCCCTGGGCAACTTAGGCTTCATCTCCCTACTAGTAATTTTTGTTCTATACTTAGTCCAAAGAACATTCTTCTTAGCAGATAAAACAGAATTAAAATCAGAGTTCAACAGCAGCAGCACCCTCCTTTCATCATTGTCCTATCCAAAATGAAGAGCTATCTTATGCCTTTCTGACAGTCTTCTTTCCCAAAAAATACATAAAAGTATATCTTTTTGTTTTCTTTACCAACCTCAGCTCATTCTGAGCGTTTTTATAGTATGATTTTTAATCTTAAGGTTCTATGACCATTTAGAATGTATTGTGGAATATGGTGTAAAGTGTTGGTATAAGCCTGATTTCTATCAGACTGCTTTCCAGTTTTCCCGGAAGTTTTTATAAAATGCAGTTTTTACTAAGGTGACATGTTTTCCATATTATCCAATGCTGGAAAGGGGAATAAACAGTTATATATAGCCTACTGTGTTCCAGGTATGTGCTGAGCCCTTTTTACAAATATCTTGAGATCTTCACAACAGTCTTGCAATGTAGATGCTTTTACTACCCCCATTTTATAGATGAAGAAATGGTGGCAAAGAGAGGTTAAATGACTTTCCCACAGACATAGAACTAATAACCAATAACAGATGGTTTTGATGATTTGCTCTTTTATACTATAGTTTGAGGTCTAGAAGTGTTATATCCCCCTTATCTCTATTTCTTTTCATCATTTCCCTTGACATTCTAGATCTTTGCTTTTCCAAATAAATTCTGTTATTATTTTATCAAGCTCTGAAAAAGCATCTCCTTAGTAATTTGATTAGTATAACATTAAAAGTACAAATTAAGTTTGTCAGTATCGTCACTTTTATTAATATTGGTATAGCTAACCCATGGGTGTTGAAGATTCTTCCAGCTAATTAAGTTGTTATTTCTTTAAGGATCGCTTTGTAATAAAATATAGACAAGTCTTTGGTGTGTAGGTTAATCCCCAGATGTTTTATGTATCTTAGTTACTTGAAGTGGTATTTCCGTTTCTATTATTGCTTCTTGTGTTTTGTTATTAATGTATAGAAATACTGTTGTTTTTGATGATTTATTTTGTAGTATTCAAATTTTCTGTAGCTATTAATTAGTTCAATTAATATCTTTGCCTATAACCTAGTATTTTTTAAGTAAGTCAACATGTTATCTTTAAACAAAGATAGTAATATTTTCTCTTTCCCCGCCTTTATTCTTTTCATTTACTTTTCTTGTCTTATTGCTTTGCTAGCATTTCCAGAACTATATCAAATAGTAGTGGGGAGAATGGGTACCCTTGCTTCCTTCCTGTGCTTATTAGAAAAGTTTCTAGTATATCCCCTCTGCATGAGATGTTTGCTTTTGTTGATTTTTTTAAGACTCCCTCTCTTCCTATACTTCATAGGGTTTTTGGCATAAAAGAATGCTGTACTTTGTCAGAGACTTTTTCTAAATCTATTGATATGATCATGTAGTTTTGGTTGTTTTGGTTTTCAATATTATTACTTATAATGATTATTTTCCTAATATTGAAATGTCCTTACATCCGTAGTATAAATCACATTTAATCATAATGACGAATTTCTTGGATAAATTGCTATAATCTATTTGATAGAATTTTGTTTATAATTTTTGAACCAATATTGATTGAACATATATTGACCTATAATTTTCTTTCTGTGCTTTATCTTTCCCAGGCTTAGATATTAGGACTATATATTTCATTTCTGCTCCCCTTTCCAAAAAATGGATTTCTCTCATTTTCTTCATTATTCATTCTCTGCTTCTGTCTGCTGTTGAACGTCATTCTCTAATTTATGAACCCTATAATTATCTAGTTTCTCTCTCTCTCTCCTCTCTCTCCTCTCTCTCTCTCTCTCTCTCTCTCTCTCTCTCTCTCTCTCTCTCTCTCTCTCTCTCTCTTTCTCTCCCCCCCCTGTATTCCTCAAGAAATGAAAGCCTCCAAAGGATCCATTTTACACTCTCTAGATGCTTTCTCCTACTACTTTACAGAGCTTGCCCGATGGATTCTATTTTACCATTATATCTCACTTCCAGGTGTAAAAGAGAATACTGTCCCATAATAAAGTCCCTCTCCCACCATGACCCTGATTATGCAACTAATTATTAATCTATTATCTTTCTTTTCCATTCTGATCCAAATCTCCTTTCTGGGTTCATGTTTTTCCTCTCTCTAAGTACCAGTTGCATCTAAGAGTGCCAACTCTCCTCTTCCTGAGGTAGGACAGTTATACTTTTCAAACAGTAAATCCCCCAGGCACACCCAGTACAAAGGCTCCATCTCCTTTCACAGACCATTTCTTCCCACTCATAGGAGTATTCATCAGTGGAACATCCTTCCTCCACCAAAGCAAAGCCTTATTTCTTTCTCTTCTCCCCTTTTTCATCTTTCCCCCTCCTCTTCACTCTTTTTTCTAACTCTTCTCTTTCTGAGACCACAGAGTCACTTTCCATTCACTTTTAGCTCTTGATTTGACCCCAGTACATTGCAAATTCTTCCCTAACCTCTTAATCCCCTTCCCTCCTTTCACCCTGCCATGTTGTAATGTAGCTCAAAAAAAAAAAAAAAAACCACATTGATTCACTTGTAGGTAGGCTGTCAACAGGTTCTGTCCATAATGCTCCATCTATTTCTTCACTGTTACTTCTACAAAATTTCCTCCTTCACACTTCTTCTTGTGTACATTTGGAAAGAAGTCTTATTGGTTTCTCTCTTGCTTTTGCTCTTCTTGCCTCTTGAATTTATTTACTCCTCCTGTGTTTCTGTAGTTTGGGGAGTTTGAGAAACAAATAATGTCTTCAGTTTTGGTTTTCTTTCCAAAAATGTTTTAAACTCTTCTTTATTATTGAATGTTGATCTTTTTCCTGTATGATTAAGGTCAGGTTTACAGGGTAAGTCATCCTGGGCTATATCCTGAGCTCCACTGCTTTTGGGGGTTAATGCATTATTCCATTCTGTTCTATATTTTTAGGTACTGCAGAATTTTCTTGCATTATTCAAATGTCCCTTCCTTTCTATTTGAATGTCTTGTCCTGATGGCCTTGTAGAACTTGTTGTTTCTAAATTTGATTGCTAAATTTAACCCTTATGTGTATTGGAGTTTGTAACCTTGGGTTTTTTCTGGAGGTGATCTGTACATTTTTTTTCCAATTGGAATTTTATTTTCTATGCTCAGATGTCTTGGGCAGTTCTCTTCTATTATTTTTTGCATTATGGCATTAAGCTTTTTTGTCCTGTTGTGTTTTTCTGGGATTCTTATATTCTTTGTCTCTATACATCCTGTCTTCAATATCAGTATGTTTTGCTTGCATGGTGAGTATATTTTCCTTTAATGTAAGGTGTTTTGGAGGGGGCAGAGTCAAGATGGTGGAGTAGAAACAGGACCTCTGTGGGGCTCCTGCACTCAGCTCCTCCAATTGATGTAAAAGGGGGACTCTGAACAAACTTTGGAGCTACAGAACCCACAAAATGACACAGAGAAGCTAACCTCCCACTGAGGACAGCCCAGCAGCCTGGCAGAAATCAGCCAGTGCAGCACTCTGGGAACCAACCCCAGCCTCACACAAGCCAGGAGTTTTAGCCCCAGGGTGGGCCTGACCAAACACCATCTAGAAGGACTTCAGATCACCAGCAGCTATGAGGGTCCAAAATTATCAACACATAGATGCTAAGGACAAAGTGAAAGGTCAGTGCCCTGTGGACTTTGGGATCCAGTAGTTGGGAGTGCATCTGCCTCTTCCCCAGGGATGAGAAGCTGCTGAGGAGCCATGGCACAGCTGCCTACATTTGGCAGCTACAGCTCCTGGCCTGCAGAATGTAGGGGGACCAAGAAACTAGTCTGAGGGGTTATTGCTCTTGCTTTAACCTGCTTGGATCTGGATTTCGGTCTAGGGTGGAGGTCCTGGGGTGTGGGACCAACCACCTTGCCAGAGCATGTGGAGGCTTCAGAGAGGGCACCCAAATAATACCTCCAGCAGCTGAGAAAACCCCAGCATTTGGGACAGAAGTTCCCTTGTCTGGTGGCAGAGTCCTACTGTGACAAAAAGCCCAGGTGTCAAGTGACTGAGTGGCAACATGACCAGGCAAAGGAAGCAAAGCAAAAAGAGCAACCCAACTTTACACTCCTATTTTGGGGACAAAAAGGATCAAAGCATGAAGACAGTGAAGTCAGAACTCATGCACCAAAAACTTCCAAGAAAAATGTGAGCTGGTTACAGGTCATAGAGGACCTTGAGAAGCAGATAAGAGAAGTGGAGGAAAAAATAGGAAGAGAAATGAGAACCATGAAAGAAAATTATGAGAGTCAACAGCCTGACTGAGGAAAATAACACCTTAAAAAATAGACTAACTCAAATGGCAAAAGAGACTCAAAAAGGCAATTAGGAGAAGAATGCCTTAAAAAAGCTGAATTTCCTGGATGGAAAAAGAATTTCAAAAGCTCACTGAAGAGAATCATATCTTCAGAATTAGATTGGAGCAAATAGAAGCTAGTGACTTTATGAGAAATCAAAGTGCTGTTAAACAGGTCCAAACAAATGAAAGAATAGAAGGCAATATCTCATGGGAAAAACAACTGACCTGGAAAATAGATCCAGGAGAGATAATTTAAAAATTATTGGACTGCCTGAAAGTCATGATCAAAGAAAGAACCTAGAAATCATCCTTCAAGAAATTCTCAAGGAAAATTGCCCTGATGTTTTAGAACCAGAGGGCAAAATAGAGGTTGAAAGAATCCGTAGATCACCTCCTGAAAAAGATCCCAAAAAGAAAAATTCTAGGATTATAGCCAGGTTCTGAAATTCCCAGATCAAGGAGAGAATATTACAAGCAGCCAGGAAGAAACAATTTCAATATTGTGGAAACACAATCAGGATAACTCAGGACCTGGCAGCTTCTACAATGAGGGATTGAAGGGCTTGGAATATGATATTCTGGAGGGCAAAGGAGCTGGGATTAAAACAAAGAATCACTTACCCAGCAAAACTGAGTATCATATTTCAGGGGGAAATATGGTCACTCAGGGGAATAGAGGACTTTCAAGTATTCTTCTTTTTTTTTTTTTTTTTTGCTTTTTGGAGGGCAATTGGGGTTAAGTAACTTGCCCAAGGTCACACAGCTAGATTTTTTTTTGTTTGTGTGGGTTAAGTGTCTGAGGCCGGATCTGAACTCAGATCCTTCTGACTCCAGGGCCAGCACTCTACTCCTGTGTCATCTAGCTGCCCACTTTCAAGTATTCTTGATGAAAAAACCAGAGTTGAACAGAAAAATTGACATTCAGGTACAAGAAGCTAGAGAAGCATGAGAAGGTAAACAGGGAAAGAAATCATAAGGAACTTATCAAAGTTGAACTATTTACATTCCTTCATGGAAAAATGATAATTGTAACTGATGAAACTTTTCTCAGTATGAAAATAGTTGAAGGGAATATATACATATGTGTCTGTGTGTCTATATTTGAGGGTATATGTGTGTATGAATACATATGTGAATGTGTGTATATATGTTTACAGCTATACATAGATAGAGGGCACAGGACCAATTTAATAGGAACGGATGATACTTAAAAGGTGAAATTAAAAGGTGAGAGAGGAATATAATGAGAGGAGATGTGGAGAGACAGAATGGGGTAAACTATCTCATATAGAAGAGGCAAGGGGAAATGGTCACAATGGAAGGGAAGAGCAGGAAGGCAAAAGGTAATGGGTCAATCTTATTCTCCTCGAATTTGGCTCAGGGAGGGAATGACATACACACTAAACAGGGTATCTTACCCTACAGGAGAGTAGAGGGGAAGGGGATGAGAGGGGGGATAATGGAAGGGAAGTCATGGCAGGCTGGCAGGGAGGTAAATTGGAAGCACCCACTTTTGAAAAGGGATGGGATCAATGTGGATAATAGAACAAGTGGGAGGTGGGATAGGAGGGAGGGAAATATAGTCCGTCTTTTACAATATATCCACTATGGAAATGTTTTGCATTAGCTACACAGATACAATCTATACTGAATTGCTTATCTTCCCAGTAAGGGTGGGTGACAAGGGAAGAAGGGAATGAATCTGGAATTCAAAGTCTTAAAATCAAATGTTAAAAAAATATGTATATATACTATTATTAATACTATTTTACATGTAATTGGGAAATAAGATATACAGCCACTGGGGCATAGTGATCCACCACACCCTACTGGAAAGTCAGAGGGGGTATGGGAGAAGATATGGGAGAGAGCAAATTAGAGGAGGGGATATCCTGTGGGACTGCTATTTGGGGGCAGTGGGTAGGGAAAAACAGGGAGAAAATTTGTAACACAAAATCTGGCCCAAATGAATGATATAAATCAGAAGTTAATAAAGCATTTGAAAAAAAATGTAGGATGTTTTGGTTTGTTTGGGTTTTTGTTTTTGTTTTTTATTTTGCTTTTCTCCTTGATTGTCCTTCACTTCTGTGTATTTGCATTCCCAATAAATTCTTCTCTTTTTTGTTCCTTTGGTAAAGTTTTCCATTGCAGATTCCAGTTTTTCTATTCTATTTTCTGTGTAGCCCATAAATTACATCCTCATAATTATCATTTCTTTTGAATTACTCAGGAATAGCATATTGTAGTTACACATTCACCTCAAATTCCACAGGGTCTTCTGTCTCATCTGTGTTAAATAATTTTCCTTTTTCCCCCACACTATTTATTCATAGATGCCTTAACTTCTTTGCTTGATCTGGAAGTCATATTTCCTTCTGTTGTTACACTTTTCCCTGTTAATTTATCTGCTTATGTTCAAAGTCTTTGAGTTTTCTTTTTCCTGAAATCTTGGTAATTTCATTCTTTCCTCTCTGATTTTCCCTACTTTCTGACTCCCTCATCTCTGATTGTGTTTTACTCAGGGGCTGGATTTCAAAGTGTCTCAGATTCCTCCCATGCTGGGTAATTCACTGTTTAACAGGCTACGTCTCTGTCTCAATGGATTTTTGGGTGATCAGAACTGTCCCCAACTAGATACTGTGCTCTTTCCCTCAGGCTTGGTAATAGAGTGCTCTACCACCCTGTCCCTAACCCCTAGAGTCCTATCCTGGTGTCCTGTCTCGTTCCTTCTGTTATTTAGTTCAAAACTTTGCAATGCTCATGCTACAGAGTTGTGTACTCAGTCATTGGCAGTTTAGAGCTTTGCAGTGCTGGTACTACAGGGTTGTGGCTCCTGGTTTTTTGCTCCTAAGAGGCTGTGGCCATCTGGCTGGATGTCACATCCAGGGCAAATTTCTGGAGACCTGAGCTAATGTTTCCATAGCACTGGGAAGGGGGTGAGGGAACCACAGTACAAGCATGAGTTTTGTTGTAAGCCTGTGAGCCCATGTCCTTGGATCTATTATTGTGGCTTCACTACCCAGATTGTGGGAGGTTTACTGAATGAGCTTCAGGTCAGTGTGAATCAGTTAACAGGTTTGAGGGTTTTTTTTTAAACCTTTTTTTTTTTTTTATTCAGGGTATCCTAGACCATAGAGAGAACTTAAATGGCTTTATCTTTGGTTGGAAATTTCTTTTTTGTAGAGGTTTGAGAGGTCATGGAGTTCGGAGAAAATGTCTAGTCCTTTTTGTTCACATAACCAATGATCTCTTAATTAATTAATCTAATGGTTCTTTTCACAGTTCTCATCTTTCTTGATCTATCTGCTTAATTTTATACTACTGATCATTCTCTCCTCCTATATTATCTGTTTTCTGGGCTTCCATTCTTTCCTAGTTCTCCTACCAGATTTCTTAGTTTCTTTGCTGAATCATAATCCATATCAAGCCCACTGACTGTGCACATTCTCCAAGCCTTTGTCCTGAACCCTCTTACATCTCAACATTCTCACTCAGGGACCTCGCCAACTCCCATACACTTAAATTTCATAGTTCATGTTGTCTTTCTTACCATACAAATGGAATGAGTTATAACTCACACTCAGTATCAACATTATTTATTTCCAGAGTTCTGAACCCACTATTTCCCAGCTTCCATGTCCTCTACCTCCATCTTGCCCATAATGCTAACCTGGATTATGAATCTATTGCCTATGTTGAATGTCATGATATACCCAATCATGCAGGCTTTGCTTCAGCTTCTATAAGCCCAGTTTCACGTGCTGTATCTACAACACACAGCCACCCATGACTTCTTGCAAGCATAAGTTGTTTTTAACTTATAAAGATTAGAACTACCTTTTAAAATTACTGACCCTTTCCAAACAAAGCAAACATCTAGATCAGTGTTCTATAAACAGTACCCAAGGTACTCTCTGCTCAATAAATTCTTATTGACTGATCTCACTACATGTTTCAGTTTGAACTCATGAACTATAGACCAAAGTCCAAGTTACAACATGTGTCCCCTGCGTTAGTAAAAGAAATATAAAAAATTTTCAGACGACCAATAACAGGTCAGGTTGGGTTCATTTAAAATTGCATTAGCACAGAAAGAAACACATCAGCACAGAAACAGTACCGTACAATTCAATCCTATTAACTCATTAGTGTTAATAGGGTCATAACATCAGAGTCATAGAGCTAAAAAGAACCCCAGAAGCTATCAAATCCAACTTCTTCATTTTATAGGTGAAGAAAATGAAGTTCATAGAAGTTGAATTATTTGCCCAAGATCACAAAGGTAGAATCACACCAGAGATAGAATTTTAATTCAGATTTTTTTAAATTCCAGAGTAAGTGTTCTTTTCATTCTTTCCACATGTTTCATGTGTTTATATTTTGTTTTCCTATTAAGTCTATAGAATTCTTGAGAATAGGAGTGTAACAAAATATGAGACTTAGGTGGCTTACTTTCATCACCATGAATTGTTTAACTCTCCTGGCCTTGAACAAGACTTTTTACCCCTTTAATGAAGATTTAGCAGGGTGTCAGGGCATAAAACTATTTTAATAAAAATATAATAATTTAACAAAGCATTATTTGTGTATATGGTTAGTCAGTTACAAATAAAGAGAGTTGTAACAAATTTCAACTTAGGAGAGATATCTTAAAGATACCTCAGATTAGAATTCCTTTGTTTAGTCTCTCAATTTCAGTTCCTTCTCAGATGTAGCTTTCTATCAGCTTGGCTATTTGAGAAATCAGATTCTCTTCCCAGGTCTATCCATTGCAAACTGGAAACTCCTTTATGTTTCCCTAATCACTGAAATAAGTCCTTTCTGATTAGTTCCCTGATTTCTATGGCTTAGCTCTGGTAAAACTGCATTCCTGACCCCATGGTCTTAAGACTCAGAGCTACAAGTTGATGCTGGTCTCTGGCTATTATAACCCTACATTTTGACATCTTACTTCTGCTATTTGCTAACCCACCCTCATCTGACTCATCCCTGCGGCTTCCTGCAACTACTGTTCTCTTTCTACCCATTAACCATCCCCATAACCCCCAACACACACACACACACACACACACACACACACACACACACACACACACACACACACACACACTCCTGGTCCTCAAGTCGTTTTTACCCCCCTGAACTGGGTTTCTTGGAAACCTAGAATTTAATTCTAGTCAGCTAAAACATAAACACACATATGTATATGTATGTGTATATGGATATGTGTATGTATTTATAATCTCCTTGACAGGTGAAGAAATACAAAAAGCTATGGTAAGAATATGCATGTTGTGTGTGTGTGCTGACTAGTAGATCCAGGACTATTTGTTTCATGCTTCTTGGTGGCTAACATATAACCTGTCTTCCCTATTAAACATTCAACCTATATGGACAACAATAAAATAGACTCTCAGATATGTTATTTATTATTATCAAGTAGAATACAAGAACTTGCCATCAAATTTGAGCAGAATTTTAAAACTTCCTGTGAGTATTCAAGTTCATTTTCTTTTTTTGGAGGGCAATTGGGGTTAAATGACTTGCCCAGGGTCACGCAGCTAGTTTTATGTGTGTAAGTGTCTAAGGCTGGATTTGAACTCAGGTCCTCCTGACTCCAGGGCCAGTGCTCTATTTACTGTGCCACCTAGTCACCTCAACAAGTTCATTTTCTAACAATGGTATTTCAAATAAATATATTGTTCTTTCATGAACTCAGTACTTCCCCCCATTAACCCTAAAGTACTTAGCACAGTGTTTGGTATAGTAGGCACTATAGAAATAAATATTTATTCCCTAACTTTCCCTTTTTTCCTTCTAATTTGAGGTGTCCTATACATAACTGAATAAATTGAGTTATTTTATACATATGTGTATATACACATATATGTGTATTAAAAACATCCATATATACAGTTATTTGCCCTATTTTATTTTTTTATTTATTTTTAATTTTTTTTATTTTTAAGCAATTGGGGTTAAGTAACTTGCTCAAGGTTACACGGCTAGTCATTATTTATGTGTGGGTGCTCATTTTCTGAGGCCGGATTTGATCTCGGGTCATCCCAACTCCGAGGCTGTCGCTCTTACTGGGCGGCCTAGCCGCCCCTTTTAGGGCAATTGGGGTTAAGTAACTTGCCCAAGGTCACACGGCTAGGTTCTTGTTTGTGTGGGTTAAGTGTCTGAGGCTGGATCCGAACTCAGGTCCTTCTGACTCCAGGGCCGGCGCTCTACTCACTGCACCACCTAGCCGCCCCTGCCCTATTTTATTACTTGAAGATGTATATTAGGCAGCACTTGGTGAGATTTAACTTAACAAAGTAACAGTCCACCTGCTAGATTGAGAAGGTTAGAAGTCATTCATCCTTTATTCATGCTTATCAAGGTCTTTCTCTTAACCTTAAAAAATATTTTTTATCTGCAAGATTTTCCACTGTGTCATTTTTATAGAGGAAGCTACTATGACATAAAGAAGCTAGCTGACTTGTCAGAACTGCAGAAAAAGTTTCTTATTGGAAAGATAAAAGCTAACTACCAATTTTTTGACTTATAGGGAGCCATTGAGACAGACTGACTACTCGTGAAGAAAAAAATTATGAGAGCTATATAATGAACAATTCTCACTTTAGTTTTCATAGGGAAAAAAAAACAATCAGTAAACAGGTCTGAAGCATGAAAGAATGGGTGTAGTCAAGAACCTCTATTCAATCTGGTTCGTGTTTTTCCTAAAACATTTTAAACTGGAGCTGATGAGTTGCAAAAATGTTAAAAAAAAAAAAAAAAGCAGTCACACGTGCAAGTAAAATGTAGGACAGTAACTTGATTTGATAGACTGAGAGTGACCAAATACATATAAATGCTCATTTCCTCTTTTTACTCTACATTACTGGAAAAGAATCAGACATAATTTAAAATGAAAGCTGAGTAGAAGATTTTCAAAAGGCAAAATCTTGACTGATTTCGACAGACTTGGCCTTCTCCAGCAATGCAAGAACCTAAAACAATTCCAAAGGACTCATGATAGAAAGCCTCACTCAGAGGAGAATAATGGAGTCAGAATGCAGAGTGAAACAGACTATTTTCAGTTTTGTTTTGTTTTGTTTTTCTTTCTCATGGTTTTTCCCATTCATTATAATTCTTCTATGCAACATGACTAATGTGAAAATATGTTTAATAGGAATATATGTGTGGAGTCCATTTCAGATTGAAGTCATCTTGGGGAGGGAGGGAGGAGGCAGGAGGGAGGAGGAGAAAACTTAAAACTTATGAAAATGAATGTTAAAAACTAAAAATAAATAAAATAATAATAAAAAGACAAAACCTTTTGCTGTACATCACAATTTTTTTCAGAGTACGTGAAATACTATAAAGAAATAAATCTGCTTCAAGTGAATAAAAATATCTGAATTTGTTCCAAAGGCAACTTCATGGCACTTTTTCTACTCCCATTTTTACTTTTTCATAGGATACTCCCACCCACCAAGGGGAGATAAATCCTCAGGTTATTTCCAGTACTATTATTTTCCATGTCTTAATTTTATCATCTCTGAGATTCCAAACTCTGAACTGCTTAATAAGGATCCTTTATAAAATGTCTACTGTATGCAAAGCATTACACTACTAAGTTTAGATAAATAAGGTTCCTTAACTTCATGGAGCCTACAATCTAAAATAGGGAATAATGCACACAGCGATAATTGTAATGCAGAATATTACATGAAAATTTCACTAGAATGCCAAATGGTATTTGAGGGCCATGGGTATTTTTAGGATGATATATATCTATATAGCTACATGCAAATATATATATATATATATGTATATATATATATATATATATATATATATATATATATATATATATATATAAGATCTAGTTTCTCCTACTTCTATGTAACCAAGTTAGAACAACTAGAATAATACAGAAGCAAACCTTCCTTTTTTCTACTTGATGTTTAGATAGAGGGTGAATAAATGAATGGGCAGATCTCAAGCAATATTAAGAATACAGATAATGTGGGGAAAATGGGAAAAATATTGTAACTCAAAATCTGGCAGAAATGAAAAATGTAAACCAGAAGTTAATAAAGCATTTGGGAAAAAAAATAATACAGATAATGAGCATTTAAATTAAAACTGACAAAAACCACTTTCAAAACCAGAAAAGGATCAGAGCTATGTAGAAACACTTTCCAGCACTATAAACATTTAAGCATAAATTTATTGATGGCTTAGTTTTATAGCTTAGGTTGAAACAAAACAACAAAAAATCCCTTAGCTATTTAAAGTTAGAAAAAAACTAAATAAAAATAGTAATGCAGAAAAGATCAGTAAGGGTTAGAGTTCTCAAGTTATCCAATATTTCCATTATTGTTTTTCATAATGCAAAAGCAGACTCTCAGATATATAATAAGATCATTAAAAATATATCTTGTGTAAACAAATTGTGAGTTTAACAGGTGCTTCTCCATTATTCCAGACTATGAGTCAGACCTTGGGCAGACTTCATTAACAACTTCCAAGAATGTTACTTAATCTCTTGAGCCACAGAGTCATAATATCTATAAGCATTCAGAAACCTGGGTACTATTTGGGGAAAAGACAATAACCTTAAATATATTTTTAAAATATAAGGAAGACATGTTGAAACAATTAATCATAAACAAATCATTAAAATTAAAAGTATGTTCTTAAATAGCATCTTAGATAAGAACAAATCCCTCATTATTCTGGAATATATTGACTTAAGATCATAAGTGGAAGAAAATCACTGACATGACATACAATACAACATACTCAGTGTTCTCTGTCTCAGAGCTTTTGAAGAATATTTTCTATGGTGGACAGTAGATAAAGTAATTTGCAAAGAAAACTGTCACCCAGTGATTTAGAGGTCTTTAAAAAAAAACATATTTTATACATTACAGTACACATTGTGTGCCACAGAATCTAAGAATTTCAACAATCTAAAGCATAAATTTTAATTTTACTTTAGCTATGAAAAATAAGCATCAGTCTCATGATAAGTAGATCAGTAAGGAGGTGAACACAGTTAGAAAAGGGAATACTTTGATGTCCTTCATCTAATATTATTTTCAGAAAGATTTTTCTCAAAGTGTTAAAGTTTTATTTAAGTGTTTGAAAATATATAGATCAAAAAATGGTGTAGTAAAGGCAGCAACGAAACTGAACTCTACCAAGATACCCCTCCATAAACAACCACAAAATAGCACCTCAAATCAAAGTCTACAGTGGCAGAGCCATGAAAAGGTTTGAGTGAGATATTTTTCCAGTATAAGACAACTTAGGAGGTTGACAGGAGAGGTCTGTGACACCAGAATTGGCACAGGCCTGGATCACGTGCATTGGCCTTAAAGGAAACAGCAACTTCAAGAGATCTCAGCCCAGAGATGGCAAGAGGTCAGACAACATGTCAGAAAAAGATTACGAGAGACCATGAACTGGCACTTGGCACAGCACCTTTGTTGAATTGTCCATATGCAGTTCCAGGACATAGTTCCAGGGTAGAAAGAAGCACTGGGGTTTGTAGCTACATGAGAGAAGAGCAACTGTCACAGTTCCAGTGACAAGAGAAACACTAACACTTTCAGCTACAGGGAAGCAGGGAGCATTTCTGGGTAAAGGCTCAGAGTACAGACCAGAAGAGCAATGACCCTGAGCAAATCATTTTAACTCTGTCTGTCTCAGCTTCATCAACTATAAATGATTATAGCACCAAACTCTTAGAGTTGTTGTGAGGGTCAAATGTGACAATATTTTTTAAAGTATTTCTTATAGTTGTTGATCCCAGATCAGACAACCTCAGAAGCACCAAAAATTTGCAAACTCCCAGAAATAACTCTGAAAACAGCAGTGCAAAAATAGTTTGAAGTTTGTACAAAAAAGCCAAAGTCAAGAAATAGGCTGGAAAAATGAGTAAACAACAAAAACAGAACCTGATCATAAAAAGTTACTTCACTAAGAGTTAAGACCAAGACACAAACTCAGAAGAATACAGAAACATAAAAAAAGCTACAAGTAGAGCCTCAAAGGAAAATATGGTAATTACCCAACAAGAATTCCTAGAAGTGTTAAAAAAGAAAAAGAAAGAAGAGTGGTAGAGGAAAAGATGGGAAAATAAATTAGAATGACCAAAAAAATTATGAAAATGGGCAACTTTGTAAAATAGGCACAAAAATACTGAAAAAAAAAATAACATCTTCAGGGGATTAGCCAAGATGGCAAAGAAAAGGCAGGGATTCATTTGAACTCTCCAAAATTCCACTCCAAAAATTTTTTTTAAATGCCTCAAAACAAATTCTTAATGGGCAGAACACACAAAAGAACAAAGTGAAACAATTTTCCAGTCAAAGACAACTTAGAAAGTCAGCCAGAAAATCACCCAGGTGTCACATCAGGGTGAGAGTAGAGTGCAATCCACTGCATTCTGTGCCAGTACAGACCATACCACAGGAAAACTAATAGCAGACTTTGGGAGTAACCAAATCATTAGAAGTATCAACTGCTTCTGGAGCTATCAGCCCACAAATGGTAAGAGGCTGGTCAGAAGGACATTATAAGAGTTGCTTTGCTGGCACTGGGTGAAGAACTCTATTGCATTAGCTTTGCTCGGATTGGTATTGCAGTCCTGGGACACAGTCTAAGGGGGAAAGGAGCACTAGCACACCAGAGTTTGAAACTACAAGGAACCTGGTCATAGGTCCAGATCAGAAAAGAGCACTTATGGTCACTCACAGACCAGAGCACAGCCAAGAGAGCAATAAGCACACCTCTCCTTAGATCATACCAATTTGGAAGAAGTGAAAACTTACAGACACACAGAACTAGCTCTGAAAACAACTACAATTAAAACCTGAATCTTGGGACTGTCCTCTCTTCTTCTCCCCAGGAGCAGAATTGACCTTCAACATAAACCTAAAAGTGAAGAAATAAACTGGAAAAATAAACAAAAACAAACAAACAAGCAAACAAAAAAGATACTGACAATAGAAAGATATTACGGTGACAGAGAAGATTGAAGCACAAACTCAGAAGAAGACAACAGTCAAAATTGCTGCATCCAAACTCTCAAAGAAAAATGTAAATTGGCATCAGGCCCAGAAGAATTCATGGAAGAACTCAAAATGGATTTTTAAAATCATATCAAAGAGGTAGAGGAAAAATTAGAAAATAAATTACAATGATGCAGGAAAAGCATGAAAAAAAGAGTCAATAGCTTGATAAAGGAGGCACAAAAAATGCTGAAGAAAAAAAAACACTTTAAAAAACAGAATAGGCCAAATGGTAAAAAGATACACAAAAATTTACTGAAGTTAAAAGTACACCTTAAAATGTAGAATTGGACAAATGGAAAAGAAGATGCAAAAACTCAATGGAGAAAATAAGTCTTTAAAACTTAGAATTGAACAAGTGGAAGCTAATGACTCAACGAGACATCAAGAAGCAATAAAACAATTTTTTAGAAGTCAATGTGAAATATCTTTTGACCTAGAAATACCACTAAAAGATCTATATCCCAAAGAGATAAAAGATAAAAGAAGAGGAGCTATATGTACAAAAATATTTTTAGCAGACCTTTTTTGTGGTGGCAAAAAATTGGAAATTGAAGAGATGTCCATCAATTGGAGAATGACTGAACAAATTGTCATGGAATACTATTGTGCTATAAGAAATGACAAGCAAGATGGTTACAGAAAATGAGGAGACCTATATAAACTAATGCAAATTGAATGTAGCAGAACTAGAAGAACAGTGTACACAGTAACAGCAATATTATAATAATGACCGACTATGAATATCTTTCTCTGATCAATCTAAAACAATTCCAATGAACTCATGACAAAAAATGCTAGTTACCTCCAGAGAGAGAACTGATGAACTCTGAGTGGAAATTGAAATATAATTCTCTCACTTTCTTTTTTTTTCCTTGCTTTTTTTTGACATGGCTAATATGAAAATACTTTTGGCATTTCACATATATAATTGATGCCATACTGCTTGCCATCTCAGTAGGTGGAGGAGGGATGGGTGAGGGAGAGAATTTGGAACTCAAAAAAGTGCTTTAAAAATTAAGTATAATTAATAAGGCAAGGAACAAGCAAAAAAAGAAAAATATATGCATTGATTAGCATGTAAAATTCCTGAATGTTTATGCAAAATGGTAGCAAATAGATATTATCCATCCTATTTGAAGCAAACATGGCAGAAATTATATGCACAAATAAAGGTTACCCTGCAAAGTAGTTAATTGGAGGGTCAACATACTTGTTCCTTTGAGACTGTCATTGCTCAGAACATTGTTGAAACTCTTCTTTTGGAATTGCTTTCAGATATTATTGGTTTGGGTAGGAATTTGGCTTCCTACCCCCTTCCTATTTTACAGTTATCTGGAATCAAATATTAACACTTTTGCAGGAAAAAAATTCAAAACACAACATTCTTTAGGATCACATAAAAATGATTATGTTCTTACAAGTTATTTGGAATATAATTCACTCTCTTTTAATCATGGAATTAACAACAACAAAACAACAACAACAACAAAAAAAACCTCTGCACATTTCATTAGGGTAGATACAGAAAAAAAAGTGTCATAAATAATTGTTTCAGCTATTGCTCAGCTGATATTATGTATAATTAAAATATCTATGGAAGGATGACCTTGAAGCTACAAAATCATGTTTGTGGCAGAGTAGGCCTATGTCCAGTTCAGAAAACATGTGCATAGCCCATGAATAATATTTGAAATTAAAATACCACAAAAGTTACTTAACCAAAGTTAACCTGGCTTTTATTAGTTTATTACATTTCAGCAGTTTTACTTTTTGTACCATTGTAATTTCTTAATGTTCATTTTCTTACCAAAGAACTGTCTTAGTGAGTTGACATTTTCATATTAATTGATTTCAGTTATTAATTTTCAGCTATTGATTTTAGTACAGTTGATCATGATGATATAATTTGTATTGATGTAATTGTCACATGTACTTTCATGAAATTCTACAGAAATATATTCAGAGGTAGTGAGCTTAAAAAAAACCCACTCCTAACCTAGAGTGATATCAAATGATGAGAAGAACTTAAAAATTAATTCAAAAATAAAATAAGAGCAAATGAGGAAAAATTAGGGGAGGGAAAGCAATCCAAGAAAATTATGAAAAGAAAGTTGACCAATTGGAAAAAAGAGACACAAAATCTTAAGAAAATAATTCCTTGAAAACTAGAACTGAGCAAGTATCATTCAATTCTACTTCAATTATAAGACACCAAGGAATAATAAAAAATAGAATAATAAAAGGGAATCTGAAATATCTCATTAGAAAAACAATTAATCTGGAGAAGAGATCAGGTAAAGATAATAAAAGAATTGTCAGACTACCTGAAAGTTATTATAAAAAAAGAATCTGGATATAATATTACAAGAAATTATTAAGGAAACTTACCCTGATGTTCTGGAACAAGAATGAAAAATAGAAATGGAAAAAATGCATTGATTGCCACCAGGAGGAGACCCCTGGAAAAAAAATTTACAGGATTGTCATAACTAAGCTGCAAAATTCCAAAATTAGAGAGAAAATATTACTAAAAATAAAAAACTAATAAAAAAGAGAAAATATTGCAAGCAAAAAGAAAAAAATTAAATAATGCAGAAAGAGTAAAGATTTCACAAGATATAGTACCTTCTACACTAAAAGGGCATAGGTATTGTGCCATTATATTTCAAAGAGCAAAGGAATTGTAGTTGCATCTAAGAGTAACTTATCCAGCAAAGTTGAGTAAAATCCTGAATGAAAAAAAATGGATATTTGATGAACTGAAAGACTATTGGGTATTTGTGACAAAAAGACCAGAATTCAATGGAAAATTTGACATAAAAGATCCAGAAGAAATATAAGGAAATCATTAGAGACTAATTATAAGGCACTGATTAAGGTCAAACTGTTTGCTTATGACATATGAAAATGTTATTAATATTAGCAATTATTAGTTATTATTATCAGGAACAGGATTCTTTTTTAAGTGTTATTTTTTTTGGCTTGGGGGGGGGGGCAATTGGAGTTAAGTGACTTGCCCAAGGTCACACAGCTAGTACGTGTTAAGTGTCTGAGGCTGGATTTGAACTCAGGTCATCCTGACTCCAGGGCCAATGCTCTATTCACTGTGCCACCTAGTTGCCACAGGAACAGTATTCTTAAAACTGTTATCATTACTACAGTAGTATGAAAGAAAGGTGGGAGCTGAGTTGTGCATAATGAGATGATTCCAAAAAATAAAATTGTAAGAAAAAGTTAAAAGAAAAAATAATCTCATAAAAACAGAGTGTATGAGGAAAACCTAATACAGAGAAAGCAGGTATGGGTGAAAGCCTAGTAATATTGGAACCTAACTCTCATCTGGGTTAAAAAGGAAACAACATATACATCTGAAAAGACTTATGAGTCTTCTGACTTCTGGAGAGGTGAGAATACTGGGGATAAAGTAGTGTAATGGTAAGGAGGATTTGAAGATCTTCCCTGTACCCTAATAGGTCAAATATATTTACACAGAGCCTATGGTCAGAGGAGTTTGCTTAAGGGTGCAACAGAGTCCACAGGAAACTGGGAGACAGAGCAGTTAGAGCTGGAAGGAGGAGAGGACATGGCCAAGGAGACAGCTAGACTTGTGAGTGTTTATGGCAAGGCTAAAGGATGGTGTGATTCTTTGCTCTTTATGGTTTATTAACTTCTTTGTTGCTATGATGGATTTGGTTTCCTGGTGTTGGAATTTGGTTTTTCTGGTGTCTGAATAAGTGTTTTGCTTCTGTGAATCTGTTATATATTACAATTCAGAACTATGCCAGCATATCATATTTTCTGTCAGTGCTGTGAATATTGTGTTGGCACTACAGGTAGGGAAAAGACTTTTAGAAGGAGGGTGGGGTGAATAGTTAAAGGAGGGGATTTTAAAGGGGTGGGTAAAAAAAAGGAATAAGAGGCTAAAAGTAGAATATAAGGTAATGGGGATAGGATAAAAAGAGAGTCTGAGGAGAAACATAGTAAGTAAAAATAAGACGGAGGGAAATTCGCAAATAATAATTATAACTTTAAATGGGAATGGGATGAACTCACCCATAAAATAGGGAAACTGATAGGATGGATTAAAAATTAGAATCCAACAATATAAGAAAGACATTTAAGATTGAGAAATACACACAGAATTAAAAAGGAGGTTTGGAATAGAATTTATTATACTTAAACTGATGCAAAAAAAGGTAGGGGTAGCAATTATGATCTCAGAAAAAAGTTATGGCTAAAATAGATTTAATTAAAAGGGACAAATAGGGTAACTACAGTTTGATAAAAGGTTCCATAAAAAATGAAGCAATATCAATACTGAACCTGTATGCACCAAATACTATGGTATATAAATTTTTAAAAGAGAAGTTAAATGAATTACAGGTGGAGATAGATAACAGTACTTTAATCTTTCCTTTCAGAACTGGACAAATCTAACCAGAAAATAAATAAGAAAGAAGGAAGTGGATAGAATTTTTTAAAAACTAGATATGATATATATATATGGAAAATTGAATGGAAATAGAAAGAAATACACCTTTTTCTCAGCAGTTCATAGTATCTTTACAAAGATTGACCATATATTTATAAATAAAAATGTTATACTTAAAAGCAGAAAAATTGAAAGTATCCATTTAATATCATAATGAAATAAAAATTATATTTAAGAAGGGACCAAGGAAACATAGATTAAGAAGTACATTGAGATTAAACAACCTAATCTTAAAGAAGGAGTGGGTTAAAGAGCAAATAATAGAAACAATCAGTAATTTCACTAGAGTGACAGTAATGAGACAACATATCAAAACTTATAGTATACAAAAAAAAGCTGTATTCAGAGGAATTTTTTATCTTTAAATGCTTTCACCAATAAAATAGAGGAAGAGCAGACTAATGAATTGGGTATACAATTTTTAAAAACTAGAAAAAAGAACAAATTAAAATCCCCAATTAAACACTAAGTTGGAAATTCAAAAAAATTAAAGGTGAGATTAATAAAACTGAGAGTAAAAAAATCCATTGAATTAATAAATAAAAGCAGGAGTTAGTTTTAGAAAAAGAAATAGATTTTGTAAAAATGGTTATTATGACTCTAAGAGAGAAGAAAACCTGGGGCAGCTAAGTGATACAGTTAATAGAGCACCAGCCCTGGAGTCAGGAGGACCTGAGTTCAAATGCAGCTTCATACACTTAACACTTACTAGCCCTGTGACCTTGGGCAAGTCACTTTACCCCAACTTCCCTGCCTTCCCTCCTCCAAAAAGTAAAAAAAAAAAAAAAGAGAGAGAGAGAGAGAAGAAAACCAAGTTACTAGTATCAAAAATGAGAAGGGTAAATATGCCACTAATGAAAATGAAATTAAAGCAATTCTAAGGAATTACTTTGCTCAACTATATGCCAATAAATTTAACAGGTAAAGTGAAATGGAAAAATGTTTACAGAGATATAAATTTCCTAGATTAGAAATGGAGGAAATAGAATATCTAAATAGATGTATTTTAGAATAAGAAATTGAACAGGTCATAAATGAGCTTCTGGAGAGAAAGGTACTAGGACCAGATAAATTTACAAGTGAATTCTATCAAACATTTAAAGTTCAGCTAATTTCAATAATAAATAAATAATTTGAAATAATGGGCAAACAAGTGGTCCTACTAAACAACTTTTATGAAATACATATGATACTGATACCTAAACCACAAAGAGTAGAAACAGAGAAAGAAAATTATAGAACAATTTCATTAATGGATATAGATGCAAAAATCCAAATTAAAATACTATCTAAAAGATGAGAATAATATATTACTAACATGATACATTATGACCACGTGGGATTTACACTGGGCATATAGGGATGAGTTAACATAAGGAGAACTATTAACATAATTGATTATATCAATAATAAAAGTAACAAAAATCATATGATTATATCAATAGATGCAAAAAAGGCTTTTGATAAATTTCAACACTGTAAAACCAAGCATAAGCAATTCCCTTGAGCACTGCTACTGTGAATAACTTTAAGGTTCTGATCATATAGTATAGTGAACTCTCAATTTATTCAACAGCAAACTAAAGCAAAACATTCACAGAAATGAAAGAATAACATTCACAGCAATATAACATAACAACTTATTACTAAAGTGGCCACATATTCTTAAAAAAAATATGTCATTCAGTAAGTTACAATCTGAATCAATCAATATAAAGTACCCATTTAAAGTCTTCTTTCATCTTGATTGGAGACTGGCTTCCAATCATCCTTAACTCAATAATTCTTAAGAAGCAATCATCCTCCTGGGGGCGGCTGGGTGGCGCAGTGAATAGCCGGCCCTGGAATCAGAAGGACCTGAGTTCGGAGCCGGCCTCTGACACTTAATCCACACAAACAAAAACCTAGCCATGTAACCTTGGGCAAGTTACTTAACCCCAATTGCCCTAAAGGGGCGGCTAGGTGGCACAGTAAGTAAGAGCGTCGGCCTCCGAGTTGGGATGACCCGAGATCAGATCTGGCCTCAGAAAATGAGCACCCACGCAAAAATAATGACTAGCCGTGTAACCTTGAGCAAGTTACTTAACCCCAATTGCTTTAAAAAAAAAAAAAAAGAAGAAGCAGCAATCATCCTCAAGGAATACAAAGTACAAAAGTCTCCCACCCCCTAGGTCACATTGTCCTAATCTCATCAACCATAAAGTCTTCTTTCATTTTAATTGGGGATTGGCTTCCAATCATCCTTGACTCAGTCATTGTTAAGGAGTAGTGGAAAGTACAAAATACAAAGGTCTCCCACTCCTAGGTCACATCGTCTTAATCTTGCCGGTCAGCAATAAATACCCAAGTAACGGTCCTTTCTCATCTTGACTCAGGGTTGACTTCCAAACTCCATGGTTCCTCTTCCACATTCCCAGATCTTTCCTGAGTTCACCCAACTGTCACCTGGATTCACAGGTAGGCAACTCCCAGTTCCCTTTCCAGCTCCTCTTCCAGCTCCTGCTCCATCTACATATATCAAGCTTAGCAGAGTTACAACAATATTGAAATAGAGCTGAGAAATTAACACAGACCAATGGAAAGGGTTTTTGTCTGAGAAACCAAACACAAATCATCAACAAAGTCCTAGAACCTCTGAAAGCATCAGTAAAACCTTTTAATGGTAATAGGAATTTGAAGATCTTCCCTGCCCCTTAATAAGCCTAAACTGAACTTAAGAATCTTTCCTGATTTGAAAATATATTCTGCCCCTTAATAGGCTGAATGTGGTCACATGGATCCTGTGATGGGAAGAGTTTGCTGAAGGGTGGAGCAGAGCCCACAGAAGAAGCTTGCTTGAGGGAGGCTTGTTTTTCAGGAAGGCATAACTTTTTTTACTTTGTAGTCAAGTGGGATATGATGGTAGTCATGTTCTCTGACCCTGGAGAAGGTTATATACAACTCTGAAACAAGGTTTTGCTTTGGGGCTTACTTTGGGAAGAGTTGTGTGGTTTGACCAAACAAGACTCTGGGCAGCCATTGAGCACCCTGGCTTTGAAAACCCAGTTGTTGGTGTTTCTCTCTCTGGTGACTAACTAGGTATGGATGTAATGGTCAGACAACTAAAAGCCCCATCTTTGGAATTGTGTTGTTTTCTCTGTATGTATTTTTATCTGTGTGTAACTTCTATTTGTATTCTCTGAAGTTCAGGGTACTGACTTTTTCCCCAAACTAGGAAAATGATATGTGTCTGATTGATTAAGATTGTTAATCCTTTTTTAGTTGCTTTCCTTTAGAAAAGCAGATCAACCAACTTGTGCTAGCAGCCATCCTGGGTTTGCTAGGGTTCTTGCTGCTACAAACCCTCCTTCAAGACTTCTGAAAACAGACAGCAGTAAAGCCCTCTTTCAGGGTTTCTAAACCAGCAATAAGGTCCCAGGAATTCTGTAACAGGAGCAACATCCTCTGTCAGCAGACAGGTCTGACAAAGTAACATCAGCACAGACAGAAAAGACAGACAATGCCAACACCACAGACATCCTTGCCCCCAGTTCTGCTCAGTCCCAGTTTGTGCTCGAACTTTTACTTCCTCAGCTCCTTCCTCTTTTGCCCTTCCTCTTATATCCTTCTTGTTCCCAGTCTTTGGCCAGTTCCTCCCACTGGGGGCTTCACAGGTTCTGTTTCTAACAAAGACTTGATGTAATCACAGGTGAGGCTCAAAGACACTTGAAGAGCTGAAACAAGGAGCTAAGTACCATTATTCTTGCTATTAAAGACACTCATTTCTATTAAAAACTATTGAAAGTATTGCTATCAATTGATATTTCCTATAATTGATAAAAAAAAATGTTTATCTAAAACCATCAGCAAGCACTGTTAGTAATGGGGATAAGAGAGAAGCCTTCCCAGTAAGATCAGGCATGAGACAAGGATGCCCATTATCACTAATATTATTCAATATTATAATGAAAATTCTAGCAATAACAATAAGAGAAAAAATGAAGGAATCAGAATAGGGAAAGAGGTGATAAAATGATCTCTTTTTGCAGATGATATAATGATATTCTTGGAAAATCCAAAGACTCAACTAAAAAGTTGGTTGAAAGAAAAATTTTAGCAAAATAATGATATAAAGTCAATCCACATAAATCATCAGCATTTCTACATATCACCAACAAAACCCTTCTAGTAAGTGATGCCCCATTTAAAATAACGCTATATAGTATGAAATACCTCAGAATATAATTGTTGAAACAAATCCAGGAACTATAACCAAAATTATCAAATTTCCTAATTTACAGTCATAGGAAAAAACATTCTAAATCATTATTGATTAGAGAAATGGAAATTAAAACAACCTTGAGATATAATTTTGCATTTATTAGACATGCGAAAATGATAGAAGAGGGAAGCAACAAATGTTGGAGAGGATGTGGGAAAATTGGGACCCTGATGCATCATTGGTGGAACTGTGAACTGATCCAACCATTTTGGAGAGCAATCTGGAATTTTAACAAAAGAGTTAATAAACTACTGTTAACCAGACCAAACTGATCTCTAACCTGTGGATATCTAGAGTTGAACAGAGCAGGCTAGAGATCGGAGAGTTAGGAATCAAAGAGAAGTTTAATTTCAAAGTGAAGGAAACAGCTTACAAGCAAGGAATGGATCTAGACGAATATGCTGGGGCCTTGCCCCTAGTTGAGACACTGAAGGCAGTATGGGAAGATCTAAATACTTATACCAACAGCTAAAAAAGCAGCTGTAGTCCCGGCAACGAAGGGTAACAACAACAATGAGACAAATTTGATTCATAGCAGGGCTTTATAACCATAACACAAATACAGCAGGAGCTCATCCAAGTTCAGAGAACATTTGATGCTAGTCAAAACAATACAATAATTATGATTTTTTTAAAAAAGAGTAAATGAGTTCTTCAGTTGGGAGTGAGATATTTCAACTCAAACCAAGAAAGAGGGCTCTATAACACTCAAAGATGTCTTTCCTAATAGTTTCTACATAGACAAGCTAGAACCTGGGGACATGTTGAGGTATTGACTTCCTTTACATGTCTCCTGCTGCTCTTTTCACATATATCTCCCAAAAAGGTTTTGGAACCACCCATGTCTCTCCCAGAAAAACCTCTGGCATCTACTCCAAATATTTATGCTTATCATATGTTTAGCATTCTCTCTGCCAACCCAAAGTCACATTTTCTTCATAGACAGGCACATGTAAAATGTTCTAGACTTATGTGAAACTAAGTTACATCTATAAATTGGAATCCCCACTCAAGCCTTACTCAAATCATTATATGAATATGACCTTGCTTTCTTGAAGATTGTGCTTATATTTATTGAGCTCAAAAGATTCAAGTGTAGGCTTGCAACAAACATGTCTATCATCCAAAGACCAGTCTAGGGCAAGAAATTTGTACAGCAAGTAATGAAGGCATAGAGGGTATAATAAAGAGGTGTATAATCTACAACAATGTAAGAAATACCCTCATCAATGAAAGCACAGAGCCTTGAAGTATTAAAGTTTAATCATCAGTATCATCACCATAACAAGGTTTATGGTTCACAAATCCCTCTAAATATGTGATCTCATTTGAAGCATCATTTGAAAAACTAATTATCTAAATGAATATTTATGAATGTGATTTCTTTAAATTTAGCAGCTTAAGAGTAGGATTCCAGGCAATTTAAAAGTAAAAAAATTGCAATTAATTGCTTCATTTTCACTATGCCAAATATCTAGTTTGAACAGATGCTTTCCATCAGATTGACTAAACTGTCCATTTGGTTTTGGTGTTGTAGAGATACAAGTCTATTTGAATGTTGACAACTTTATGTTTCTTTTTTCTTAGCTGTGCATGAGGTCAGTCAGTCAAGACTTCAATCCTCTTCTAATTTCCTTATGCTCCACCAGAACTGGCACTTTAAAATTGCCCCAGCCAATGAAATGAATGATTAATTTTACCTATTTTAAGTGATGGCATGTGTAGGACTCATTAAAAATTCTTCTATTTGGAATTTAAAATCTTAAACTTCTAATTAATTTAATAGCCAGTAAATATTTACTAAACACTGTGATAGTCTATGCATTCAAAGAATTCATAATCTAATGGAGGAGACAAAAGGCAAACAAATCTGTACAGACAAGCATTACTCAGGATAAATCATAAATAATTGAAAGGGAAGGCACCAGAGTCAAGAAGGATTGAGAAAGGCTTCCTATTGAAAATGGGATTTTAATTGGGACTTAAAGGAACCCAGAAGGCAGAGATGTAGAGGGAAAGCATCCCAGGCAAGAAGAACAACCAGAGAAAATACCTAGAGCCAAGAGATGGAGTATCTTGCTTAAGGAAAAGCAAGGCGACCAGTGTCAAAGACTACTTGGTGAAGAGAAAAGTACAATAAGACTGGAAAGGTAGGAAGAGGGCAAATTATAAAGGGCTTTGAATGCTAGAGGATTTTGCATTTTATCCTGGAGGTAACAGAGATTCACTGGAACTTTTTAATTAGGGGGTTGACTTGGTCTCATCTGTATTTTAGGAAAATCACTTTGGTGTCTGAATGGACTGATGTACTGGAGTTGGGAGTAAATTAGTTTAAATTAGTTAAAATAAATTAAGTAAATTAATTTAACTTAAATTAATAAGCTCAAATTAGATATTATATATAAACCATCTATTTCAGTTTTCAAGGTAGAAATGGTCTCATTCAAAGGAAAAAAGCGCCTGATTGAAGTGCTGACTCTCAATACTTGGAAATTTTCTTGGCACATAGGGATTTGGACTTTTGGACTGCTTTCTGTAATAGTCACAATGTTCTTTTCCATTATCTAACTTTGCTCCTTTCCAGCACAGCAGCTAATAAAGATGAGATGCAATAGTCACCTTTATACTTCTTTCTTTTGTAAATGCAGGAAGATGAATTTATATTGTATGACTAGGCTAGTCAAGAAACTTGAATGAAAATATGTTGAATGGGTCACAATGCCTTGATCTGGCCTATTAAAGTGAAATAGAATATTGTTGCCAGGAAACAATGGCAACTAGAGATACAGTTCACTTTATCAATTTAGTAGACTAAACTAGAAGAATAAAAAGACAGAAAAATGAAAAGCGGTGAAAATGAATGTACCAGGTGATCATTTCATTGAGGGAAATAGGATGGTGTCATAAGTCAAATGGTTAGACTTGAGGGATTTATAATGAGCAATAAAATTGAAATATATCTTATGTATGCTCATTTCATGTATCATTATGCAAAAGTATGTTCAATATAAGGATGATGGAAGTGAAATATAGTACTCAGTAGAAATAGTGCATTAGCTGCAGAATCACAGGAAAAAGGGCCATAAGAAGCAAAAAAAATTATAATTCAGTATCTCTACAAGTATAGAAATAGTATGAATGGCAAGAAAAATTACCATAGTCTTACTAACTAGAACTAAAAGAATAACAGTATATATAATTGAAATTAAAATGGCAACACCATTACTGACAGATAAATTAGAGTAGGTTAAATGTAATTTTTAGTGCCCCCCCCCAAAAATGTTCAACTAGCATGACAAAAAAAAAAAGCAGTTCACCAAGAAAAAAAGACTTAATTACAAGAAAATATTTAGAGGACTGCTTTAAAATAAAAGCAATCTCAGCATGGACAGCTTTAATATCTCTTTTGTTAATCATATTACCAAAAGAGGTGCCAAAGATGTCCCACTTTTAGCTGTATAACTCCTTAGTAAGTATGCATCATCATTACTGTTATCTTTAAAAACAAGCTGGATAATCTAGTTCAAAATACTTCCACTGGGTCTGAATCAATATCATCTTCTTTTACAAAATCAACACCTGAGGATGTTTCCAAGGCATCAAAATATTAGGTTATCTTTGTTAAAAGGAATGTTTCCTTTCTAAATGACTATGCATGCATGTACATGCAAGGAGAAAACAATGAACCTTTGATCCTTGAACAGTCTCAAGAAAGGAATTTACTGTTGACTCTATGAGGTATGCTTAGCAAGTGTGGTACAAGGAAATGCATGCTGATCTGCAGTCAAAGAACTTTTTTTTCAAATCCTACTTCCATCACTTATTGTGTGACTTATTGCGCAAGTCTTTTAGCTTACTTGGACCTCAGATTCCTTAGCTGAAAAATGAGGAGGTGGGACTAAAATACCCGTAAAATCCCTTCTGGCATTAGATCTATGATCCTAATATCAATTTAAGAAATATCAGAATTACTACATTCAAATGAGCATTCACTTTGGGAAGGCCATAAACTTATTCTAAGTATGCCAAATTTGAGCAATGACTCCAATCATCTTTAAATTTCTCACCATATCATATTCAAAAGACCATTCTGACAACCCTAAACTCAGGGGGACATGTTACTGATGCCCTTTAGGATTGGCTTCCCCTAAGCCATCTGTTGGTGGCTTCTCCTACCAATTCAGCACTTGAAGGCTTTAATGCAAATCTTTTCTTCAAAGGGACTGAGAAGACATTTTCAGAGAAAAGAGAAGAGTTTGTGAAGAAAGTTGGTGTTGTTTTTGCCTTCAGGGTAAAAGATGAATGATATAGAAAAGGAACCACCTGAGTAGTAAATGTGAAGAATTACAAAGGTTCTGTGGCTCTTAATTCAGTTAAGATGGTTGACCGCACAATTATAAGACTGACACTGACTTACAGACTTCAATGACCAAGAAAATGAATACTTTGTCTGCTTACTTTCAAGACAAATTGAAAATACTGGCAAAATAGTTCTGACCATGGAGTTACAGCTTTATATGGCTTGAGTCTGGCAATGCCAAACTGTGAATGCTTTTAAGTATTCCGTCCTATGCACCCATCCAGATTCATATATGTATACACAAATACAAATATTTATATGTATATACATATGCTATATATGTATATAAACACCCATATATATTTTTATAATCAGAAGCTAACCTGAAACTCAGCATTGGTAATAGGATGGAATTGATTTCTTTTAACAATAGATATAGCCTGGCATGGTGGTCCATGCTTGTAGTACCTGTTAATGGGGAAGCAGAGGCTGATGGATACTTTAAGTATGGGGCTTCCAAACTACAGCAGTACTAAAGCTGATCAGAATGTTCACACTAAGTCTAGCATCAATATGGTGGGTTCCTGGGGGCAGAGGGTGGGGCCCATGCTGCCTAAGGAGGAATGAACAGGTCAGGGTTGGAATTAGAGCAAGTCAAAACTTCCATGTTAATCAGAAGTGGGGTAAGGCTATGAGTGGTCACTGAACTTCCAATCTGGGAGAGAAAGGATGACTCAATTTTTAAAAATTAAATTTATTCATTATTAGTTTACAACATTCAGTTCCACAAGTTTTTGAGTTCCAAATTTTCTTCCTCCTTCCCCCTCCCATGCCTGGGGCAGCATGCAATCTGATATTGGGTCTACATACAGCTTCACATTAAACATTAGTCAAGTTGTAAAGAAGAATTATAACCAATGGAATGAATAACAAGGAAGAAGAAACAAAACAAAACAAAAAAGAGAAAGAGCAAGTAGTTTACTTCAGTCTGCATTCAGACGCCATAATTCTTTCTCTGGATGTGGACAGCCTTTTCTATCATGAGTCTTTGGAATTGTCTTAGAACCTTGCATTACTGAGAGGAGCCCAGTCTATCAAAGTCAGTCATCACAGATATGATATGTCTGTAACTGTGTACAAAGTTCTCCTAGTTCTGCTCTCCTCACTCAGCACCAGTTTATATAAGATTCTCCAGGTTATTATGAAGTCCTTCTGCTCCTCATTTCTTATAGCACAATAGTATTCCATTACATGCATATACTACAACTTGTTCGGCTGTTCCCCATTTGATGGGCATCCCCTTGATTTCCAATTCTTTTGCCACCTGTTATAAACATTTTTGTACATACAGGTCCTTTTTCCCACTTGTATGATCTCTTTGGGAAACAGCCCTAGAAGTGGTATTGCTGGGTCAAAGGGAAAAATAATTAAATAGGTATAATCAGCCTTGCCTTTCCTAAACCCACAATTAGCAGAGTTTAACAGTACTACTACAGTACAGCATCAAATTGTGCCTTGCAAAGCTAATATGGTACATGTGATCTACATTTAACTGAAGTACAAAGTAGAACAGAAAATTATGAGAACTATATGAACAAAATATCTCATTTTGCTTATAAAAATATTTAAGGATTAATCTAAGTATCTGAGCAATAGCTTTGTGAAATAATTGTCCTAATTAAATTTTTCTAATGTTATTAATTTTTTTTTTTGGTAGTAGAAGTCAAAATTTCAAAGTACCAAATTTTTTCCATTTTCATTTACCTGAAAAAGACCAGTGGTAGATATAGAAAGGAAAATTCAATAGTCTTTTTCAGATATCAAAACATTTTAAAAGTAGGTTTTCTTCTTGAAAATCATACTTTCTTGAAACAACCATTATTCAAAAATAATTGGGCTGAGAGGTATAGTATTTACGCTTTGATTAAATTAAGCAAACTTTTATTTCCTCCTTGTAAATTTATTATTATGTATGTATAGATACATATATACACATAGTGGTTCATTACTTAACCTAATTTATTCCCTAGTGTATATGAATATTAATTATGTAGTATTTTTCACTTTCTTTTAATTCTCTATGATGGGAATAAATAATTACTTTAAATAAAGGTGAAGAAGAAGAATAGATGATGACAATGTGATGATGATGATGATGATGACGACAGCAGCAACAGCAGAGATGAAGACAATATTCAGCAATGACATGTCATTGGAGTAGGCTTACAGTCTCTTGCCACATATACATATATATATCTAAATATATATATATATATACATATATATGTGTGTGTGTGTTGTGTGCATGTGCACGTGCACATGTGTGTATGTATATATGTATATATACACACATAGCTACACAAATATATTAGTAATCTGTGGCTTGATGAAGAAAAACAATGAAAAAAGCAGAAGAAAAGGTTCTTTGTTTCTCATTTTTGAAATGAGATTTAAATATCATATTTTGGATGTTACATGCACATATAATCATTATAGAATGAAAGAAAAGCTAATGTAAAAGTGATTTCCATTTGCCAGATAAAGTGTTAGATTTTTTAAAAAATCAATAGTTGAATAAATAAATGTTTGGAGTATTAGTCTACCTATCTCAGCCATTTAGAATGATTCTTTGTCAGCTAGTTAAGATCCTTCCTCACTCAACTAAAAATGGCCAGTATTCATATTTAAAATGCCTCCCTTTTAAATTGAGAGATCACAGGATCATAGGATCACAGGATCACCTTTGGACCATTCTCCCAAGTAATTTTCACACTTACAGTTTGAGTCCCCAGAAAGTGGTTGCTACTACTAGGATCCAGAGGTTCACCCTTGGTCATTGCTCCTAAAATTATAGCTTATGTCACCCTATCAATAAGCTTCCCTTTAACAGACAGTAGATACAATGAGCTCAAAGCAACAATATTTACTAAGATGGCATTATAAGAATCATAGCCACACAACTTTATCCCTGTAAACATGGGGCTCACTGCCAAATATCCACAGTGTCTGTGTTCATGGAGTGGATACAATTTTAGTCTAAAATGATAGTGAGCCACCCATGTAGGGAATATAGGTAGTCAAGAAAACTTAGGCCTCAACTACTGCAGAGCTTTAATGTTTCTCTTCTTGTGGAGCCTTCCCCATGCTGTGCCTCTCCAGCAGAACATCTCTGTTTGATTCTTAATATTGGATGCATTCTGCAGCTTAACTCTTGGTGGCCAAAGTTAATGCTCTCTTGAATACAAAATCAGCTGTCTTTTCTGCTTCCAGAGGTCTCACTCCTTGAAATTGCTTTCTATCTTGAGTTCTGCTCTTTATGTCTGTGTCTCCATAAAGTATGAAGGTCTATGTTCTTTGTTGGATATGTTTCAACAGTGCTACAAAATGCCATGACTATCACTGATGCAGGGAGAAGAGAGAAAAATCTTTTCCTTCCCACTAACAGGTAAAAAGTAATTCTCTCCAAAGGATCTGGATTCTTCCTGAACTGATGGAAACAGAAAACTAGAGTTTTAACAGCCAACAATGTAGTATCTCATCTTTGCTCATCCAGTGACCTTGCTCCTCTTCCAATTCCATTCCTGGCCAAAATAAGAGTCTCTTAAAACACAAGTCATCTCCTAGAGAAATGTTTCCTATAAATGTGACTGTCTATGGACACTGATGAGGAGAAACCATAAGGTCATAGATTTAGGGATGGAAAGGGTGTGAATTGTCCAACCCTCTTATTATACAGATGAGGAAACTGAAATGCCAAGAGGCTTATTGACTTTCCCAAGGTGACAATGCTGTACCCCAATAAAAGCAAGATAGAAGATCCCCAAGATTAAGTTTAAAAAGTGGATTTTATTACCGCAGGACACCGTGGGACTGTCGGGGTACATGGTCACCCAAATCAGACAGTGCTTTTGCACAGACAGTGTGCAGGTTCCATATCCAGGTTATGTAAACTGTGATTACAGTGATGTAAGCTGAAACTCCAATGACTGGTCAGTGTACACTTGAATTTCCCCCCAGCCTGAAACCCTAGGCCAGGACTCCCACCCACAGATTAATCAAGGGAAAGCAAGGGGTGGGGGTTCTGCCTGTTTACAGATTAAGCAAGGTGGAGTTCTCTGTTTTACAAATCAATGAAGGAAAGGTTGAGCTGCCTATTTTACAACTCAAGGAAAGGGTGAGTGGATTTGTGTCTGACATTCTGGAAGGGCAAAGTGACAAATCAGTTGGGGAAGGGCAGAGTGGAGCTGGGTCCAACAACACAAGTAGTCAGTGGCAAGGATAGCATTGGAATCCAAGTTGTCAGACTACAAAGCCATCTCTCTTTCTGTTGTACCAAACTGCCTCAAGGTATTTTCAAATGCAATGTCTGGGAAACAGAAATACTTTGGTTCAAATTCCATCTCTGACTAGCTCTATGACTTAGCACATCACTTAACCTCTTGATACCTCAGTTTCTCCCTCTGCAAGATGAGGATAATAAAACCTCAGAGGCTCAAATGACAGTGTATAGAAAAAGTCTTGTAAGACTAAACAATATGTATCTGCTATTTTTATGTAATGGGTTTATAATAGAAATGTTTTCTTAAATGTTCTCAGTATTACAAGAATATAAAACTATGAAATAAATTAGAACCAAATAATGTTGCCAAAAACACAAGAATGGCTTGACCAAAGTAAGAGTCTCTTCAAACATGAGTCATCTTCTAGTTAAGTCGCTGAAGTATTAGAAGACAAACACCATGCCCCAACACAGGTACCTTTCCCCCACTTGACCCCCAAAACTTCCCCACCTTTGTCTGCTGTCTCCCCCATTAGAATGTGAGACTAAGGACTATCTTTCTTTTCATTTGTATTTGTATACCCAATGCTTAGTGTCTTGCACTGAGTTAACAGTAAATGCTTTTTGCCATGCCTTATATTGTTGTATTATACATCTTTCAACTAGAAATTGCCATTAAAAAGAAATTCGCCTGATTGATCAGGTTTGCCAATACATTTAATAGAGTTTTGGTGTTTAATCATGTCTGACTCTTTAGGACTACAGGGACCACGATGTCCACATGGTTTTCTTAGCAAAGATACTGGAGTGTTTTGTCATTTCCTTCTCCAGTGGATTAAGGCAAACAGAGGTTAAGTGACTCACCCAAAGCTATATAGCTAGAAAATGTCTGAGGCCAGACTTGAACTCTGTTCTTCCTGATTTCAGACCTAGCATTCTATCTACTGAGACATCTAGTTGCCCCATAATGGATTAATTCATTACTAATTAATAATTGTTATTTACAAGTCTAGATAGGAATTTCTTTAAAATGAGGCATGCTCAATGACATTGTTATAATATTTTAGTGAAATCTTAAAACAGGTTTTTGAATATTAAATATAATTTTTTAAAATTTAAAGATATTACACATTTCGTCTTTATCTCAACCATATTTTTTATATTTTTGTACGGTTTAATGTAGATAGCATATTAGCACAGTAGCATATGTAATTTATAAATAAATATACATAAACCATAATTGTATGTCCAAAAAGTTTTTACGAATGTGAGGAACAATCCAAAAAGTTTGGAAACTATTGCTCTAGGCAAGTTGATAGAGAGAGACAGGCAAGTGATTTTTATTTAAAAAGAAAGAAATAGACCATTATGACATTATGACCCTGGATATTCCCAAACATCAAGCTCAGTGACAGACAAGACAGATAAGCTCATAACAGCTTTACTGGTGCAAAACCAGTTATTCTGGTCTTACCTTTTTAATAAGCAGAAACTTCCACATATGACAAAGTCTGCTGTGAATTGTGTGAAACAGATTGGTTGCCTGAGGGGAACTAGATGAAGATCACCAGACTGATTTTAAACTTTAACCTGCCTCAGATTCAAGATTGGAGCCCACCAAAGAGGTCAGATAAAAGGCAAAGCAGATGGACAGCAGACAACTACTTGTCCCAAAGGTTAGCAATGTGTAAGGCTGGTGTTTGTGAATGCAAAGCATGCATGGCAGATGGATTTTTACATACCAATTGTTTCCAAAGATAGCTTTGATAGGGCTTTTCTGGCAGAATTTGGGAAGACAGGTCTCCCTTGAGACCTTCTTCCCCAGTAGCTGCATTTCCTTTTTCTGCTTTTGCTAATTAGTATTCATCTCTTGTTTACAGTTAAGACATTAAAAGATTTTCTATGTGATTGAAAGGTATCTTCAAATAATTCATATTTTCAGATAGGATTATCATATTTAAGTAACATTAACATTAAGTGTAGAAGAACAATATACACAGATAACATTTTTCAGTAATGGTATCAAGAACATAGATATAAAGCCAGAAATTTGAACTAGGTCAAATCCTATACATATAAAGAGGATGAAGTAGCTGGGCAGAAAAGTAGGAACTAGGTAAAGATAGAAGGAGATTTGAAATTCCTTGTATATGGTAGATAAACACTTGTTAAAATGGTGAACGTATAGAAAAAATAAAATATACAATTCAACAAAAATAGTCATAAACCATAAATCATTATGATTTCTGGAGGTATTATACTGGTGGATGTAGGATATTGGAAAAACCAATGTAGGGTAGATAAATAAGTAAATAAAGAAGAAATAGAAAAAATCACCCATTAGCCACCTGAAAGAGATATCAGGAAGAAAACTTACAGGAATGTCATAGTCAAGTTTCAAAATTCCCAAGTTAAGGAGAAAATATTGCAAGCAACAAGAAAAAAATAATTTAAATTCTGCAGAATTATAATCAAGATTTCACAAGACCTAGCAGTTTCTCCATTAAAAGACCATAGGTCTTGTAATATTATATTTTGTAAAGCGAAAAAACTGGGAGTATGACTTATCCAGCAAAGTTAAGTATGATCCTGAATGAAAAAAAATGGACATTTAATAACTGAAAGACTTTCAGGTATTTGTGACAAAAAGACCAGAACTCAATGGAAAATTACTTATGTAAGATCCAGAAGAAATATAAGGAAAACATTAAAGACCTAAGGGACTCATTAAAGTCAAACTGTTTTGTTCTTATATAAGAAAATATTAGTATTCTTGGGGCTGTTATTATTACTCGGGTACTTTGAAAGAAAGGTTGGAGCTGAGCAGAGTATGATGGGGTGATTCTAAAAAAAAACAAAATTGAGTAAGAAAAGGAAAATGGAGCAATTATCTCATACAAATGGGAAGTGAAGGGAAGAACTAATACAGAGAAGCAAGTGGGGATAAAGGACTGAAACTTTGCTGAACTTTACTCTTAACAGATCTGGGTTAAAGAGGGGACAATATATACATCTCAGAAAATACAAAAGTCTTCTAAACTTATAAAGAAATAAGAGGACAAGGGGACCAGAAAAGGGAGAGCTTTTAGAAGGGTGTGTAGATTGAGATTTAGGGGATGAGGAGAGAAGATAAGAGGGGGACTTTTAGAAGGGTGTGTAGATGAAGATTTAGGAGGGTGGGGGGACCAAATAAAGGATGGATCAATAAAAGAGGGGATTGTAGAATAAGGTATAGGAGGGTAAGAGTAGAGGATAAGGAAGCATTTCTTTAAAAGGGTGTGGATTAAGCAGTTAGTGGTTAGAAGTAAACTTTGTGAGGAGGGACAGGGCAAAAAGGGAGGCTGAGAAAGACAGTTGAGAGGAAAAATAGAATGGAGGGAAATGCACAAATGGCAATTATAACTTTGAATGTGAATGGGATGAACTAACTATAAAATGGGGAAATTTATAGAAAAATGGATCAAAAATCAAAATTAAACAATATGGTGTTTACAATAAACACATTAAAAATAAGCTACAACACAGAGTTAAAATAGAGGGTCAGAGTAGAATTTATTATGCTCCAGCTGATGCAAAAAAAAAGCAGGGGTAGCTATCATAATCTCAGACAAAATTAAACCTAAAACAGTTTTAATTAAAAGAGATAAACAGGGTGACTACATTTTGAAAAAGGTATCACAGACATTGAAGCAATACCAATACTCAATCTATATGCACCAAATATTATAGCACATAAATTTTTAAAAGAAAAACTTAATGAATTACAAGTGAAAATAGATAGTAATACTATAATAGTGGGGAACTTTTAATTTCCCCATCTCAAAACTAGATAAATCTAACCAAAAAATAAATAAGAGAGACATTAAGGAAGTTAATAGAATTTTAGGTAAGCTAGATATAATAGCTGTCTGGAGAGAATATAATTGGAACAGAAAAGGATCACCTTTTTCTCAGCAGTTCGTGATACCTTTAAAAAGACTGGCCATATATTAGAGTATAAAAATTTTATGCCTTAAAGCAGAAATATTAAAAGCATTCTTTTCAGATCACAATGCAATAAAAATTTTATTTAATAAGGGACCACAGAAACATAGATTAAAAGTGAATTTGACACTAAACAACCTAATCTTAAAAAAAAATGTGTTAAAGAACATAACAAAAATTAAAACATTGACAACAATAAGTTAAACAAGAAATCATAGAAACATCCAATAATTTCATTTGAGAGAATGACAATTCTACAACATATCATAACCAATGGGATATAGCGAAAGCATTAATCAGAGGGAAATTTATGTTTCTAAATGCTTACATCAATAAAATAGAGAAAAATGCAGATCAACGAACTGGGTATGCAATTTTTAAAAAACCTAAAAGATAAACTAAAAATCACCAATTGAATACTAAATTGGAAATCCTAAAAATCAAAGGTGAGATTAATAAAATTGAGTGGAAAAAAGTTGAATTAATAAATAAAACTAAGGGTTTTTATGGAAAAAGAAACCAATAAAATAGATAAAACATTTGTTAATATGATCTTTAAAAAGAGAAGAAAACTAAATCACTAGAATTAAAAATAGAAAGAAAATTGGAAAGCATTCTGAAAGCAATTGGGCTTAGAACAATATTTTACAGCATTTACCAAATAAGGTCAAAATAGATACATGACCTAGATGCAAGAACATTTGAAGAACATGGTACACATTGCCTATCAGAATTATGGATACATGAACAATTTATAAATAAAGAAGAGACAGAGAGCAGTGTGAGGTGTAAAATGGATACCGTTGATTACATTAAATTAAAAAGGTTCTATATAAATAAATAAAACAAATGTAGCCAAAATCAAAAGAAAAGCAGAAAATTGGGGTGGGGGAGGAAAATTTTATAGACAGTATCTCAGATAAATTCCTCAAAGCTCAAATATATAAAGAACTTTTTCAAATCTGTAAGAATACACATCATTCCTTAACTGATAGTCAAAGGACATGAACAGGCAGCTTTCCAATGAAGAAATAAAAACAATTTAAAGTCATACAAAAATGCTCTAAGTCAGGGGGCAGAGCCAAGATGGTGGAGTAGAAACAGCCCATCCAAGCTACTCTCCCCCCACAATACCTCCAAATTATGTAAAAGGGGACTCTGAACAACTTCTGGAGCCCCAAAACCCACAGAATAACACAGAGAAGCTAACCTCCCACTGAGGACCGCCCAGCAGCCCTGTAGGAAGGACCAGCACAGCACTCTAGGAGCCAGCTGCGCAGCGCACAGTGCACGGGGAACCGAGCACAGGTCCGCCTGAGTCGCGGTTTTAGCCCCAGGGCGGCAGGGCCAGCAGCTGACTGGAGGGACCCCAGAACACCAACAGCTGTGGCAATTCCAGAATTATCAACATAGACATGCCTAGGACAAAGTGAGAGGTTAGTGCCCTATGGACTTTGGGACCAGTATTTGGGGAATGCGTCAGCTTCCTCCCTTGGGGGCTAGAAGCCACTGAGGAGACATGCCATTTTGGAGTTTTCAAAGGCAGCTCCAGCTCCTGGCCTGTGAACTGTAGGGAGATCCAGCGATCAGTCTTGGGGGCTAATCGCTCTTGCTTTAACCTCCCTGGATCTGGATTGTGATCTGGGGTGGAGGTCGTGGGTGGGTTTCCAGCTTCCAGAAATGGAAGTCGGCCCCCCCAACATGTTTGAGATGAAAGTTCCCGTCTGGCAGCAGAGCCATAGTGTGGCAACAAGCCCAAAAGTCAAGTAATTAAGTGGCAACATGCCAAGGCAAAGGAAACAAATTAAACAGAAAAATGCAACCTTAGACTCCTACTTTGGGGACAAAGAGGATCGAAGCATAGAGGGAGAGGAGGGCTGTGAGGTCAGAAGTCCTGCTCCAAAAGCCCCAGGGGAAAACATGAGCGGGTTGCAGGCCATAGAGGACCTTAAGAAGGACTTTAAAAATCAAATAAGAGAAGTGGGGGGAAAATTGGGAAGAGAAATGAGAAGGATGCAGGAAAAGTATGAAATGAGGATCAATAGCCTGACTGAGGAAAACAACACCTAAAAAATAGACTAACTCAAATGGCAAAGGAGGCACAAAAGAGCAATGAGGAGAAGAATGCCTTAAAAAGTCGAATTTGCCAGATGGAAAAAGAATCTCAAAAATTCACTGAGAAGATTCATTCCTTCAGAGTTAGACTGGAGCAAATGGAAGCTAATGACTTTATGAGAAATCAAGATACTGTTAAGCAGATCCAAACAAATGAAAGCTTAGAAGGCAATGTGAAATATCTCATGGGAAAAACCACTGACCTGGAAAATAGATCCAGGAGAGACAATTTAAAAATTATTGGACTACCTGAAAGCCATGATCAAAGAAAGAACCTAGAAATCACCCTTCAAGAAATTCTCAAGGAAAATTGCCCTGATGTTTTAGATCCAGAGGGCAAAATAGAGGTTGAAAGAATCCACAGATCACCTCCTGAAAAAGATCCCAAAAAGAAAACTCCCAGGAATATTATAGCCAGGTTCCAGAATCCCCAGATCAAGGAGAAAATACTACAAGCAGCCAGGAAGAAACAATTTCAATATTGTGGAAACACAATCAGAATAGCCCAGGACCTGGCAGCTTCTACACTGAGGGATCGAAGGGCATGGAATATGATATTCCAGAGGGCAAAAGAGCTGGGAATGAACCCAAGGGTCACCTACCCAGCAAAACTGAGTATTTTGTTTCAGGGGAAAATATGGTCATTCAGTGGAATAGAGGACTTTCAAGCATTCTTGAGGAAAAAACCAGAGTTGAATAGAAAATTTGACATCCAGACGCAAGAAGCAAGAGATGCCTGAGAAGGTAATCAGGAAAAAGAAATCAAAAGAACTTATCAAAGTTGAACTATTTACATTCCTAAAAGGAAAAACAATAACTGTGACTGATGAAATCTTTCTCACTATGAAAATAATGGTAGAAGGGTGTATGGTCATATCAATACATATGTGAATGTGTGTATATATGTTTACAGTTATAAATGGATAGAGGGCATAGGTTGAATTTGTTGGCAAGGGAGGATACTTAAGGGGTGAAATTATGAGGTGAGAGAGGAAAGTGGGAAGAGGAGATGGGGAGAGACAGGGTAGGGTAAACTATCTCATGTAGAAGAAGCAAGGGGAAGTGGTTGCAAGGGAGGGGAAGAATAGGAAGGCAAAAGGCAAAACCACATTCTCATTGAATTTGGTTCTGGGAGAGAATGACATACATACTAAATGGGATATCTCAACCTACAGCAGAATAGGGGGAAGGGGGATGAGAGGAGGGATGATGAATGGGAGGGACTATAGAAGAGGGACAGGATCAAGTAGGGAATGGACCAGGTTGGGGGTGGGATGAGTGGGAGGGAATTATAAGCAGCCTTGTACAATATATCTACTATGGTAATGTTTTACATAGCTAGACATGTACAACATGTACTGAATTACTTATCTTCCCAGAGCGAATGGGTGACAAGAGAGGAAGGAAATGGATCTAAAATTCGAGGTTTTAAGATTAAATGTTTCAAATATATATAAATACTATTATTAATACTCTTTTGCTTGTAATTGGGAGACAAGATGTGCAGGCATTGGGACACAACGATTCACCTTCCTCTAATGGAAAAGTCGAAGGGGGTATGGGAGAAGATATGGGAGAGAGCAGATTCGAGAAAGAGATATTTTGTGGGACTGCTATTCTGGGAGGGTGGGTAGGGGAAAAACAGGGGGGGAAATAATTGTAACTCAAAATCTGGCAGAAATGAATGATGTGAAACAGAAGTTAATAAAGCATTTGTTTAAAAAAATGCTCTAAGTCATTACTGATTAGAGAAATGCAAATTAAAACAACCTTGAGATCATTTTACATCTATCAGTTTGGCTAAAATAATTGAAGTGGAAAGTGACAAATGTTGGAAAGGATATGGAAAAATTGGGACATTAGTTCACTGTTGGTGGAACTGTGAACTGATCCAACCACTGTGGAGAGCAATCTGAAATTATATGTCCAAAGAGTTATAGAACTGCCTATATCTTTTGATCCAGCAATACCACTACTAGGTCTGTTTCTGAAGATTATTAGGAAAAATGGAAGAGAACTGTTATGTTCTAAAATATTTATAGCAGCTCTCTTTGTGGTGACAAAGAACTAGATATTACAGGGATGTCCATCAATTGGGGGATAGCAGAATAATTTGACTCATATGATTGTGATAGAATACTACTGTGCTACAAGAAATAATGAGCTTGATGATATTAAAAAAGCATGGATAGACTTTCTTGAAATAATGAAGAATGACATGAGTAGAACCAAGAAAATGTCATATATAGTAACAGCAATATTGTTTTAAGAACAACTTTGAGTGACTAAGGTCATTTTAACTATTATAAATATCTAAATTAACTACCAAAGACCCATGAAGAAAGGTGCTATCTGCATCCAGAGAAAGAATTGATACATAGAAGTATGTATGGAATTATTTTACATATGTGTGTGTGTACATATATATATGTGTGTGTGTGTGTGTGTGTGTGTGTGTGTGTTTGTATATATGTATATACACATACATATTTGTGCTGAATTGGTAGCCATCTCTAGGGTGCAGAGAGGTAGAGGAGGAAAAATGGAAAATAAAGGTACATGATAACTTTATTATATATTTAAAAGGAATAGCAAGTTGTACATAATAGACTTTCATGTGCAATCTTTTTTTCTACTCTACTATGTAATGGAAATGCTTGTTTCATTTAAATTCAAAATAAAATAAATTTTTTTAAAAGTCAATATAATATGACTACTTAACCTTTTTGACAGGTTCTATATCTCAATAAGCCTTATATGCTATATTAAAGTTCCCATATTAAAATGTACTGCTCATAATTAATGTATATTGTTTTGATACAGAGATGAAATATCATCTACATGTAACCCCAAAGACAAGGATTCATTTCTACCAACTTGCTAAAAGTCAGTTCTGTAAGCAGAAGATTTTTTTTTTAAATCACCAATAGTGTCATGGATACTAAGAGAACACCTTTCCAGACTCACCAAATGCTTACTTTACCATAGCTTGTCACTGGTTCCACCCATCCAAGCCAATCTTTACCACTATAAATCTATAGTAATATTAGTAAAATGCAGTGTGATATTTAAATGTGAGCTTTTATTTTCAGTTCTATCTACCATGTTTCATATAACATTAGGATAAGGTACTAAAGGCAGCTTGTGCCTAAAGACAAATTTGAATACCATTTTCTATAAAAGCTGAGAAGGGTAGAAATGTGCTATTGTCAATAAGTGTGTTTTGTTTCTATCAGCAAATTTCTTCAAAATCCATTGACTAGTGTTCCTAAAGTCTCAGGCACGTTAGTACATTCATAATAATTAATATGTCTAGGCCGTATATCTTTTGTCATTGAAAATGAGCTAAATGTTCACTTGTTATTTTCAGCAAATTATAACTGACTCCAATAATTTTTCCAAATATGACTTGCTCTCCCTCTATATGCAGTTAATTTAACTCTGGAGGAATTATCTCATATTTCCGTATTCTGACATTTAATATATTTTCTTCTTATATATTTATATAATAGATCTTAGTACAGAGCACCCTCTATGTCATATGAAATATATACATTTGTGTCTATCTATGTATATATAATAATTATGTACTTCAATAGAATTTTCTTGTTCTGTATGATAAAAGCTGGCTTCTCCATCAACATTGCCTTCCTATCATATTTTTCCTGGAATCCTCAAATTTCCAATGTTGAGAGCAAATAAATATGTAGATCAGAATAGTAAGCTGGATCTTTTTCTGACAATGGAATGATACTGCAAACCATATGGTGTCCATTCTCACAACCATAAGAATCTCTGGTATTACAATCACTCTCTCTCCTTTTAGAATTGCTGGGAGGCTCCAGAAAGCACCCGGGTATAATCCAGAAGAGTGCCATAAACAGGTGGTGCTAAAGCAAGTTAGTCAGTCCTCATGAAGAACCAATAACATAATATATTCCTACCAGGCTCACCATCTTGACCAGAGGTTTACTTCAAAAATGAGCACATTTGTTTTGGTGTGTGTAGTACTGCATATGTATCAGAAGACCTGGTTTTGAATGTTGGCTCTAACACTAGCCATGAAACCTAAGTAATTTTATTTCTCAGTTATCTCATTTTGAAAATAGGGATAGTATTATTTTTACTATTTGCCCAGCAGAATTATTTTAAGAAAAGCACTCCACAAATTGTAAAGCATATCTTTTTACCTTTTTTGTACATCTTTTTACTTTTACTCTTATTCCTAAAAAGTTACGAAACAAAGGAACAAATTTAAATTTCTTTCTCTACTTTTCATTAAATGTAAATTATTTTTTATTTATTGTTGTTGTTCCTGTTACCACCACCACCACCACCACTACCACTACCACTACTATTACTTGCATGTAAAGAGCCTGGACAGTCAAAATATCTGAATTTTAGACCTGAACTACTCTAACTGCTACATAACTTGGGTAGGTCCAAAATCTTTTGCTGGCTTCCTCATATGCAAAATGGTCTTAACAGCTGTCCTCCTAGTTCAAAGAATAAAGGATAAAAGAAACTCTCAAACAGATTAAGTAAATGCAAAGAAACAACTGCTTTAAATAATCTTTTCCCTCTTGATGATCTTATATTCTAATGCTGGTGAAAGTATTGTATGCTTAGTTATAAGTTAAATTGTCATTACCAAACTTGATATTTTGAAACTTAGTCTATCTAGGTTAGATAGACTATTGAAGAGAGGTGGTGTGGACCAATAGAGAGCTGGTCTCAGACTGAGGAAAACCTAGGTTCAAGTACTTCCTGTAGAACATCCTGTCTTTGTGACCTTGAGTAAATAATTTAATCATTCAGTGCCTCTAAGCCCATGTTGCAGAGAAGTTTCTGGTCTGTATTGGTAAAAGGAATTTCCTCAAAAGTAACTTTCTTCACTAATGAAATTACAAGGTCTAGAACAAAAACCACAGAGAAAAAAATGATGTGCCAAATCAGGTTTTCAGATTCTTACAATTATTTTAATATTACTTATTCAATGTTAGTGATCTGAAAGACTTTGGGGGAAACATGTGCCTTTTTTTTACTAGAATATTCCAAACACAAAAAAGTATTCTTACATGAAATATATAACAAATTTACAGAAATCAGTGTCTGTTAAATGCATGAGGGCAAAATGGAATTATTATATTTAGGATTCCTTTTGAAATAACAGTAGTTAGAAAGCATCCCCCCCCCCCCCAATCTGGGGCACACTCTCCTACAAATAAACACAGAGTTGTGGGGCTGGGTTGTGGGTAGGAATGAACTTAAAGTATAATGGCTTTGAGGGATTTATGTAGGGTAACACATGTGACTGAAGCAATTCAAAACTATGGAAGTGCAGGGCCTCAATGTCTTTTGTTTTGATGGGGAGGGGTAGGTCTTTATGAAGTTTAATAGTATCAATGATGGACAAGTAATTCTGCTGTTAGGTCGGGATGACTGTGAAGCAAAGCAGTTCAGCTGAACAGACAAATTAACTTTATTGCGAGGTTGTCCAGGACTGGGCAGGTCACTTAGCTAGTGGGCAGCTGCTGCCAGATCGACATGTTCTGAGGCTATGTGGGCCTCTGAAATGAGCCCTGGTCCTTGACATCTGTGTTTGTTCTTTTTCCATTTTTGGTGAGGAAGATTAAACTGGAAGGCAGGAAGGCAGGTCACAGGAATCTATATGAATCCTTGTCTTAGCTGTAGCTGGGAGAGGTTCCAAAGGTCACTCTTTGCTTATTGAGGCACTGACGCTGAGCTGGCTGCAAAACCCAGATGCCTGGACTCTAGGATCCCACTGTCCTTCACTTAAAATGGAAAAGAACAAATACCAAGAGTGGCAAAGAACCCAGGGCTGTATTCTTGCTCACATGACCACATGACTTCAGATGAGAGACAGTACCAAGACTCACCACTAGTATTATCTTTCACCAGGCACTATTCAAGCTGGAATACAATTCTCCTGCCCAGTCAACTGACTGCCCAGTTCTACCCATGCAGCCTCACCACAGGGTTAGCAGCCTGAAAACAATTATAAAATATCTTTGCCTGATCCCAAGTCTCTCTAGCACTTCTATTTCATGTCATCACAACTCTCCTGGAAACAAATTCCTCAGGCTCTCCACGTAGGTAGATGCTATTAAAAGCAATCTGCACATAAACTAGACCACCCTTTCGTTCCTGACTGCATAGTTCCCCTGATTCTTCTCACTCCACTCCTCATCAGTTCATACAGGTCTTCCTAGGTTTTGCTGAAATTCCCTTTTTCCCCATTTCTTATGAAACAATGATTCATATTTCATGAATTGTTCTTTTCTTTACCTGAGGTCGTTCTGTCCAAAGGAAGGTAAATTTTTTTTTAATTAAACAAATGTTTTATTAACTTCTGGTTTACATCATTCATTTCCACCAGATTATGAGTTACATTTTTCCCCCATTTTTTCCCTACCCACCACCCCAGAATAGCAGTCCCACTAGATATCCCCTCATCCAACCTGCTCTCTCCCATATCTTCTCCCATACCCCCTTCGACTTTGCCATTAGGGCAAGGTGATTCTCTGAGCCCCACTGCCTGGACATCTTATGAAACATTTAATTTTAAAACTTCAATTTTCAGATCCATTCCCTTTCTCCCTTGTCACCCACTCCCTCTGAGAAGATAAGCAATTCAGTATGTGTTGTACATGTATATCTATGCAAAACATTACCATAGTAGATATATTGTAAAAGACTGCTTATATTTTCCTCCCACCTGTCTCACCTCCCACCTGGTCCATTCCCTACTTTGATCCTGTCCCTCTTTGATAGTGGGTACTTCTAACCTCCCCTCTCCCCAGAATGCCCTCCCCTCCATCATCCCCCTCTCATCCCCCTTTCCCCTACTCAGGAGAGTGAGTGAGGGTAAGATATTCCATTTAGTATGTATGTGATTCTCTCCTTGAGCCAACTTCAATGAGAATATGCTTTTGCCTTTTTGCCTTCCTGTTCTTCCCCTCCCCTGCAACTACTTCCCCTTGTCTCTTCTACATGAGATAGTTTGCCCTACCCTGTCTCTCTCCATCTCCTCTTGCCACTTTCCTCTCTCACCTCTTGACTTCACCCCTTAAGAATCATCCCTTCCTTGGGGTGGCTAGGTGGCGCAGCAAGCAGAGAACCAGCCCCAGAGCCAGAAGGACCCGAGCTCGGATCTGGCCCCAGACATCCAACACACAAACAAAAACCCAGCCATGTGAACCTGGGCAATTCACCCAACCCCAATTGCCCTCCAAAAAAAAATAAATAATCATCCCTTCCCATCAAATTCAACCTATGCCCTCTATCCATGTATACCTGTGAACATATGCCATGTACCCTTCTTCAAATATTTTCATAATGAGAAAGGTTTCATCAAACACAGTTATTGTTTTTCCATGTAGGACTGTAAATAGTCCAACTTTAATAAGTTCCTTTTGATTTCTTTTTCTTGATTACCTTCTCAAGCATCTCTTGCTTCTTGTGTCTGAATGTCAAATTTTCTATTCAACTCTGGTTTTTTCCTCAAGAATGCTTGAAAGTCCTCTATTCCACTGAATGACCATATTTTCCCCTGAAACAAGATACTCAGTTTTGCTGGGTAGGTGACCCTTGGGTTCATTCCCAGCTCTTTTGCCCTCTGGAATATCATATTCCATGCCCTTCTATCCCTCAATGTAGAAGCTGCCAGGTCCTGTGCTATTCTGATTGTGTTTCCACAATATTGAAATGGTTTCTTCCTGGCTGCTTGTAGTATTTTCTCCTTGATCTGGGGATTCTGGAACCTGGCTATAATATTCCTGGGAGTTTTCTTTTTGGGATCTTTTTCAGGGGGTGATCTGTGGATTCTTTCAACCTCTATTTTGCCCTCTGGATCTAAAACATCAGGGCAGTTTTCCTTGAGAATTTCTTGAAGGGTGATTTCTAGGTTCTTTCTTTGATCATGGCTTTCAGGTAGTCCAATAATTTTTAAATTATCTCTCCTGCATCTATTTTCCAGGTCAGTGGTTTTTCCCATGAGATATTTCACGTTGCCTTCTATTCTTTCATTTGTTTGGATCTGTTTAATAGTATCTTGATTTCTCATAAAGTCACTAGCTTCCATTTGCTCCAGTCTAACTCTGAAGGAATGAATCTCCTCAGTGAGCTTTTTAGATTCTTTTTCCATCTGGCAAATTTGACTTTTTAAGGCATTCTTCTCCTCATTGCCTTTCTGAGCCTCTTTTGCCATTTGAGTTAGTCTATTTTTTAAGGTGTTATTTTCCTCAGTCAGGCTGTTGACTGTCATTTCATACTTTTCTTGCATCTTTTTCATTTCTCTTCCCAAATTTTCCCCCACTTCTCTTATCTGCTTCTTAAGGTCCTCTATGGCCTGTAGCCAGCTTGTATTTTCATTTGGGGCTTTTGGTGCAGGAGTTCTGACCTCACAGTCCTCCTCCATGCTTTGAGCCTCTTTGCCCCTAAAATAGGAGTCCAGTGTTGAACTTTTCTGTTTATTTTGTTTCTTTTGCCTAGGCATATTGACACTTAATTACTTGATTTTGGGGCTTGTTGCCACAGTAGGACTCTGCCACCAGACAGGGGAGCTTACGCCCAAATGTGGGGTCTTCACAACTTCTGCCAGTTGGGTGGCCTCTGTAAAGCCTTCACCCACTCTGGCAAGTTGGATATCCACCCCAAACTTCCCCCCCAGACCACAATCCAGATCCAGGCAGTTTAAAGCAAAAGCGACTAACCCCCAGACTGATTGCTGGATCTTCCTACAGTTCGCAGACCAGGAGCTAGAGCCACTACAGATGCTGCAAAATGGCTTCTGTGCACCTGTTTCTTCAACAGCTTTTTGCCCCCAGGGGAGGAAGCCACGCGTTCCCCAAATACTGGTCCCAAAGTCCATAGGGCACTAACCTCTCACTTTGTCCTAGGCATATCTGTGCTGATAATTCTGCAATCGCCACAATTGCTGGTGTTCTGGGGTTCCACCAGCCGGCTGAAGGCCCAGCTGCCCTGGGGCTAAAACCCGGGGACCTGGGCTCGGCTCTGTGGGCTGGGCTGTCAGTTCCCAGCGAGCTGTGCTGCCTGCTCTCAGAGTGCTGTGCTGGCCGCTCCCTGCAGGGCTGCTGGGCTGTCCTCAGCAGGAGGTTAGCTTCTCTGTGCCGTTCTGTGGGTGCTGTGGCTCCAGAAGTTGTTCGGAGCTCCCTTTCACATTGTTTGAAATTTGTGTGGGGCAGAGCACATTGGAAATGCTGTTTCTACTCCGCCATCTTGGCTTAGCCCAGGAAGGTAAATTTTGATGGTTGAAAGCTACCTAAGCTAACTTGGGGTTTACTGATTAGATTTCTTTTTTAAATACCAAGCCTTAAACCCAATTCACACTGGATCTCATGGATTGGACAACAATAGGTCCCTGCCCTAGCACCACCTAATGGTTCTTTTTTGGGCTCTCTTCCCTCAGAGTGAACATAAATAGTAACTGTTTCTCTTTTGGTCAGCAACCCTGAGGGCCTTCCCCTCCCAGTTTGATTTTTATTTTTTAAATTAAAGGGACCATTCCTTGATTCACTTCTTAAAGAGACCTATTCAGTGAATGGATGTTGCCTCACTCAAAGTGAGAACTTGAAAAGACCTTAGTTTAAAAGAGTCAACTTCTTACACTGAATCACCGGCCATCTCTAGTCATCCTGATTGATATCTGGTCACTGAACCCAGATGGCCCTGGAGGAGAAAGTGAGGCTGGTGACTTTGCACAGCCCTCCCTCACTCAAATCAAAGTCAATTGCAAGTCATGTCATCATCTCCATGATGTCATGGGCCTCTTCAAGAACAAAGGACAAACCACACCATCTGTCAGTTGATAGATGTCTTAGTTTCCAGTTCTTTGCTGCTTCCCCCATCCCTCTAAAAAAGTTGCCAGAAACATTTCGTATGCATGTCCTTTTTCTTTTTTTTCAATTTATTTGCAATCTTAGTGAAGTGGTATTAGCACTTGGTCAAAAGGTTTACATGGTTTAGTAACCTTTGGGTGGTATATCTTTGATTTATTTTCCAGAATGACTGGGCCAATGATGGCACCATTAATATTAGTCCTCCCACATCCCTTCCAACAATTGTAATTTTCCCTTTTCATTATCTTTGCATATCTGGCAGATATGAGCTGGAACATCAAGGTTGTTTTAAATCTTCTGTCTTTTATTACTAACCTTTTTATTATTAAAACCTAGTTTAGGGTAGGCAGAGTCAAGATGGCAGCATAGAAGCAGAACATTCCATGAGCTCCCCCAACAACAACCTCAAATACCTATAAAATATGACTCTAAACAAATTTTAGAGCTACAGAATCCACAAAGTGACAGAGAGAAACAAATCTCCTGCTGAAGACAACCCAACAGGCCTATAGGAAGGGCCCATCACAGTGTGCTGGGAGCAGAGCCCAGTCCCCATAAGCCATGCAGTTTGGGCCTCCAGGCAGCCCCCACCAGTGTCAGCCAGAGCAGACTTCAGGAGAGTGAATCACCAGCAGCTGTGGTGGTTTCCAGACTCCTCAACCCATAAATGACAAAGAACAAGTAAAAGGTCAGTCAGAAACTCTGTTGGAAAGGAAGGGTGCCCCCAGGGCAAGAGGCGGCAAAAGGCACAGTAGCTGCAGCTGCTTCATTACAAGGCTGCCTCTAGAGCTCCTGGTCTGCAAATTATAGGGGGACCAAGCGAACATTCAGAGGGTAATTGCTCTTACTGTAACCTTCTTGGATCTGCATAGCTGACTTGGGTGGAGGTCCTGGGGTGTGTGGCCAGTAGGCCAGAACTTGTGGGGGCTGCAGAGAGGGTGCCCCCCAATAGCTCCAGTAGCTGCAAAAACCCCAGCAATTTGAGACAAAGCTCTCCTCTCTGGAAGCAGAGTTCTACCATAGCAAAGAGGTCAAAAGTCAAGTAATTGACTGGCAACATGAGCAAGCAAAGGAAGCAAAGCAAGCACGGCAGTCAAACCTTAGATTCCTTTTTTGGGGACAAAAAGGATCAAAGCATGGAATGGGAGGAAGACAACAAAGTCAGAACTCTGGCATCAAAAGCTTCCAGGAAAATATGAACTGGTTATAGGCCGTGGAGGAGCACAAGAAGGATTTTGAAAATCAAGCAAGAGAAGTGGAGGAAAAATTGGGAAGAGAAATGAAAATGATGCAAGAAAAGCATGAAAAGAGAGCCAACAACCTGACTGAAGAAAATAACACCTTAAAAAACAGACTAATTCAAATGGCAAAAGAGGACCAAAAAGCCAATGAGGAAAAGAATGCCTTAAAAAGCCTAATTTGCCAGATGGAAAAGGAATTCAAAAGCTCACTGAAGAGAATAATTCCTTCAGAATTAGATTGGAGCAAATGGAACCTAATGACTTCATGAGAAATCAAGATAACTATAAAACAGATCCAAACAAATGTGGAAAACCACTGACCTGGAAAATAGATCCAGGAGAGATAATTTTTAAAATATTGGACTACCCGAAAGCCGTGATCAAAAAGAAAACCTAGAAATCATCCTTCAAAAAATTCTCAAGGAAAATTGCCCTGATGTTTTAGAACCAGAGGGCAAAATAGAAATTGAAAGAATTCACCAATCACCTCTTGAAAAAGATCCCCAAAAGAAAACTCCTAGGCATATCATAGCCAAATCCCAGAGTTCCCAGGTCAAGGAGAAACTATTACAAGCAGCCAGGAAGGAACAATTTTACTATTGTGGAAACACAATCAGGATAACACAGGATCTAGCAGCTTGTACATTAAGGGATCGAAGGGCTTGGAATATCATTCTGGAGGTCAAAGGTGCTAGGATTAAAACCAAGAATCACCTACCCAGAAAAACTGAGTATAATGTTTCAGAGGAAAATATGGTCATTCAATGAAATAGAGTACTTTCAAGCATTCTTGATGAAAAAGCGAGAGTTGAATAGAAAATTTGACCTTCAAATAACAAGAAACAAGAAAAGCATGAAAAGGTAAACAGAAAAGAAATCATAAAGAACTTATTAAAGTTGAACTATTTACATTCCTACATGGAAAAATGATAATTGTAACTCATGAGACTTTTCTCAGTATGAGGATAGTTGAAGGGAATATCAGTATCTATATCTATACATATAACTATCTATCTATCTATCTATATATATATATATATATGTTTATATAGGATGGTATATGTGCATATAAATAAATGTGTGAGTGTGTGTGTATATGTGTACATGTATGCATAGATAGAATGCACAGGATCAGTTGAATAGGAAGGGATGACATCTAAAAAATAAAATTAAGAGGTGAAAGAGGACTATAATGAGAGGAGAGAGGGAAGAGACTGAATAGGGTAAATTATCTCATATAAAAGAGGCAAGAGAAAACTGTTACAATAGAGGGGGAGAACAGGAAGCCAAAAGGGAATGGGTCAACCTTACTCTCATTGAATTTGGCTTAAGGAGGGAATAACATACACACTAAATTGGGTATCTTACCCTACAGGAAAGTAGGGGGGAAGGGGATAAGAGGGGAGATAATAGAAGGGAGGACAGATTGGGGGGAGGGTAGTTAGAATCACACACTTTTGAAAAGGACAGGGTCAAAGTAGAAAACAGAATAAGTGGGGCATGGGATAGGATGGAGGGTAATATAGTCATTCCTTCATAATATATCTACTATGAAAATATTTTGTGTAACTACATGTGTACAACCTATATTGAATTGTTTATATTCCCAGTAGGGGTGGGTGATGAGGGAAGGGAAAGAATCTGGAAACCAAAGTTTTAAAATCAAATGTTAAATATTATTATTATTATTATCATTATCATTATTACATGCAACTGGGAAATAAGATATACAGGTACTGGGATATAGAGATACATCTTGCCCTACTGGAAGGTTAGAGGGGGGATGGAGGAGGATAAAGGAGGGAGCAGATTGAGGAAGGGGTATTTAGTGGGATAGCTGTTTTGGGGTGCTGGGTGGGGGAAAGACAGGGAGAAAATTTGTAACTCAAAACCTTGTGAAGATGAATGCTGAAAACTGAAAATAAACCCAAAAATTTTTTTAAATTTTTTAAAAAGATAAACACAATGGGAAAAAAAGGTAATCTATTAAATTGTAGGAGATCTGAGATTTGTATTGACGGGAGAAGTATCCATACTAACAAAATTAAGATCCTTGAAATGTTGATGTAGATACATCATCACCTAACACAATATTATCTTTGTGATATACTAGGAATAAAAGGTTTCTTTCAAAGATATTGCATGAAATCATCAGGTTAAAAATGTTTACAGGGGCGGCTAGGTGGCACAGTGAGTAAGAGCGCCGGCCTTGGAGTTGGGATGACCCGAGATCGAATTTGGCCTCAGAAAATGAGCACCCACACATAAATAATGACTAGCTGTGTAACCTTGAGCAAGTTACTTAACCCCAATTGCTTTAAAAAAAATGTTTACAAATCAATCTACATTGCTGATTAATTTTATGTTATTTTAGTTATTCTTTATGTTCAAATTACAAGATTACATGCTAGTTAAAGTATGTTTACATGGGAAAACCAAATTCTAAATTATGTGTTAATAATAACTATGTACAGGATCTCTCATGGGCTTCTCTCTCTGTACTCTGTCTCTTCCTCTTCCTTCCCCATCATGGGTATCTTTATGCGGATGGATTCCCAAACCTATATATCTAGTTTTAATCTTCCCTATATTTCAGTTCTATGTCTCTAACTTCATACTTTACTATTTTCAAAACTAGGGAAGTAATTTTCTGGCTAAATTTCACCCCTCAGTCTAATTTATCTCTATTTCTGAACTGAGAAAATTGTGGGAATTGAGTGAAGCAAACTGACTCCATCTTGTGACTCAATTCTGGATTTCATTTAGTTCTCTTTCTATTTAATTATAGATCTATTCCAATTTCTGTCTTTTGAAAATACTTGTTTCAATTTGGGGAACTTTGAGAAAGAAAACTTAAATGTTTCTCACAGGCAAGACAATAAAAAGAATGGAATACTGGAGACTGCCTAAACCAAAACTGTCTCCATAAGAAGTTCAAGTAACACTTTAAAATCTATGGATCTTCATCAAACTCAGTGGGCAAGAATGTTGGACCTGAGATCAGGAAGAACCAAGTTTAAATGTGCTTCAGACACTTAAGCACTGTAACCCTGAATCTCATTCTAGTTCAGTCTCTCCATTTGTAAAATAATATAATAATAGCATCTACCTCCCATGGTGTTGTGAAGCTGAATTGTGATGCTGTTGCTAAAACACCTACCAAATAAAGTATGTGGGGTTTTTTTTAAACTTCCATTGGGCCTGGAAGTCTTGTTCTCACTGAGTAAACAATAAAATCCAGTAAATATGTTTATAAAGTGAGAGGTTGAATTGTTCCATAATTACAAAAATTCCCAAATAGAGAAAGAATAGTAAAATATGAACTGTACCATGCCATCAAGAAAAGCTAAGACCTTTATCATAAGAAATGGAAATAAGCATACTTCAAAAGACTATAAACTTCATTTAAACACCGCTGAAAACCTGTGAGCGACATCAATTGGGGAATGGCTGAATAAATTATGCTGTATGAATATTATGGAAGAGTATTGTACTATAAGGAAAGAAGGGACTGCTTCAGAGAAACCTGTGATGACATATATGAACTGATACAGAGCAAAACATGCAGGACTTGCAGAATTATATATTCTGCAACAAGTACTTTGTAAAGACAGTTTAGAAATGCTGATTGATGGAAAGACCAACCATGATTCTTTTAATTGGGAGGCAGAGGGGTATTGCAAGAGAGAGAGAGAATACAGACAGTTGGAAGAGTGAGACACCTGGTTTTTTCTGATTTCAGGCAAATACACCTGCTTGCTCTTCCCCCTGTCACTTGGAAAGCCCCTAATCTTTCCTCTAATTAGAAATAAGATTATCTAATCTTGTATTGTAGCAGCAAGCACCCCAACATCCCCAGGGTGACTGCCAACACAGGTTCTTAGATCTGCTTTTCAAAAGGAAAGCAACTCAAAATGGGTTAACAAGCTTACTTTAATCAAACAAACATATATTACCTAGTTCAGGGGGAAAAGGTCAGCACCCTGAACTTCAGAGCATACAGACAGATCAAACAGACAGGCTTCCAAACTGTCCAACCATTATCAATACCAAAATCACAGTTACCAGAGAGGGAAGCATCAACATCTGGGTCTTCAAAGCCAGGGGGCTCTCAAGGGCTGCCCAGAGTCTCATCTGGTCAAATTACACAACACTTTTCAAAGTGAGCCGCAAAGCAAAGCCTTACATCAGGAATTATATAGCCTTCTCCTGGGCAGAGAATGTAAACACCCTCTTGACCCACTGCCCAATCACACAGCATCAAGGTGTGGTCATTCCTGAAAACCAAGCCTCCTACCACAGGCTTCATGTGACCACCTTCAGCCTATTAGGGGGCAGAGTATATTTCCAAATTAAAGAAGGTTCTCAGAGTCACTTAAGCCAATCAAAGGGCCTAGGGGCAGGGAAGATCTTCAAATCTGCATTTCCATTACATGTATCCTGGTTTATATCCTTTGAATTGTTTGCTTTTAATGCATAAAAATCTGTCTCTCCTGTATTTCAGATCCAATATCAAAGCTGAGAAAGCCTGGTCCTGGTTTATTATACCATTGGCATGCATTGCTTAATAAACTGATATGCTCAGAAGCTTGGGGAAGAAAAACACAACTATTTTATATGGCTATCAATAGTTTGAATTTCACCCTTTGATAATTTAATATTTACATCATTTGGTCACTTACTTGTTTGGAGTACTTATTCTTATGTGTTGAATCATTTCTTTGTATATCTTGGATATCAGCCCTTTAACAGGGAAACTTGCTACAAAGATTTTATTTTCTATCTTATTTCATTTGCTTTGACAGAGTAGCAGTTAGAAATATAATCTAGCTTATCCATCAAACCTCCTCCACAAAGATCTAGACAATGTACCATGCTGAATTCTGATCAGGAAATTAAAAAAAAAAAAGTCACAGTGAGTCATTTTTTCAGCCCAGGACATCTAACGGAGATGTACAGAGAGCTCTGTTTACTGGGAATAGTGTTTAGCCAGAAGTATTTCACACAGAGCATTCTAATGCACAAGGACTGAAAGAAGGCTGAGAGTAGGCAGGGAAGGAAACTCTAGAGTTGGAGGAGATCCAAGAGAATCCCTAAAATAGTACCGAGTGTAGGAACAGGTGCTGTCTGACATATCTTTCATCCAATATCTAGTTCTGGGAAATAAATCCAGTGAGGACTGTGGAGGAGGGGAAGTGTTGCACCTAAGGGTGGCAAAGATAAATGATAGCAAAATATTGGGCCCTGGCTATGTGATAAGGGTGGAACACATTTAGAAACAAACAGTGAATATGGCTCTGATTCTGGGAACAGAGCAGGGATGCACTTCTGTTTACAGTGGAATTTTTGGGGTAGGAGTCCTAGACCAAAGGTGAGCCTGTAGTTTAGACACTCTGAAACTTCTAGAGGGCTATGAGGGACTGAACCCCACAGCTTAACTTCCAGGGACAAGCCAACAGACCAAAAGCTAGGTCAGAAACTGAAAGTTTGCAATTTCCACAGCCTAAGTTGTGAAATCAACAGGACATAACTGGACAGAAGTTCAATCTAAATCTTATCCCCAACTACCTGCCCAAAAGTACAGAGAGCGCAGCCTTAACAAAAAGCCAAAAGACTAGAATTAGAGTGAAGAAGGACCAAGCAAACAAACAAACAAAAATTCCAAAAATAGAAGAAAATTTGCAATACACCAACAACGCCTGCCCCCCCCCCCACACACACAAAAACCAAACAAACAAACAAGGAGAGATAATTTGGTTGTTGTCCTTCATTCCCAAAGAGGAACAAAATGACATTACTAGGTTAGAGTCAAGTTATATTGTGTCCAGCTGTGGATGATCAGATCAATACAAACTCTGAATGCTCTCCCACAGGTCGGGCAGAGATAGCCCATGTGAACACTTTGTGCCTCTCTCATTTCTTTTGAGCTATTTCAATTCTGCTTTGCTCATAGAGCACAGAACCTTCTTTTTATTTTGTTGTTAATTATATGGAATAAAACAAGCATTTCCATGACATAGTGCAATAAAAAAGATGAGTACACATGAAACTGCAAATCTACTATGCACAACCATCTTTGATGAGGGCATGCCATGCTGGGCACTACTGTGCTAGTGTTTCCCATATTTCACAAATGATTCCAAAGTTCTTCAGATAGAGCTTGAGAGTGTCTTTGTATACACGCTTCTTCTGATCACCATGTAAGTGCTTTCCTTGTGTGAGTTCCCCATAAAAGTCTTTTAGGTGAGCATATATTTGACATTTGAACAACATAGCCAGTCCATTAGAGTTGAGATCTCTGTGATAGAATTTGAGAAAGGACCTCAATGTCTGGTACCTTATCCTGCTAGGTAATCTTAAGAATCTTCTTAAGACAATTCAAATGAAAGTAATTCAGTTTCCTGGCATGGTGTTGGTATACTGTCCAGGTTTCACAAGCATACAATATGATTAGCACAAAGGCTCTGTAGACCTTCAGTTTGGTAGTCAGTTTAATACCTCTTCTCTCTCACACTTACTTTCAGAGTCTCCCAAACACTGAGCTACCTCTGGCAATGTGTGTGTCAACCTCTATCAATGTGTACATCCCTGAAAAGTATACTGTCAAGGTAATTGAACTTATCCACAGTATTCAAAACTTCTGCATTTGCTGTACCAATGGTTCCACATATGGATGGTATGGTCCTGGCTGGTGGAGAACCTCTGTTTTCTTGATGTTAATTCTTAGGCCAAAATTAGAACAAGAAGCAGAGAATCAATCGGAGGCTGCATTAAGTGCACAATCATCTGCGAACAAAAAATCATGCACCAACTTTCCCTCTACTTTAGTCTTGGCTTGTAGGCTTTTCAAGTTAAATAATTTACCATTAGTGTGGTAACTAACCTTGATGTTGTATTCGTTCTCAGTGAAGATGTCTGACAACATTGCTGAAAACATCATGCTAAAAAGCATGGGAGCAAGAACACAGCTTTGTTTCACTTCATTGGTGACTGGGAAATTTCAAGAGCATGATCTATTATCCAGAATCCAGGCAAGCATGCCATCACAAAACTGACATACAATATTGACGAAATTTTCTGGGCAACCAAATTTTAACATAATTTCCCATAAGCCTTTGTGACTGACAGCATCAAAGGCGTTGGTCAGATCAGTGAACATCATGTACAGACTACTGTTCTGCTCCTGCCTTTTTTTTCCTGGAGTTGTTGGGCAGCAAACACCATATCAACAATTCCTCATCCCTTTCTGAAGCTACATTGGCTCTCAGGTAGATGACCATCTTCCAGGTGAAGGGTTAGTCTTTTAAGGAGGACTTTGACAAGAATCTTGACAGCAATGACTAAGAGAGAGATCCCCTCCCCACCCTGCAATTGTCACAGGACAATCTATTTCCTTCACCTTTACAGAGACGGACAATGGAGATAGGATGGGATGATGGATGGGGGATAGCTTCCTCTTACTATATAACCCAAGAAATTTCAGTCAGCTTTTGTGTGAGCTGTATGGGACCATCCACCTTATAAATATTAGCTAAAATAGAATCAGCACCAGGTGCTTTGCAAGAAAAGAGGAGCCCAATGGAATAGAAAACCTCTTTTTCAGTTGGAAATTTGGCTGTAGAGGGATTGACTTCAACCTGAGGTAAATAGTCAAAGACTTCAGCATTGATTGATGATGGCCTTTCGAGAACACTACCTGTCTCTGCAAGGATCATGTCTTATCACTAATCAATGTGGCTCCATCAGCACTGAGTAGTTGAGATGCACCATAGATCTCTGCTCCATAAATAGACTTCAGGGCATCATAAAAGTGCCTTGAATTGTAATTATCAGCATAAAACTGAATTTCATCTACATTCATCTGCCTTCTGACAAACTTTCTATAATTTTTTCCTTGTTTTGCTCTAATTTTGGATACATTTGGTTTTGTTTTTAATATTATATAATTAAAATGATCCTTTTTACATCCTATAATGCTCTCTGTATCTTGTTTGGTCATATTTTTTTTTCCTCATCCATCAATCTGACAGGTATGCTTCCATAATTTGCTTGTTATGTCTATTTCTAAATCATGTGACCATTTGATCTTATCTTCTGACAGCAGGCAAGGTTCAATATCAGCACTCAAGCCCTAGTGCAGCAGGGAAAAAAAGGGTAGGGCTCAGTGCCACTCTACTCCCAACTAATGTTGGCCAATGTGACAAGTATGAGTTAGTTACTCAGAGTTGTTTTAATCTCTATCTCTCTAATCAATAGTGATTTAGAGCATTTTTTCATATGCCTATAGATAGTTTTGATTTCTGCTTCTGAAAACTGCCTTTTCACATGCTTTGACCATTTATCAACTGGAGAATGACTTGTATTCTTATAAATTCAACTCACTTCTCTACGTACTTAACAGATGAGCATTTATAAGACAAACTTTCTATAATTGTTTTCTTGTTTTTGCTCTAATTTTGGCTGCATTTGGTTTTGTTTTTAATGCGATATAATCAAAATGTTCCTCTTCCTATCCCATAATGCTCTCTATGTCTTGTTTGATCATAAATTTTCCCCTTATACATAAATATGACAGGTAAAGTAGTCCATGCTTCCATAATTTGCTGTTATCTCTCTTTAGTACCCATTTGATCTTATCTTGGTATACAGTGTGAAATGTTGGTCTAAACCTATTTACTGCCAAAATGCATTCCAGTTTTCCCCAAAGTTTTTGTCAGACAGTGAATTTTTCCCCCAAAATTTGGATCTTTGGGTTCATTAAACACTAGATTACTATGGTCATTTAATACTGTGTTTTGTGGACCTAGTCTATTCCACTAATCCACCATTCTATTTCTTAGCCTATACCAAATTGCTTCAATGATTGCTACTTTGTAATACAGTTTGAGACCTGGTACTATTAGGCCACCTTCTTTCACATTTTTTTCTTTTCTTTGATTCCCTTTATATTCTTGACCTTTTGTTCTTCTAGATGAATTCTGTGGTTATTTGTTCTTGCTATATCAAATAATTTTTGGTAGTTTGATTGGCATGACCATGAATAAGCAAATTAATTTAGGTAGAATTATCATTTTTATTATATTGTCTCAGCTTACTCATGATCAATTAATATTTCTTCCATTGTTTAGAACTGATTTTATTAGTGTGAAAAGTGTTTCATAATTGTGTTCATATAGTTACTGGGTTTGTCTTGGTAGGTAGAGTCCCAAGTATTTCATATTATCTGCAGTTATTTTAAATGAAATTTTGCTCGCTATCTCTTCCTGCTGGACTTTGTTGGTAATATATAGAAATACTAATGATTTATATATGTTTATTTTATATCTCACAGCTTTACTAAATTTGTTTATTATTTCAACTAGTTTTAAAATTGATTTTCTAATTATAACATCATATTATTTGCAAATAGTGATAGCGTTGTTTCCTCATTGCCTATTTTAATTCCAACAATTTATTTTCCTTCTCTAATTGCTATAGCATTTCTAGTACAATATTGAATAATAATGGTGATAATGGACATCCTTGCTTCACCCTTGGTCTTATCCTCTTTAGAAATGCTTTTTTCCTTATTTGGGGTTTTTATAAACTTCCATTTATTCCTATGCTTTCTAGAGTCTTGAATGTAAATGAGTGCTGTATTTTATCAAAAGCTTTTTCTGCATCTTTTGAGATAATCATATGATTTTTCTTGATTTTGTTATTGATATGGTCAATTATGTTGATAATTTTCCTAATGTTGAACAAGTGCTGGATTCTTGGTATAAATCCCACTTAGTGATAGTTTATGAGCTTTATGATATGTATCTGTAATCTCCTTGTTACTATTTTATTTAAAAATTTTACATCCATATGCATTAAGGAAATTTATCTATAGTCTTCCTTCTCTGCTTTTGCTCTTCTGGCTTTAGGTATCAGTACCATTTACATCACAGAAAGATGTGATAGAATTCTCTTGCCTATTTTTTTTTCAAATAGTTTACATAGTTCATTAAACGTTTGGTAGAATCTACTTGTGAATCCATCTGTTTCTGGAGACTTTTTCTTGGGGAGGACATTAATAGCTTGTACAATTTTCTTTTCTATGATAGAGTTTTTTAAAAGTATTTTCTTTCCTCTCCTGTTAATCTAGGCAATTTATATTTTCATAAATATGCATCCATTTCCCTTAGGTTGTTTAGATGTATTAGCACAAACATGAGCAAAATAGCTCCTAATAATTGCTGTCATATCATCTTTATTGGTGGTGAATTCACTCTTCATTTTTTATAGTGTCAATTTGGTTTTCTTTCTGTTTTAAAATCAAATTAATAAAAGGTTTATTTATTGTATTTGTCCCCCCCTTAAAACCAGCTCCTCCTTTTATTTATTAGTTCAATGGTTTTATTATTTTCAATTTGATTAATTCTTTTGATTTTCAGGATTTCCAATTTAGTGTTCAATTGGGGATTTTTAATTTGTTCTTTGTCTAGTTTTTTTTTCAATTGCTTTCCCAGTTCATTAATTTGCTCTTTCTCTATTTTATTGATATAAGCATTTAGTGATATAAATTTTCATATAAGTACAACTTTGACTGCATTCCATAAATTTTGGTATGTTGTCCCATTGATGTAATTCTCTTTAATGAAATTATTGATTATTTCTCTGATTTATTCTCTGACCCTTTCTTAAAGATTTGATGATTTAGTTTCCAATTAATTTTTAATTTATGTTTCCATGACCCTATATTAAATTAAATTTTATTGAATTATGATCTAGAAAGCATGCATTTAATATTTCTGCTTTTATACAGTTGGTTGTGAGATTTTTAGGTGCTAACACATCATCAATTTTTTCTGAATGTGCCATGTACAATGGAGAAAAAGATGTATTACCTTCTATTCCCATTCAATTTTCTCCATAAGTCTATCATATATAATTTTTATAAAATTCTACTCATCTCCCTGATTTCTTTCTTGTTTATTTTTATTACATTTATCTAGTTCTGAGAGGAAAAAGTTCAGATGCCCCACTAGTAGTTTTACTGTCTATTTCTTCCTGCAAATTATTTGCTTCCCCTTGTCCAATTCTAATTTTTAAGGAATTATTTTCTTCAGTGAGCTTTTGTACCTCTTTTTTCATTTGGCCAATTCTGCTTTTTAAGGGGTTTTTCTCTTTAACAGATTTCTGCACCTCTTTTATCAATTGGCCGATTTTTTAATGTGTTGGGGTGGGGTTTTTTTTTTTTAGCATTTTATCTTTTATCAAGTTTCTTTTCATAATTTTCTTATATCACTTTCATTTATTTTCTCAATTTTTCCTCTATTTCTCTTGAGTTTTAAAATTCTTTTTGAGTTCTCCTAAGAATTCTTTTGGGGCTTGTGTCCAATTCATATAATTATTTTAGGTTTTGTGAGTAGCTACTTTGATTTCATTATCTTCTGGGTTTGTATCTTGATTTTCCCTGTCTCAATAGTAACTTTCTATGGTCAGGTTCTTTTTCTATTGTTGTTGTTTGCTCATTTATTAAGTCTATTTCTTGACTTTTAACATTATGTTAAAGTTTGACTCTGCTATTGGGGTAGAGGGGGCATTGTCACAACCTTCATATTTTTTGCACTGCTGTTTGCAGAACTAGTTGGGGGAGGGGGCAGTTCCTAAAAGTTTTTTTGTTCTTCCAAAGTGGTATTATCTAAGGAGAGGTATGGTCACTGCTAAAGTGGCCTGTACTCTGTCTTGTAAGCCTTCATGAGCATTCCTAAGAGCAACCAAGGTCTCTTTTCCCCTATCACCACTCTCACTCTTTCTGGCTCCATGAATGAAACTTGGGCAAGTGATAGTGCTCCTTTCTTCCCTGGACCTGGGACAAGGCCCTCATTACCTTCATGGCTACAAATACTAATGCGCTTATTTGCCTATGGCTATTACCTGGATCTATGTATGGGCAATGCAACAGGGTCCTGCACCCAGTGCCAGCAAAGGATCTCTTGTAACCTCCTTCTGACCAGTTGTCAGACTCTCTTACCACCTATGGGTTGAGAACTCCTGAAGCTGATACTGTTATTCATGCAGCAGCCTCCAAGGCCTGCTGCTGGCACCCCATAGGGGCTATCCTGTACAGGTCTGTATCACATGGGCTCCAGACCTGACCATTACTCTGGTGAGACAGATCTTTCCTGCTGACCTCTTAACTCATCCTAGGTTGAAAAATTGTTTCACACTGACCTTTTATTGGTTCTGCCATCCTAGAATTCAATTTGATTCAATTCAATTTTAAAGTTGTTTGAAAGGAAATTTGAGGGAGTTCAAGTGGATTTCTCTTACTCTGCAATCTTAGTTTTGCTCCCTTCATCTGTATAACTTTCCAGTCTCCTTGGAAGAAAGGAAGACTCTCTCAGCAGAGGTATGGGTTTGTATGGGTAGTCTAATAACATATTTTGATTAGTGTAAGGTCTTCTAGTACAGAACTGTTAAATTCAAATAGAAATGGATTTTTATGGGCTGCATATTGACTGACAAAACCACAAAGTAATATTATATGTGTTGTATTTTTACTTATTTTGTTAAACATTTCCCAATTATATTTTAATCTGGTTCAACAGCACTTAGTTTTCTGGAGAAGTCTAACACCTTTCCTATAAGAAACCTTTACAATATTGTCACCAAAGGGCAGTATTTTAAGCAGGCAAGGCTAGTTTTTCTTCACAAGGTAAGGACACTATTCTGAAGACTTAATTCACGTAAGAATCTAAAATTCAAAGAGTAATTGAAGCTTCCTATTAGCTTATAGGAAATGTGTGGATTTGTTTTGCCTGATTATACCTTTTTAGGTATAGTGGGGTTTTAGTGGGCTAATTGTCATGGGGAGTAGTGGCTGGTTAGTGATATTAAAAAAAAGAAAAACATCAGTGAACCATTAAAATTTGAGGAAAAAGGAAAGTTTAGAAGGGGACAGATATAAGTATGGAAGTGTTGAACTATGATGGTAAATTTGAAATACACTTTTTAAAAGCTTTATGTAGCAGAGATTCATAGAATAGTAGATTCCTCTTTTCTATACTTTGTATATTCATGTTTATTAATGTTTATCAAGTACAGGATAATAAAGGGAGGATTAAAAGGAATGTGCCCAATCCTCCAGGGCCTACGAGGGTAACTGAGCTTACAGGGACAAGACCAGGCACAAGTCCAGACTTAGAAGACTGACACCACTAGGAAGATTAGGTTTCTGGCTTTGCCCTCATCCTGGAGAAACTACAGAAAAAATTTCTAAAAACAGAGCTTTAATATGAATTATGTCTAAGTTCTCTCTAAAATGTTGGTAACAATTTCCCCTCTAGAAAACATGCTCCATATTAGTTGGTTGTTGACCTTCATTCTTGAAAAGGACCAAAATAACATCACTATGTTGGGGTCAAGGTACACTATGTACAACAGTAGCTAATCACAAGTCAAGCATAAATAGACCATGTGAACATTTGGAGTCTAGATGTCTTTAAATTTTCACATCTCACATTTCCTTTGAGCTGCTGCAATTCTTCTTTTTCTTATAGAACACAGTGTCTTCTTTGAAGCAGCCATGCCATGCAGGGCAGTTCTGTGTCAGTGGCTTCCATGCCTCACAAATGATTCCAAAGTCCTTCAGAGAGACTTTGAGAGTGTCCTTGTATTGTTTTTCTGACTTCCATATGCATGCTTCTCTTGTGTGAGTTCTCCATAAAATAGTCTTTTGGGCAAATGTATATTTGGCATCCAAGCAATGTGACCAGACCTTCAAAGTTGTATTCTCTCCTATTGAGTTTGAATGCTTTTAAATTCAGCTTGAAAAAGAATTTAGTATCCACTACCATATCTTGCCAGTTTATCTTAAGAATCTTCTATGGGATGGCAGAGTAGAAAGAGCACGTCCAAGCCACTCTGCCCCCAGATTCCCTCCAAACTATGTAAAAGGGGACTCTGAACAACTTCTGGAGCCCCAGCACCCACAGAATGACACAGAGAAGCTAACCTCCCACTGAGGACAGCCCAGCAGCCCTGCAGGAAGGACCAACGCAGCACTGTGGGAGCCATCAGCACACAGAGTATGGGGAGCCAAGCCAAGCCCAGGTCCCCTTGAGCTGAGGTTTTAGCCCCAGGGCGGCAGGGCCAATAGCTGACTGGAGGGATCCCAGAACACCAGCAGCCATGGTGATTCCAGAATTATCAACATAGACATGACTAGGACAAAGTGAGAGGTTAGTGCCCTGTGGACTTTGGGACCAGTATTTGGGGAATGCGCCAACTTCCTCCCTTGGGGGCTAGAAGCCACTGAGGAGACATGCCATTTTGTAGTTTTCAGAGGCAGCTCCAGCTCCTGGCCTGCGAACTGTAGGGAGATCCAGCGATCAGTCTTGGGGGCTAATCACTCTTGCTATAACCTCCCTGGATCTGGATAGTGATCTGGGGTGGAGGTCGTGGGTGGGTTTCCAGCTTTCAGAAGCAGATGTTGTCCCCCACACGTTCAAGACGAAAATTCAGGTCTGGCAGCAGAGCCATAGTGTGGCAACAAGCCCAAAAGTCAAGTAATTAAGTGGCAACATGCCAAGGCAAAGGAAACAGAAAAATGCAACCCTAGACTCCTATTTTGGGGGCAGGAAAAGGACTGTGAGGTCAGAAGTCCTGCTCCAAAAGCCCCAGGGGAAAACATGAGCGGGTTGCAGGCCATAGAGGACCTTAAGAAGGACTTTAAAAATCAAATAAGAGAAGTGGAGGAAAAATTGGAAAGAGAAATGAGAAGGATGCAGGAAAAGTATGAAATGAGGGTCAACAGCCTGACTGAGGAAAACAACACATTAAAAAATAGACTAACTCAAATGGCAAAGGAGGCCCAAAAGGGCAATGAGGAGAAGAATGCCTTAAAAAGTCGAATTTGCCAGATGGAAAAAGAATCTCAAAAGTTCACTGAGGAGATTCATTCCTTCAGAGTTAGACTGGAGCAAATGGAAGCTAATGACTTTATGAGAAATCAAGATGCTGTTAAGCAGATCCAAACAAATGAAAGATTAGAAGGCAATGTGAAATATCTCATGGGAAAAACCACTGACCTGGAAAATAGATCCAGGAGAGACAATTTAAAAATTATTGGACTACCTGAAAGCCATGATCAAAGAAAGAACCTAGAAATCACCCTTCAAGAAATTCTCAAGGAAAACTGCCCTGATGTTTTAGATCCAGAGGGCAAAATAGAGGTTGAAAGAATCCACCGATCACCTCCTGAAAAAGATCCCAAAAAGAAAACTCCCAGGAATATTATAGCCAGGTTCCAGAATCCCCAGATCAAGGAGAAAATACTACAAGCAGCCAGGAAGAAACAATTTCAATATTGTGGAAACACAATCAGAATAGCCCAGGACCTGGCAGCTTCTACACTGAGGGATCGAAGGGCATGGAATATGATATTCCAGAGGGCAAAAGAACTGGGAATGAACCCAAGGGTCACCTACCCAGCAAAACTGAGTATTTTGTTTCAGGGGAAAACATGGTCATTCAGTGGAATAGAGGACTTTCAAGCATTCTTGAGGAAAAAACCAGAATTGAATAGAAAATTTGACATCCAGACACAAGAAGGAAGAGATGCCTGAGAAGGTAATCAGGGAAAAGAAATCAAAAGGAACTTATCAAAGTTGAACTATTTACATTCCTATATGGAAAAGCAATATCTGTGACTGATGATATCTTTCTCACTATGAAAATAATGGAAGAAGGGTGTGTGGTCATATGAATACATATGTGAATGTGTGTGTATATGGTCACAGTTATATATGGATAGAGGGCATAGGTTGATTTTGTTGGGAAGAGAGAGTACTCAAGGGATGAAATTATGAGGTGAGAGAGGAAAGTGGCAAGAGGAGATGGGGAGAGACATGGTAGGGTAAACTATCTCATGTAGGGGAAGTGGTGCAAAGGAGGGGGAGAATAAGGAAGGCTAAAAAGGCAAAACCACATTCACATTGAATTTGGTTCAGGGAGAAAATGACATACATACTAAATGGGATATCTCAACCTGCAGCAGGATAGGGGAAGGGGGATGAGAGGAGGGATGATGGATGGGAGGGCATCCTTGGGGTGAGGGGAGGTTGGAAGTACCCACTATAGAAGAGGGACAGGATCATGTAGGGGATGGACCAGGTGGGGGGTGGGATGAGTGGGAGGGAATTATAAGCATCCTTGCACAATATATCTACTATGATAATGTTTTGCATAGCTAGACATGTACAACATATACTGAATTACTTATATCCCAAGAAGGAATGGGTGACAAGGGAGGAAGGAAATGGATCTGAAATTCAAGGTCGTAACATTAAATGTTTCAAATATATATATAAATACTATTATTAATACTCTTTTGCCTATAATTGGGAGATAAGATGTGCAGGTATTGGGACACAAAGATTCATCTTCCTCTAATGGAAAAGTCGATGGGGGTATGGGAGAAGGTATGGGAGAGAGCAGATTGGAGGAAGCGATATCTTGTGGGACTGCTATTCTGGGAGGCTGGGTAGGGGAATAATGGGGGGAAAATGATTGTAACTCAAAATCTGGCGGAAATGAATGATGTAAAACAGAAGTTAATAAAGTATTTGTTTAAAAAAAAAATAAACTAAGACAAAACATTAGCAGAAACCAAAGTACAGCATTAACAATGTTATGACATAACAACTTATCACTAAAGTGACCACAGTTTTCACCAAAGTGGCCACATAATTTTAAGCAAAAGTTATCATTCAGGAAGCCTTTAACTCAATCATCCTTAAGGAGCAAGCCTCCTTAAGGGACACAAAGTACAAAGATCAAAGTTCTCCAGCCCAGGTCACATTGTCTTAATCATGATCTTCTCAGTCAGCATCAAGTACCCAAGAAGAGGTCTTTTCATCTTGACTCAAGGCTGGCTCTCAGATTCCATGGTTCCTCTTCCTTTGTCTCTTCTCCTGCTTGAATCTACTCAACTGTTACCTGGATTCAAAGGCAGACAGCTCTCAGATCCTTGTCCAGCTCCTTGTCCAGTTCCCTGTCCAGGTCCTCATCCAATTTCCATTCCATACTGAAGCTTACAGTATCCAGAGTCCACCTCAAGTCCTTCACAGTTCCTGTTTCTTGGAAGACAAAGTTTAAAAGAGCCACAATAATATTCATGCACATTGCCAGCACCACCATCAATTCACTATCTGCCTGTGAAATCAACACAAACCTACCCAACAAGGTCTGAGAATTCAATACACATCTCAAACAACAACAACAAAAAAAAAAAACACAGAAGAGACAGAGTGCCACCACCACAAATATTCCCTTCTCAAAATCTGCCACCACAAGTGATCTCTCAGTTCTTCTCTGTTCTGCTCTTCTCAGTTCTGGTCTCTCCTAGCCTGGGCTTCTCCTTATATGAGGTCATTAGCTCATCCTAACAGGGATTCACAAGTTCTGGGGTTCACAAGTTCTGTTTCTTAACAAAGACTTGATATAATCATGGGCAAGGCTTAAAAGAAACTTGAACTGAAACAAGGTGCTAAAAAATTAAATAGTTGAAACAAGGTGTTAACTACTTCTTTGCTTGCCATTACATTCCACTCCTCCAGGATCCTTGGCTTTACAATCTCAATCTAAATGGCCATTATGGATCCTGGAACAAATAGAGGCACTATACTTTGTAATCCTACCAACCATGCCATAAATGTAAAGCCAGGCACAAGCAGCTTTCCAGAGGACTGCTGCTGTGAACAGCTTCAAGGTTCTGATTACATAGTAGAGTGAACTCTCTATTTATTCAGTAACAAACTAAGACAAAACATTCACAGAAAACAAAGTACCACATTCACAATTTTGTGACATAACAAGTTATCACTAAAATGGCTACATAGTTCACCAAAATGGTCACATAATTTTAAACAAAACATATCATTCAGTAAGTCCTTAACGCAATCATCCTTAAGGAGCAATCCTCCTTAAGGGACACAAAGTACAAAGGTCAAATTTCTCTACCTCTAGGTCACAGTAAATAGTGATCTTCTCAATCAATACATAGTATCCAAGTAAAGTCTTCTTTCATCTTGATTCGAGGCTGGCTCTCAGCTTCCATGGTTCCTCTTCCATGGTCCCAGCTCCTGCCCAAATATACCCAACTTTCACCTGGATTCAAAGGCAGACATCTCTCAGCTCCTTGTCTAGCTCCCTGTCCAGTTCCCTGTCCAGTTCCTTGTCTAGTTCCCATTCCATATTGAAGTTCACAGTGTCCAGCCCACCTCAAGTCCTTCACAGTTCCTGTTTCTGGGAAGACAAAGCTTAACAGAGCCAAAACAACATTAATACACGTTGCCAACACCATTATCAATTCACTTTCTGCCTGTGAAATCAACAGAGACCCACAAACAAGGTCCAAGAGGTCAACACAAATCAGTGAAGTCCCAGGACCTCCAGAACCCTCCTCCAGGACTTCTATACACATGCAACTAGAACATCCTCTTTCAGGGCTTCCAGTAAGGTCCCAGGGCTTCTGTACAAAGTATCACAAACAAACACCAACACAGAAAGAACAGAAACCATAGAGTGCTGGGATACCGCAAGTTTTCTCCTTCTTGACTCTGCCACCACAAGCGTTCTGTTCTCAGTTCTGCTCTCTCCAGCCTGGGCCTCCTCTTACAGATGGTCATTAGCTCCTCCCCTTCCTGTTGCATCAGTAACAAGAAGATATAATCATGGGCAAGGCTTATAAGAAGCTTGAACTGAAACAAGGTGCTAAGTACTTCTGTGCCTGCCATTACACTGCTGCAACCACGGCTTGACTCAGCTTTCCCTCCAAGTCAGCAACAAACTGCTCACACTTGGTGAAGCACTGTAATCTGTTGGTATTGTCTGCTGGCAGCTTTCTTGCCTTGGGGCTGCTGCTTTCATTGAATGTGAATGTTTAGTAGGGAGAGGATGTCTATCAGTCCAGCACTCTGTGCCACATATCACCTTCATCACTTTCACATCCTGTCTCTTCTCTTTACTATGACATAGTCTATTAAATGCCAATGTTTGCTGTGAGCATGTATCTACAAAGTCTTACTGTGTTTAGGTAAACAGGAGACAGTGTTATTGATGAGACCGTCACAAGACACTAAACTCTTCAGTAGTAAGAGACCATTGCTGTTGCTGTGTCTGACTCAATTCCTCCCAAGAATTCACTGCCATGTCTGATAATCTGGGTCTAATTTTTCATTAAAGGCACCTAGAATTACAAAATTTGTTCTCTTTTGGCACATTGATGATGAAGGTCTCCAGGTCTTCATAAAAGTTTTCTTTGACGTCATCAGGGTTCATGACAGTGAGAGCATATACACTGATGATGGTGGCATGGCACTTTCCTGGAAGTGGTAATTGCAATGTCATGAGTCTGCTATTTACTCCTTTGGGGAGGGATACAAGCTAGTTTTGGTTACAAAACTTATGCCAGCTTCACAGTACTCCTCATCACTACAACCATGCCAGTAAAAACAACAACAAAACATGTATCTAGCTCCAACTTTGGTAGGCTTTCCTTTGCCAGGCTTGTTTCACTCAGGGATGCTATTTGGATGTAATATTCACTGAGTTCTCTTGCAACAAGAGCTGTTTGTCTTTCATGTTGTCCATAAATATACACACATTTCATATACAAATGGTGAGTGGAATCATCTTTGCAAAAGTTTTTGTACATTTGTTTGTGTTTAAACCACAGGTTTTAAACTACAGTGACTCTACTTGTCATAATAAGCAGACCAGGGTTGAGTGAAACAGATAATTCTTTGGGGTTTTTTAAAGTATTTTTTTTGCTTTTTGGAGTGGGGAAGGTAAGACAATTGGGGTTAAATGACTTGCTGCAGGTCACACAGCTAGTAAGTGTTAAGTATCTGAGGCCAGATTTGAAGTCAGGTCCTTCTGATCCCAGGGTGCCACCTAGCCACCCCTGAAGCAGATAATTCTTAAGGCACTTTTTCTATCACTTGTCTTCATGCCAGGAGGTGAGCAATGTGGTCCTTAAAAAAGGCAGCTCAGTAACCCATGAGGCTGCTGAATCCCATTGCCACTTCACTTTAATGAGAAGAAGACCCAATGGCCTGGGCTGTCTGTATGCAGGGTTGTGACTACAGCTCCAAGTGTATCCATCCATATGACTACTTCATAACTTGTCTGTTGCTGCAGGATTTTGAGGTAGGTAGAAATGGTAAAATGTTAGGAGTTATGTCTTTTGATTCATGCATAAATAGGATTTAAGTGAGGCAGAGTTGTACAAAGTTATAGAGCCTCACTCTCTCTTCCAGAGTCATCTAGGTCCAGTGACAAGAACCAAGCTCTAAGTGCTCCACATACCCTGCTTCAGTTGCCTTCAAATCATTAGAATAAATTGTTTTCATCCTCTGTTTTGCTAGGGAAAGTCTTCACACACTTGAGGTTTGAGGTCCCCAGTTACCCTCAACCTGGTTTAGCCCATTTGCCAAAAAGCATGCTCCAGCTTCCTGGAGCCACGGGTGAGAGTTGGGTGAATCAAGTGAACTCCAAAGGTGGAAAGTAGCCCTGAAAAGGGCTCACCAGCCCTCACTCCAGAGGCACTAGTCTTCCCTAAACACACTCTTATGCCCCAGGGCTACATGTATAATGTAGATGTCAGGTATAAAATAACCTTTATGTATTTACGCATAAAATGTATAAGATGAAATGAAAAAAGTGTACAAACAGATACAGGAGATATAAATATTTCAAATAGCCTAATATAATAGTTTATACTTCCCCAAGAAAATAAAGTCAACTTTGGGAACAGCTAAACAGTCATTTTGCATCAACTTCAGACCTTCACTGTCTGAGGAACTCAAAAGGTCTAGTCTCCTTTTCAGCCAGGCTACAGTTTTTTAGTCCCTCTTAAAATCTCTAGTTTCCTCAGAGTCTCAGCTCAAGGGCCATCCTCTACATGAAGCCTTTCTGTGATCTGCTTAGTTGCTAGTACCCTTTCTTTCCAAATTACCTTAGATTTATTTTGTATGTTGCCTCATTCAATTGAGCGTAAGTTTTCCGAGGACAGAGCCTATTTTACTTTTGTCTTCCTATCCCTAGTACTTAGCATCCCTAGTACTATTTGCATATCATTGATATTTAATAAATACTTGGTGATTAATCTAATTAATAGTCCAACTAGGAGAAAATCCTTTCCATCTTGGAAGTGAACTCTTAAAGAAATTCTCTTCCTTTAGGTTGACAGAAGTCTGAATCCCAAATTCAGGTCCTCTTGAACCAAGAGGCTGAAAATATTAAGGCTGAAAATATCCCTTTCTCAGTTTCACTAATCACTAACCTATGTTAAGAAAATAAAATAAAAAGCAGAAGAGGGCAACAAGAGACTTGAGGACCAGTCTTAGATTGCCACGTGCTTCTAATATAAATTTACATTGCCACAATGTAGGAGGAAATGGGAGAATTCTCTTGGACCTTGCTGGAAGTTCAGGGGACAGAAATCAATAGAAAGCAGGCAGACAACATGCATTTATTAACTAACTACTATATGCTAAAGCTATAAATATGAGCAAAAAGAAAGAGTTCTTGAACTCAAAGAATTTATATTCTAATGAGAGAAGACAGAAGTGGAAGGAGAGAGATTATTGTTTTTGATTGCTAATTTTTCCGTCTTTAGTATTAAAGATATGCCTACAAGGCAAAGTAGTACTTGACTCCAACCACTTTATTTGATTTTATTGTTGATAAAATTGAAAAGTATACATAATGGAGGGCTAGCCTTTCTTACTTTAACCAAAACTATTATATTTAAATAAATTGTAATTAATTGTAATCCTAAATCAGAAGATGATTTTTTAAAATTTTCTCTTCAGCAAAAAAGGTTGTTTTTAGTTATTCCTACTTTAGATTGCATATGTTCTGGTATATTGTTGTCACTGTTGTCAAAAGCCATCTAGGTGCCCTGAAAGAGTTCTGGTCATACTACTTATTGTATTGATGTCTGAAGTGCTTGAGATTTCAGAGAATACACTTCTACCAATTTTTTTAACTTCTTAAATGCACCAAATGAATAAAGCAGTCTTAGAACTTTGGACCATCAAAATAATTTACTTTTTAATTTTAAATAATTAGTATTAGCTTTTGTTTTCCTCCTAGACAACTATCACCTACAGTAAAGAAATTTATATGAGGAAGAAAAAAATTTCTGCAAAACCAACTAATATATGTATATGTATATATATTATGTATCACATCTGCATATATTATATATAAATATATACTATATAATATTTAAATTGCATTTTATGATATATAAAATACAACTCTATCATATGAATGTGTATGTGTTTATATACATAAGTATATGCATATATATATGTATACATATGTGTATATCTATCTGTCTATCTAGTCCGCCATTATTTGTAGTGATCCATATCCATGACTCCAAAGAAACAGGGGGTGGATGTATCTTCTCACATCTCTCATGTAGTACCAAGACTGGTCATAATAATTCTGTAGCCTTTAATGTTTTTTGTTGTTGCTTTCATTTTCATTTATAATGCTGTAGCCATTTTGTATGTTGTTCTCCTGATTTTGCTTACTTCACTTGGCATCAGTTCATGTATCTTTCCATGCTTCACCGTGTTCGTCATATGCGTTGTGTCATATAGCATAGTAATATACTTCATGTACCACATTCATGTACCACAGCTTGTTTAGTCAATCCATGAACATCTACTTTGTCACTAGTTCTTTGTCATCATAAAAAGCATGCCATATTTTGCTGCATGTGTTGTTGTTCAGTCACATCTGACTCTTTTTTTTTTTTTACCTCATTTGGGGTTTTCTTGGTAGAGATATGGAGTGGTTTGTCATTTCCTTCTCCAGCTCATTTAACAGATGGGGAAATTGAGGCAAACAGGATTAAGTGACTTACCCAGAATCACTGGGTAAACTACTAAGTGTCTGAGGTTAGATTTGAACTCAGATAGATAAATCTTCCTGACTCCAGGCCCAGTGCTCTATCCACTATGCCACCTAGCTGAGGTATATGGGGTTTGCTCTTTTATTACTGTAATGGTAATGTAATTTTGAATTTCAAGATCCCTTTGTGTTGGCAAAGGTAGCAGGTACTTAGCACTTAGTAACTTATCAAGCCTCTGCTGGGAAAACAGAAGGTATGAACTCCTGTCTCCTGTTGCTAACATAAGGGGAAGGGGTTGGCTGAAACAGGAAGTAGCTAATGCTGTGTATATAAGAAAAGCCCTAGAGAGGCACAGTCAGAATTTCTTGAGACTAAGATCTGGTGGCAGAGCAGCTACAGAAGAATGGATAACTAACAGAATTTCCTGGGAGCTTGTGGTGGTGGAGCTTCTTCTGGACAGGAGCCTAGGAGCCAGGAGCCCAGGTGACTAAGGAAGCATGATTGGGATGCTGAGACTTTGTGGCTTGGTTGAGCCTTGAATCCCCTTGAGCAGAAATGGTGAAGGATCTGACATGGACCAGACCCTGTGAACTTCAGTGTGGAGCAGGACCTGCCCAGAAAGCTGGTCAAGGAACTGGGAGCTGTCTGCCTTTGAACCCAGGTGACAGTCTGGTGAATCCAAGTAGAATCTGGGACCATGGAAGCGGATCCAGGGAATCTCAGAATAGGCCCCAAGTCAAGATGAAAAGACCTCTCCTTGGGTACTGAGTAATTAGTGACCTAAGGAGTGGAGGGGGTTGTGTATGATACTTAGTAATTGATTGCTGAATAAGTGACTGATTGAGTTAATCAAGACTTTGCCGCAAGAGTGGAAGACTTTGACTATGTACTTTGAGACTACTGATAAGTGACTGATTGAGTTAACTTAAGAGTGACTATTTTAGTTTGAGACTATGTTGTGAATATTATATTGTGATTTTCTGTGATAAGTTGTAATATTGTGAGTGCTGTACCTTGATTTTCTGTGGATGTTTTGCTTTTGTTAAGTGATCACTATACTGTGTAATCAGAACCTTAAAAGTTGCTCACATTAGCATTCTTCTGGAAAGCTGCTTGTGCATGGCATTACAATTACTAACTTCCTTGGGAGTATGTGCTATGTAGTGTAATCTCCATGTCAAAGAATATGGACATTCTAGTCACTCTTTGTACATAATTTTAAATTGTTTTCCAGAACGGCATAGCTCTACTAGCAACACACAAATATGCCCTTCTTTCCATAATATCCCCAATATTGATTGTTCTCATCTTTTCTCATCTTTAACAATTTTCTGGGAGTGAGGCAAAGCCATGGGTTGTTCAGATGTGCACCTCTCTTATTATTAGTGATTTGGAGCATCCTTTCATATGGTTAATAGTTTGAAATTCTTTTGAAAATTCTACTAATATCTTTTGACAATGTTTTTGGATAATAACTTTTGGCCTTATATGTTATTATTTATATATTTGAATACTATGCTAATATCAGAGATATATGCTATAAAGGTTTTTTTTTTACCCTAGTTGATCTCTTTCCTTCTTATTCTAGGTCCATCAAATTTGATCATGGAAAAGCTTTATCATCTATCTTTTATAATTGTTTCTATTTCATCTTGGGTTAAGACTTTACCCTCTATCAATATTTTTGAAAAATATCTGATGTTTTCTTTCTGTTTTGTAACATGATTTTTAACATTCAAAATATGAACCCATTTTGAATAGTTAGAACATGGTATAATATGTTGCTCTAAAACTAATTTCTGCAGATTGTTCTCCAGTTTTCCTAACAGTTCTTCTCTAACTAGGATTTCTTTTGCAGGCAATTTAAGGGTTTTAGTTTATTGAACTAAAATGACATCTTAGTTAATTAGTTCAATTATGTCTGATTCTTTCTTGATTAGTCTGTTCCACTTTTGTATTGAATATTTTTTAAATAATTATTGCTTAATAATATGGTTGGAGGCATGGAAATGTTTTTATTCCTACAATTTTTCATTGTTTCTTTTTTTTAAAAACAAATGCTTTATTAACTTCTGTTTTACATCATTCATTTCCGCCAGATTTTGAGTTACAATCATTTCCCCCCCATTGTTCCCCTACCCAACCTCCCAGAATAGTAGTCCCACAAGATATCACTTCCTCCAATCTGCTCTCTCCCATACCTTCTCCCATACCCCCATCGACTTTTCCATTAGAGGAAGGTGAATCTTTGTGTCCCAATGCCTGCACATCTTATCTCCCTATTACAAGCAAAAGAGTATTAATAATAATATTTATGTATATTTGAAACATTTAATGTTACGACCTCGAATTTCAGATCCATTTCCTCCTCCCTTGTCACCCATTCCCTCTTAGGAGATAAGTAATTCAGTATATGTTGTACATGTCTAGTTATGCAAAACATTATCATAGTAGATATATTGTACAAGGCTGCTTATAATTCCCTCCCACTCATCCCACCCCCCACCTGGTCCATTCCCTACATGATCCTGTCCCTCTTCTATAGTGGGTACTTCCAACCTCCCCTCACCCCAAGGATGCCCTCCCATCCATCATCCCTCCTCTCATCCCCCTTCCCTCTATCCTGCTGCAGGTTGAGATATCCCATTTAGTATGTATGTCATTTTCTCCCTGAACCAAATTCAATGTGAATGTGGTTTTGCCTTTTTAGCCTTCCTTATTCTGCCCCTCCTTTGCAACCACTTCCCCTTGCTTCTTCTACATGGGATAGTTTACCCTACCCTGTCTCTCCCCATCTCCTCTTGCCACTTTCCTCTCTCACCTCATAATTTCATCCCTTGAGTATTCTCCCTTCCCAACAGATTCAACCTATGCCCTCTATCCATATATAACTGTAACCATATACACACACATTCACATATGTATTTATATGACCACACCCCCTTCTTCCATTATTTTCATAGTGAGAAAGATATCATCAGTCACAGTTATTGTTTTTCCATATAGGAATGTAAATAGTTCAACTTTGATAAGTTCCTTTTGATTTCTTTTCCCTGATTACCTTCTCAGGCATCTCTTGCTTCTTGTGTCTGGATGTCAAATTTTCTATTCAATTCTGGTTTTTTCCTCAAGAATGCTTGAAAGTCCTCTATTCCACTGAATGACCATATTTTCCCCTGAAACAAAATACTCAGTTTTGCTGGGTAGGTGACCATTGGGTTCATTCCCAGTTCTTTTGCCCTCTGGAATATCATATTCCATGCCCTTCTATCCCTCAATGTAGAAGCTGCCAGGTCCTGTGCTATTCTGATTATGTTTCCACAATATTGAAATTGTTTCTTCCTGGCTGCTTGGAGTATTTTCTCCTTGATCTGGGGATTCTGGAACCTGGCTATAATATTTCTGGGAGTTTTCTTTTTGGGATCTTTTTCAGGAGGTGATCTGTGGATTCTTTCAACCTCTATTTTGCCTTCTGGATCTAAAACATCGGGGCAGTTTTCCTTGAGAATTTCTTGAAGGGTGATTTCTAGGTTCTTTCCTTGATCATGGCTTTCAGGTAGTCCAATAATTTTTAAATTGTCTCTCCTGGATCTATTCTCAGGTCAGTGGTTTTTCCCATGAGATATTTCACATTGCCTTCTAATCTTTCGTTTGTTTGGATCTGCTTAACAGCATCTTGATTTCTCATAAAGTCATTAGCTTCCATTTGCTCCATCTAACTCTGAAGGAATGAATCTCCTCAGTGAACTTTTGAGATTCTTTTTCCATCTGGCAAATTTGACTTTTTAAGGCATTCTTCTCCTCCTTGCCCTTTTGGGCCTCCTTTGCCATTTGAGTTAGTCTATTTTTTAAGGTGTTGTTTTCCTCAGTCAGGCTGTTGACCCTCATTTCATCCTTTTCCTGCATCCTTCTCATTTCTCTTTCTAATTTTTCCTCCACTTCTCTTATTTGATTTTTAAAGTCCTTCTTAAGTTCCTCTATGGCCTGCAACCCACTCATGTTTTCCCCTGGGGCTTTTGGAGAAGGACTTCTGACCTCACAGTCCTTTTCCCGCTCTATGCCCCCAAAATAGGAGTCTAGGGTTGCATTTTTCTATTTCCTTTGCCTTGGCATGTTGCCACTTAATTACTTGACTTTTGGGCTTGTTGCCACACTATGGCTTTAAGGCCAGATAGAGGAATTTTCGTCCCGAATGTGTGGGGGGCAACTTCCATTTCTGGCAAGCTGTAAACCCACCCACAACTTCCACCCTAGATCAGAATCCAGATCCAGGGAGGTTAAAGCAAGAGCGATTACTCCCCAAGACTGATCGCTGGATCTCCCCACGATTTGTAGGCTGGGAGCCGGAGCTGCCTCTCAAAACTACAAAATGGTGTGTCTCCTCATTGACTTCTAGCCCCCAGGGGAGGGAGCTGACGCATTCCCCAAATACAGGTCCCAAAGTCCATAGCACACTAACCTCTTACTTTGTCCTAGGCATGTCTATGTTGATAATTCTGGAGTCGCCACAGCTCCTGGTGTTCTGGGGTTCCTCCAGCCGGCTGCTGGCCCTGCCACCCTGGGGCTAAAACCTGGGCTCATGCAGACCTGGGCTCGGCTTGGCTCCTGCGCTCTGCGCTGCCAGGTCCCAGACCTCTGCGCTGGTCCTTCCTGCAGGGCTGCTGGGCTGTCCTCAGCGGGAGGTTAGCTTCTCTGTGTCGTTCTGTGGGTGCTGGGGCTCTAGAAGTTGTTCAGAGTTCCCTTTTACATAGTTTGTGGGGAATCTGGGGGCAGAGAGGCTTGGAGGAGCTGTTTCTACTCCACCATCTTGGCTCCGCCCCCCATTATTTCTAATAATATTCTTGATCTTCTGTTCTATTAATTCTGGTATTATTACAATTATTTTTATTATTGTTGTTGTTGTTGCTGTTGCTGTTGTTACTACTACTACTGCACCAGAATGTCCCTGGCATGAACAATGTCTCCAGCTATGTAAGTTTCTTTTTTTAAGACAGATTTTGTAATTACATTTCTGTAGGTATTAAATGTGCTTTGGTAGATTAACTCCCAGATATCATATACATTTTGTAGCTATTTTGAATAGCACTCCCCCTTTTTTTTAATGGGGAAGTCATTGCTTTATTGGCCATTGGTTTGTGCCCTTTAGCCACAAGGAGAATGAGTCCCAAATAAAAGACCCTTACATTTTCTCTAACATAAAACAATACATTATATCAATACATGGTTATACATACATACTTAACTTCATAATCCACATGACATAATCACTATCAGTATATTTATATACAAGCTCCATTTTGCATTCACTTGTTCAAATTGGCGTTTTCTGATGACTTGTTGCTATGTATTTGTCACATATATTGTTAACTGGCCCACATTAATTCCAATGTTTTAGAATTATCCAAAGCACCAGATATATTGATAATTTTGGAAGAAGTGTGAAATGATTATATTCTGTGACAGTTACAGGTAGACTGGGCCAATTACAGGTATCTTCTTTTTAATATATTATTTCAACATTAACATTGTCTTAGTTTGACTAATCCATTTCTTAGGATTTCATTAATAAGTTCCCATTTATCTCCGTGCTATCCAAGTATGCTCTTCTCCTGGGTAGGATGCAATTCATGGAGACACAATAGTGTCTCAGATAAGGTGGTCTCCTGCTTTGCCAATTATTCCCCTCCACCACAATTAAATCCATCATCATTATTATGATCAACAAACATTTGTGGAGTTCTTATTCTATGCCATGTATTTTGCTAAGCAAGGAAGACAATAAAGACAAAATCATGATCTGTGCCATTAAGGGTTAACATTCTAATGGGTCAGACCACATGCAAGCAACTATATATTGACTGTTGACTATAGTTATATTTACATATAACAATAGTATAAAAGCAACTTTGAAATCTATAAGTACTGAGATTAATATAATGGCCATTTATGATTGCAGAGGATTGATGATGAAACATGCTATCCATTATAAAAAGGTGAACTATTTAGTGTGCAGAATGAGACATATATGTGAGGTGTGTGTGTGTGTGTGTGTGTGTGTGTGTGTGTGTGTGTGTGTGTGTGTGTGTTTAGCCAACAAGGGGATCAACTATGCATATTTGTTAGAAGAAATTTTCTTTTTCCCCCAATGGGGTGGAGATGATGGGAAGCATGGAAAATAGAGTAGTTTTGTTTTGTTTTGTTTTTCAGATCAAGAGGTAGGGAGAGAAGAGGACTATAAATGTGAAATACTACTTACACTTTCAGAAGAGATAATTGTATTAATTTGTTTTGCTTAATTGATTTACTTTGTTACAAGAGATCTTTCTAGAGGTGAGAGTAATCTATAAACGTTTGTGATATAAAAGTATAGTACATCAATAAAACTAAAATAAAGTTTGTCGTTATTATAAAATTAATTTCCAAGTTCAAAATTTAATGTCATAATATATTATGAGGGTCTGGGGGGATAAGATTAAAATCTACAATTTTTATCATGTTCTTTTGTGTCTAGAAATTAGTTGTATGATATTACATACTCCACAATGTACAAATTTATCTGGTTGTATAACTACCAAACAGTAAGAATTTTTATAACCCTTCTCATGCCTATAAAAAAAAACCAGAGAATACAATTAGCTGCTGTAAACTAACTAATGAGTCAAATTAAATAAAATAATATCATAAATGTTTCTCTAAACTCACAATATCCTCACATTACTATTGAAAGTGGCAGTGATTATCACTGTAGTTCATTTTAGCTTCCTCCTGAATTCACTTTTAAAAGGTTACCCTAATATGAATTTCCCTGCTTTTTATCATCTGTACAAATGAAATGATTAACTGAGCAAGTCTGAACCTAGCCACTCTTCCTCTTTGAGCTTTTTTTACTTTACTTCAATTTCTCTTCCCAAATGCTAATGATTTAATGCTGCTTCTAAAGATTATGTCTATAAACTAAACTTTCATTTGCCCTTTCTTCCTACCATAGAGGTTTATATCTTCTTGGGACCAGTCCTCAACTTCATTGAAACCAGAGCATAGTCTTAAAAAAAGATTAAAAGGGAAAAGGAAAGTGTAATTTTTAAATAATAATTGTAGTATCTCATAGTTCTGTCCTTGAATTGGCACTGTCAAAGCTTTAGCTTTAAGGAAAGTTGCAATTTTAGTCAAAAAAACCAATCTTCTAACTTATGTGTCTCCATTCTCAAGGTATTGTTCTAATTTTTTAAGATTTAGGACATGATATAAAATTCAATTTCATCCAACAAATATCTCTTAAGAAACTGAAATATACAAGGCACTGTGGAATAGTAGGCTCTGTGAAGAATATAATGTTGAGGAAGAACTATCTCTGCACTCTAGGAAGGGGGGAATGAAGAAGGGATAGAATTGAATCAAATGCATGCAGTAAATTAGGAATGGAAGAAATGGATGTTTCAGGAATTTTGTCTTGAAAATCATACAGCATTTTTTACAGGTAAAGATGTAAATGGAGGGAATTCCAAAGAGAACTATCATGAGCAAAGACTATAGTGAGAAAACTGGCTTTAGGTCTATACTGTTCCAGGAAGGATGCCTGAGCTGTGTCAGTCCAACAGAAAGTTGCAAATCAGTTGTGCTAGAGAACTCTGAAGGCTGCCCAATGAGTACATACGACAATGGGTACTAAAAATTACCAGAGGGGTGGTTTTCTTATCACTGTTCACTGTCTACAGATATCCCTCATTCCTCTCTCACACACCCTTCCCTTGGTTACTGTCTAGCATGAGTTCAAGTCTTAGACTGCTTGAAGTAATATCCACAGGTTTCTGAAGTCTTATTTTTCTAACTGACTTTATCCTTCTGTGCCTCCATGCCCTATTGAAGGACTATTGAGTGTACTATTGGCCCTAAACTGGTCTTGTGGAAAGATACTTTTTTTTACACATGCTTTATTAACTTCTGGTTTACATCATTCATTTCCACCAGATTTTGAGTTACAATTTTTTCCCCATTTTTCCCCTACCCACCACCCCAGAATAGCAGTCCCACAAGATATCCCCTCATCTGATCAGCTCTCTCCCATATCTTCTCCCATACCCCCTTTGACTTTTCCATTAGAGCATGGTGCCCCAATGCCTGCACATCTTATCTCCCAATTACATGCAAAATAGTATTAATACTAGTATTTATATATATTTGAAACATTTAATTTTAAAACTTCGAATTCCAGATCGATTCCCGTCCTCCCTTGTCACCCAGTATGTATTTCAGTATGTGTTGTACATGTATAGCTATGCAAAACATAATACCACAGTAGATATATTGTAAAAGACTGACTATAATTCCCTCCCACCTATCCCACCCTCCACCTGGTCCATTCCCTACTTTGATCCTGTCCCTCTTCAAAAGTGGGTTCCTCCAACCTCCCCTCCCCCCAGTACTCCTTCCCTTCTAGCCTCCCTCCTCCTATCCCCCCCCCCCCTCTGCTGCAGGGTGAGATATCCCATTTAGTATGTATGTCATTCTCTCCCTGAGCCAAATTCAATGAGCATATGGTTTTGCCTTTTTGCTTTCCTGTTCTTCCCCTCCCCTGCAACTACTTCCCCTTGCCTCTTCTACATGAGATAGTTTAAACCCCCCTCCCCATCCCCTCTTGCCACATTCCTCTGTCACCTCTTAAATTCACCCCTTGAGTATCCTCCCTTCCCACCAAATTCAAACTGTGCCCTCTCTCCATGTATAACTGTAAACATATATACACACATTCGCATATGTATTCATATGACCACACACCCTTCTCGGAAGGTTTCATCAGTCACAGTTATTGTTTTTCCATGTAGGAATGTAAATAGTTCAACTTTGATAAGTTCCTTTTGATTTTTTTTCCCTGTTTACCTTCTCAAGTATCTCTTACTTCTTGTGTCTGAATGTCAAATTTTCTATTCAACTCTAGTTTTTTCCTCAAGAATGCTTGAAAGTCCTCTATTCCACTGACTGACCATATTTTCCCCTGAAACAAGATACTCAGTTTTGCTGGGTAGGTGATTCTTGGTTTTAATCCCAGCTCCTCTGACCTCCAGAATATTATAGTCCAAGCCCTTCTATCCCTCATTGTAGAAGCTGCCAGATCTTGTGTTATCCTGATTGTGTTTCCACAATATTCAAATTGTTTCTTCCTGGGTGCTTGTAATATTCTCTCCTTGATCTGAGAATTTCAGAACCTGGCTATAATATTCTTAGGAGTTTTCTTTTTGGGATCTTTTTTAGGAGGTGATTGGTGGATTCTTTCAACCTCTATTTTGCCCTCTGGTTCTAAAACATCAGGGCAATTTTCCTTGAGAATTTCTTGAAGGGTGAATTTCTAGGTTCTTTCTTTGATCATGGCTTTCAGGTAGTCCAATAATTTTTAAATTATCTCTCCTGGATATTTTCCAGGTCAGTGGTTTTTCCCATGAGATATTTCACATTGCCTTCTACTCTTTCAATTGCTTGGATCTGTTTAACAGCATCTTGATTTCTCATAAAGTCACTAGCTTCCATTTGCTCCAGTCTAATTCTGAAGGAATGAATCTCCTCAGTGAGCTTTTGAGATTCTTTTTCCATCTGGCAAATTTGGCTTTTTAAGGCATTCTTCTCCTCATTGCCCTTTTGAGCCTCCTTTGCCATTCGAGTTAGTCTATTTTTTAAGGTGTTATTTTCCTCAGTCAGGCTGTTGACTCTCATTTCATACTTTTCCTGTATCCTTCTCATTTCTCTTCCCAATTTTTCCTCCACTTCTCTTATTTGGTTTTTAAAATCCTTTTTAAGGTTTTCTATGGCCTGTAACCCCCTCGTATTTTCATTTGGGGCTTTTGGTGCAGGAGTTCTGACCTCCTAGTCCTCCTCCTGTTCCATGCTTCGATCCTCTTTGCCCCCAAAATAGGAGTCTAATGTTGAATTTTTCTGTTTATTTTGTTTCCTTTGCTTAGGCTTGTTGCCATAGTAGGACTCTGCCACCAGACAGGGGAGCTTCCATCCCAAACATTGGGGTCTTCTCAACTTCTGGAGGTATTAGTTGGGTGCCCTCCCTGAAGCCCCCATACACTCTGGCAAGCTGGACACACACCCCAAGACCTCCACCCCAGACTGCAATCCAGATCCAGGGAGGTTAAAGCAAGAGTGATTACCCCCCATAATGATCACCGGATCCCCCTACAGTCAGCAAGCCAGGAGCTGAAGCTGCAACTGAATCTGCAAAATGGTGGCTGTGCCACAGCTCTTCAGCATCTTCTCACCCCCAGGGGATGAAGCTCATGCATTTGCAAATACTGGTCCCAAAGTCCATAGGACACTAACCTCTTACTTTGTCTTAGGCATATATGTGTTGATAATTCTGCAATTGCCACATATGCTGGTATTCTGGGGTCCCTTCAGCTGGCTGCTGGTCCAGATGCCCTGGGGCTAAAACCTCTGACTCACGGGGTCCTGGGCTAGGCTCCCAGATTTCTGCGCTTGCCGCTCCCTGCCAGGCTGCCCGACTGTCCTCAGCAAGAGGTTAGCTTCTCTGTGTCATTCTGTGGGTTCTGGAGCTCCAGAGGATGTTCAGAGTCCCCCTTTTACATAATTTTGAAGTGGAATGGGCTGGAGTGCCATGGAAGTGCTGTTTCTACCCCGCCATCTTGGCTCCACCCTGGAAAGATACTTTTCTTGTGAATCACATGGGAAAGACTCATTTTTCCCTCTCTTCTCATTATTAAGGCATTGAAGTTAGGATATTATATTGTAGTATTATTGGGGCCAACTATCACAGATAGAGAAGCATGCCCTATATTAGTGTCTAAGACATTAGCAACTGGAATTCTACTTAATCTAGAAGTCATGCAAACAGGACCATAGGACTTAATAACTAGAAAGGGAATCTTAGGTATAGTAGAGAGCTTACTAGCTTTGGGGCAGGTGGGGACCAGATGATAGAGGGATGTTGGTCTCCTTGTTGTTCTCTGAACTGGTCTTGTGGAAAGATACTTTTCTTGTTGAACACATGGGAAAGCCTCATTTGTCCCTCTATCCTCATTATTAAGGCATTGAAGTCAGGATATTATATTGTAGTGTTACTGGGGCCAACTATCACAAATAGAGAAGCATGCCCTATATTGGTGTCTAAGACATTAGCAACTGGAATTCTACTTAATCTAGAAGTCATGAGAACAGGACCATATGACTTAAGAACTAGAAAGAGAATCTTAGGTATAATAGAGAGCTTACTAGCTTTGGGGCAGGTGGGGACCAGATGATAGAGGGACATTGATCTCCTTGATGTTCTCTGAACAAGACACTCCATCTCCCACCTCTGGGCATTTTCACTGAATGTCCCCTATGCATCTCCACCTCCTGACTTCTCAGGTTTCCTTTAAGTCATAACTAAAATCTTATCTTCTACAGGGATCTGCCTTCTCTTAATGCACATGAGTTCCCTTTGTTGATTATTTCCTCTTTATTCTGTACATAGCTTGTTTGTGTATATTTATTTGTATGTTCATTCCCTCCTTAGAATGTGATCTCAAGGGCAGGAACTATCTTTGTTTTTGTTTTTTATTTTTGTATTTCTTTGTATCTGCAGCTTAACACAGTGCCTGGTAAAAAACAAAAACAAAAACAAAAACATTAATTGACTAAATGAAATTCACTAATCTGATCACAATCCATTATTCCACTTCTCTCTCTCTTTCTTCCAGCTCCTAATCCTGTTCTTCACGGTGACCTCTCATCCCTGCACCCCCTAGTTCTTTCCCAGTCATCAGCCATGCACTGGCTGCTCCCTCTGGTCTCCATCTTAACCCCTGCATTGTGCCCTCCTCTTGAGTGCCTTGCTCCCTATTCTACCCTCAACTTGCTAATTGAGTGAAACTTCTACTTCCTCATAATGGCTGGTGCAAGCCTTCTACATTTGAGGGAGCCTCAGGTGAGAAAAGAGAATTTCCCCCTGACATATAGCCTTCCATTTACTGTTGCCGTGTACTTTAAGGGAAAGCAGCATGGATTTGGGCTAGACTTTCATCTGCACCAGCACAAGGCAACTTCCACCTCCTGATACATCTTTCAGCCTGATCTCTGTGTGTAAAGAGGACTGATCTCCCCTGTGACCTCAGGACTTCCACTGCTTCCATGTGCTGTTCTCTGCCTAATCTCCAGACTTCAGATGCAAGAAAAGTGAAACAGTCTCCTATCTGACTGTGATCCTTCCATCTCCTGTTATGAATGAAGAGGAGTGGCACCTTCCACTCAATTATTAGCATACTCCCACCTGGTCATACTCTACACCTCCCAGTGATTCTGAAATCCTGTAGATCATCATTCAAACCCCATTCCCTGACCCCCACCATCTAATTCATTATTCCCATCCCCCTAATCTTTCTCAACTCAAAATCCCAACCAAATGCTACCTACCCCTTTTTACTGTGTCCTCTACAATGCTTGTTTGATAGGCCAAAAAAAGACTTCATCTTTCCTCTCTCACTCCTTCTATCTTCTAGCAATCACTGAGTCCTGGTTTCTTCCCAAAGAGGTTGCCTCCTGGCAACTCTTACCAGCAATGGATTCTCCTTCACTCATTCCATTATGTTCACTGGCAGGGAAGTTGGAATATTCCTTGCTCCTCATTATCACTTCCAAGTTCTCCCCCTATTTACATCATTCAATAATCTCTCATTTCAGATCCATACAATCCTTATCTTCCACCCAATTAAAATCCTAGTGGATATTATCTATAAACCTCCAGGTCATTCCCCTTCCTTGATCAATGAATTCAGTAGTTGGCTCACATTTTTTCTCTCTTCTTCAACTACTACCCTTACAATAGAGGACTTCAACAAATATAATGACTCCTCACTCAGACCCCCTAAACTTTCAGTTCCTCAACCTACTCACTTCCTGCCTCAGTCCCACACAAAGATAGTCATAATTTTGATCTTTGCATCACCAACAAATGGATGGCCTCCATATTAAATGATTCCCCAGATCCCCTTATCTGATCACAATCTATTTGCTTTGCACTTCTGTCTTCCCTTACCAAAATCTACTCTGTCCACGCTGTGAACTCTGATCCCTTGACCTCCCAGTTCTCTCTCAGGTCATCTTCCCTTGCACTAGTCACTTTCCTCTTTTCCTCATCTTGATCTTTTGGTGAACTAGTTCAAATCTACACTAATTCTCTTTTCTTGAGATCCTGGGTTCCTCATATTGCCAATTGTACCCCTTGCCAAACCTTAGCCTTGGATCATTCCCAATATCTATTGCCTTTGCTTCTACACACATGTTGCTGAATGAAGGTGGAAAAAAACCCATCCATTTACCATGAAATCTTTTTTCTCCACTCTTCCTAATCTTGTGTCTTTTGCCACTATCTCCTCCACATCTATTTCACAAAGAGATGGTCCTAGTCCTCACCAAGGCAAACCCCTTTACCTGTACAGAAAAACCCCTCTTCCACCTTCTATCATTCTCACTTTCCCCTATCATCAGCCTCTCCCTACTTGTTGCTTCCTGCTGCCTACAAACACAGTCATGTCTCCCCTATCCTCAAAAACTACTCACTTGGTTCTTTTATCACCATCATTATCCTATATTTCTGCTGCTCTTTGTGCTAAAACATCTTGAGGACATTTACAATGGGTGCCTTCATTTTCTCTCCTTCTGTTCTCTTTTTATTCCCCCTTGCAACCAAGCTTCCAACCTCTTAAAAATTCCCAATGATCTCTGAATTGCCAAATCCAATCCTTTTCTCAGTCCTCATTCTTGTTGAGCTCTCTGCAGGCTTTGACACTGTTGACCATTCTCTTCTTGATATTCTCTTCTTTCTAGATATTCAGGAGACTACTTTTTCTTGATTCTATTTCTACCTATCAGCCTAGTCCTCATCTTCCTTTGCTGGATCCTTATCCACATCATGCCCATTAAGTGTCGGTAACTCATAGGGATCTGTCTTGGGTCATCTTCTCTTCTCCTATACAACCTCACTTGGTGATCTCATCAGCTCTCGTGTAGTTAAAATTATTTCTATGCTGATGATTCTCAAATCTACCTATCTTGCTCTCGTTTCTTTGCTCATTTCCAATCTTGTATCTTCACTTACCTTCAAAAATCTTGAACTGAAAGTCCTGTAGACATCTCAAACTCAACATGTCCAAAACTGAACTCATTCTTTTTCTCCCAAAACTCTCCCCACTTCCAAACTATTACTGTTGAGGGCATCACCATCCTCAATTTCCCAGGATCAAGGCTAGGTGTCATCCTCAACACCTACAATCTCTCTAGTAGGTTTGCCTTCTACAAGTCTCTTTCCACTCAATACATCCTACATTTGGCCACTACAGTGATTTTCCTAAAATGTGTGTCCAACCATGTCATCTACCTTAGTCGATGAGTTCTACTGACATCCTATGGCCTTCAGAATCAATTACAAAATCCTTTGCTTAGCATCAAGAACCCTTAATAACATATTCTACTCCATTTCTAGTTTTCTTACATTTTACTCCCTGCCATATACTCTTCAATCCAGTGACACTGGCCTCCTTGCTGTTCTGCTAACAAGACACTCCATCTCCCAGCTCTGGGTATTGCCTTTCTCCCCCACCTCTGACACCCCACCTGGAATGCTCTCCCTCCTCAAGCTTGCTACTGGCTTCAAGTACTGACTAAAACCTCTATTTCTATGGCTTTCCCAGCCCCTCTTAATTATAATGCCTTCCCTCTGCTTATTATTTCCTATTTATCTTGTATATTCATTCATACATATTTGTTTGCTTGTTGTCTCCATTAAATTGTTAGCTCCTTGAGGGGAGTCCTTTTATCTATTTCCCCCCAATGGGCTCAACATAGTGCCTGACACATAGTAGGAGCTTAATAAATGCTTATTGACTAATTGACTGCAGGGAGCTTTCTCAGTTTAGCACAGTGTCTATAGTTGGCAACTTAATAAATACTTGATTTCATTTACAACCTCGAATTAAAGTGTGTGTGTAGGGACCCATGTGGAGATGAAATTTCCCTTTACCCCATACATTTGCAGGGAAAGATCCTACACTACGGAAAGGAAGATTAGACAAGGTCATACAAATGTGCACATTGTGGTCATAATTCATTTATATTATTAAGCTGGGTCTTTATTACTATGCAGAAATACTTTTATTCTCTGATTGACCATCACACTTAGCAAAGCTCCTATGGCAATGAGTATCCTGATACACTTTCCTTAATCCCCTATGCCAAAGTCCCTCCAATACTCTGACAAATTCTTGATTCCTACTTGACTCAGCCCATGCATCATGAACTTCCTCATCTTCCTATTCTACATCTCAAAACCTTCACCCATCTTTTGCTTTATTCCAATATCACAAGAATATGATTTTTCTTCCCAGGGAGTAACACTTCTAATTGTGTCCTTGATCTTATCTCCTTAACCATTTACTCTCTCATCTTTAATTTCTCCTTACTAATTGTATCCTTACTCAGTACTGACAAATATTCTCAGACTTCTCCTAGTCTTAACCATCACTTGAGGCTAAGATCTCCTTAAGCTATTATACTTCATTTTTCTTTTTACTGTCAAATGCCTAGAATCATCTTCACTCTGTCTCTGGTGTTTTAATCATCCCCTCACTGCTCAACCATTTAGTATTAAGCTCCCAGCTCTACCACTTGACTGAAACTGCTTTCTTCAGTGTTATCATTGATCTCTTGTTAAATCCACTGGTCTTCACAAGAACCAAGAGATGCCTGAGAAGGTAATCAGGGAAAAGAAATCAAAAGGAACTTATCAAAGTTGACCTATTTACATTCCTACATGGAAAAACAGTAACAGTGACTGATGAAACCTTTCTCAGTATGAAAATAATGGAAGAAGGGTGTATGGTCATATGAATACATATGTGAATGTGTGTATATATGTTTACAGTTATACATGGATAGAGGGCATAGGGTGAATTTGTTGGGAAGGGAGAATACTCAAGGGATGAAATTATGAGGTGAGAGAGGAAAGTGGCAAGAGGAGATGGGGAGAGACAGTACTTTTCTTTTCTTAGTCTATATCCTTCCTATCCTTCTTGATTCTCTTTAGTGGATTTCACATTGCTAATCACCTTTTCTATCAATCCAATACAGTCCAACAAGCATTTATTTATCAAATGCCTACTGCATGCAAGTACTCATTGTATTAGGTTCAGAGGATACAAAGGCAAATTGAAAAGTAGTCTCAAGATTATATTCCATTGGGGGATTTGGAGAGCAGGAGAGTAGAATATATAAACATAAACATATGCAGGATAATTTAAAGGAGAGAACATTAATCATCGGGTATGCCAGAAAGGTTTCTGATAGGAAGTGACACATGTGCTAAGTCTTGAAGTAAATTGGGGAGTGTAACTTATTAGATTTTTCCAAAATTAATTCATTTTACTGCCATAGTTTCTTCTCTACAACTGTTAAAATAATCTTACTAACAGGGCGGCTAGGTGGCGCAGTCAGTAGAGCGTCGGCCCTGGAGTCAGAAGGACCTGAGTTCGGATCTGGCCTCAGACACTTAACGCACACAAACAAAAACCTAGCCATGTGACCTTGGGCAAGTTACTCAACCCCAATTGCCCTCCAAAAGGCAAAAAAAAAATAAAAATAAAAATAAAAAAATAAAAAAAAATAATCTTACTAAGATAGAGGTCTGAACACACCCTCCCCATGAACAAAAATCTCTAGTGGATTCTCGTTGCTTGTAGGATAAAGTATAACTCCTTATCCTGGTATTTAAGGTTCTGTGCTATGTAGCTCCAACCTTCCTTTCTAGTCTTATGTCATATTAACTCTCTTTATATCCTCTATGTTCAGGCATACCAAGCTACTTTTTCAAACGGTATTATTTTCCACTTCCATACACAAAGTGTCCCATGCCACCTCTTCCCAATCCAGGACAACACTGCTGTCTCTTACCTAGATCTCAGAATCTATGCTCAGTTCAGGTGCCCCCTCCTCCATTAAGCCTTCCCAGTCAGGGCTTTCTCATTCTTCAGTTTTCCTAACACCTTGTCCTCTTCCTTGCTTCTTTTATGTTTGATGTCTTTAGTTGTATTCATGTTCTATCTCCCTGGTAGAATATATGCTTCTTGAAGTCAAGGACTACTTTATTTTTGTATTGGAATCTTCAGTGCCTAACAGTGCCTTGCTAAAAGTAGATATTTAATATAGATTGAATTAAATTTGCTAAATAGGAGAAAATAATAGCAGAGGGCTCAAAGGACTGAGGAGAAATAGAATTTTCAGGAGGGAGAGAGTGTGGATGAACAGGACATTTTCATCAGAGAGGTGAAATTCAATTTAAGGTATTGTACATGGGGAATTTCTGAGTGATGAAAGTCTATGCCCACCACTGCTACATGGAATGGGGATATGGTCATCTAAATTAAAGTCAAGGGGACAAGAAAGGTCATCATCACATATATATCAAAGTCCAGTGAGTCGTTAAAGTCACTGAATAAGGAAGGATAAGGTCCTGAACGTTTTCAGTTGGTAACAAGTCTAATAGGGCTGTACATCCAGATGGTAAGATCTTTAAACATGAGTAGCAGAAATGATACTAGAAAAGCATTGTAAATATATCAGTAAAGAGCAATAAACCAAGAACTCTTCCCTTGCTCCTAAGAATAAGTAAGGGCAATAAGAGTCTCAATTTAAGATGCTTTTGAGGAATTCAGTATCTTCAAGAAATAGGCTTTAAATTCAAATTAGGTAAAAAGAAACACTGAACTAAAAAGGGAAGCTTGTTTCTTCCTCTTCTTCCCTAGTAGAATGGGGCTTCCTAATGACACAGAGGAAAGTCTGTAGGTTCCAATGAAGTTGGGCAAAGTAGAAATGAAAGACCAGGTACAGCAAGGGAAAGTTTGAGTAATTATGTGTAACAGAAATCACAATAGGGGATAGTAGTAAATGAGCGAAAATTAGCTAATGAAGGGGTTTATAGAACTGAGCAGCCCCAGGGTTCCAATCAGAATGACACAAGTAGAGGGTCTGGTCTGCAGGTCTTCTCAAGTTCCAGATTTGACCTCAGGGGAATGTTTGTTCAAAATATTCTTGGCCTAGTAGCACAAGTGAACAGAATATAAACGGATCACATTTTAATTTATCTTTTAGACGCTATCCTCCCTGCAAAGTGAGGGATAGGGTAGAAAGTTTAAGTTTAGTTATGACTCAAGTTTAACGAAACAGGAGGCAAAAACAAATCGGGGTCACCTCTTAAGCCATTTGGAGATAACCGCACATAGAACCGAGGTAACAGCCATAGAGAGCTTAGCAAAGTGCTAAGCATTGGGGTACACCGTGCCACAAAAATGCTAACTGCTTTTATTGGCTAGTTATTATTCAAGATGGAGTTTAGTCATTTAAAATGGGAGTTAAGCATTGAATGGCATTTATTATATATTAGTAATTATAGTATTATTAATTATAGTATAGTAATTATATCATATTAGTAATAGATACTATATTACTAAAAATGTCTTTATTACTCCAAATGCAGTACCCTATTCTCTACAGAAGCATTTTTCAAAATGTGATCCAGGAGTACCTGAGGCATAGAATGGAAACTATTTCCACAATAATATCAAGATGTTTTAATTTCTAATGGTAAATATCAACATGACAAAATTAATGTAAAAGCTCTATGGAAGGAGGTCCTCAGTAACTTTTAAGAATGTAAATGATCACTGAAACCAAAGTTTGAAAACTGCAACTCTATAGTAATTAAACAAAGAGAAACTGATCTGACAGAGTTGGATGGGACATCAGAGCTATAGTCTATTCCCAGACCAGGAATACTTTCTGTAACATGCTCAATGAGTCTGTTTAAAAACCTCCAGTGATGAAAACCTCACTTTCACTAAAGTGTCGTGTACCTGGCAGCACTTTGGAAACCTTTTGAAGTACCATATAAAAACAGGATAGCTACTACCTTCCAGCAGTCCATTCAATTTATTCTTCAGTTGTACCTTACTATGACCCCATTTGGGGTTGTCTTGGCAAAGATAATGGAGTAGTTTGTCATTTTCTTCTCCAGTTCGCTTTATAAATGAGAAAACTGAAGCAAAGCTAAATGACTTTCCCAGGGTCACACAGCTACTATCTGAGGCCAGATTAGAACTCAAGGAAGTGAGTCTTCCTGACTCTAGGCCTGGAACCTAGCCCACTGAGTATCTGGATTCTAATGGTTAGCATTTTGCCCTTGGGTTGACATAATTTACCCACCACCACTCTTTTGGCCTTCTGACGCCAAAGAAAAAGAAACCTAATCATTGTTCTTATTATATGCCTCTCACACATTTAATGATGTATATCACATCCTCTTCTCCAGATGAAAAAAATCTCCAGTTCTTGCTTGTCTCTCCTTGAACCATTTCAGGTTCTCTATATTCCTCCCCAAATATGATGCAATATATAAAACATTTTAGGTGACTTCTTGATTAGGGAAGAGTAGAGTGGAACCTCTTTAACAAAGAATAGTTTAAAAAAAATTAAAAGAAATATGCATGGTACTAGGGAAGAGCAAAATGATGTCAAAACAAAGTATCTTTAAGTTTAGCAGTTAATGTTCCTATGTTGCAACGAAAAATAAAACAAACAAAAAAACCTAAGTTGGTTAGCATAGTTTCCTATGCAAGCACAGTAATTTCTTCCTCCATTTGGGAAATTTTAGTTCTTAGAATTTCATTTTGGGGAACTACTAATTATTCCTCAGGTGACTGCCCCTAGAGTCTTAATCTATTATTTCTCGCCTATCCTTTCTTTGAATCCTTTGCAATCTGTTCTGCAAAATCTACTATTTCCTCTTTTCTCTTCCACTATCACAAACTATAAAATGGCCATTTCTTCTGAAAGTTCTAAAGTTAAAAAAATAGTACACTGAACAGAGTAGGTGCTCACCTAAATATCTGACTGGATATTTATAAATTAAGCAAAATGGCACATCATGATAATGCAGCAGGCTACATACAATGTGAAAACTACCAAAAATTCCAACTTGGGCTATGAGGTTATTAGTTGAAATATTGAAAAGGAGGCATTCAATAACAGGTGGACTCAATCCAAAATCCCTGAATAGAAGTCACATGAATGTAACATTCAGCCTGAATTATAATTAACTGATCTAAGCCTGCTAGCAGAAGACCTGTTGTTAAGTGAACAACACTAGTAAAATGTTTGGCTAAAAATACAAGCTAGCTAGCGACTCTAAGAACAAGTTGGCTGAAAATTTGATACCTGTGAAATAAACAGGCCCGATTATACCTATATAAAATAGTTGAACTTTATTTCAGGACCCTTAATTTTCTATTGAAATACTTTTGTGATTAATTTGTTTTATTTTGATATATGCTCCTTCTATATATCTGTGATTCCTTCCTGCATATCTATTTTAGTGGTCCATTGACAAAAAGATCATCTCAATATTTACTGCTTAAAAAACATGATTCACTGAAACATAATAAAAAACAAAAATGAAAACTATCTTCAGATGTCACTCTTTAAGAACGGGTACAGAACACATAGCTAATAAGTGTCTGAGGTCAGATTTCAACTCAAGAACATGAGTCTTCCTGATTCCAGACCTGACACTCTATCCACTGTGCCACCTAGCTACATGGTGATTTACTTAATACAAACTTTAGCGTATTAAGTAGGTCTCACCTAGTTATACCTGTCTAGGACAGCACATCCTAGGGCTATTTGTATGGACACAAAGATGAGAAAATGTTTTTTTACTGGCTGTCTCACTCAATTTTAAAATGTTAGAACAATTAACATTTCATTTTTGTTTTTTTTTTCAAAAACAATAACAGTATCTTCCCAAAAAATGGGTACACAATAAAGAGAAATGATAGACACACATAAACGAAATTAAAATTATTTGTTGTCACTGATGCTGAGTGAGAAGAGGAGAACCAGGAGAAATTTGTATACAATCACAGACACAACATGTGTGTGATGACCAACTATGACAGACTGGACTCTTCTCAGCAATGCAGTGATATAAGTCAATCCTGAAAGACTCATGAAGGAGAGAGATGCGACATCCAGAGAAATAACTAGAAAGAACTGAGCTTCAATCCTGAAAGAAGCAAACTGATTGATCTTTTTCTATTCATTGTTTTATTTCCTCTTTACCATTTTTTCATCCCACCTAGTACAATCCACCTTTGTAACCTGACTTATGTCTAATGTGAAAGTATTTGCAGATCTTATACTGGACTGTATGCCATCGTGGGGGACAGGGGGAGGGAGGGAAGGGAAATTTGAAACTCAAGGAACTATGGAATTGAATCTTGTAAACTAGTAATAAACAAATTTAAAAAAAAAAGAAAAAAGGAAATTATTTGTTGTCTAATGCCAAAATTTTTGCATATGAAGGAGTGTAATTTTAAAATTCATTAACTGCACTCTTACAGGTTGTACTAACACGATGACTAGTAGTTTTACCATTTTTTTTCCCCTGAGAGCACAAAAAATCCATGAAGATTTATTTCATGTTCAAGGCCTTTTGCTTACATACTCTATTATTAATAAAATAAAAGAACTAGATAAAGACCAAAATAAAAGTCATTCCAAGCAAGACAATGCATTTTCTCATTTATTCAGATCCACTGCAGGAAGTAAACACCAAAAGATTTAAAAACAAAAACAAACAAAAAACTTCACACTGCAGTATGCACAGTTTCATGACATCACATGAAAAAATTAAATTTCTAATAAAAAATGACAAGTTATATTGAGCACATCATAACAAAATTGGTTGTGTAAACCTCATAATTTATATCATGAATGGTAATATAATATTCCATTATTTTCTAGTATTGGAATATTCCTGATACAATATTTTGTTTTTGTTTACAATGGAATTAAAACTTGATGACTTTAGTTGTGTGGGTTCTTTATGCTGAAAAAGTCATTAACTTGATTTTTTTTAAATACATGGATTCAAAACATGTTCTTTTACAAAACTAAAATACCACAGCAAAAAAACAAAACAAAACAAAAAAACGTTATGTCCTGAAATGGAATACTGTCGTTTTTGATGAACATTTGATTTGACTTAAGACGTTTTGCCATATGCACAGGGTCCCCCATGCATGTTTCATGCAGCAGGTAATCACAACTTTAAATAAAAAGTTTATTTTATACATTCTTCCCAGACTTGCAACCGTATACATACATGCAAAAAAATTTAAACCTATCTGATCATATTTACACTTATACATTAGCTATACAGAACTTAAAAGAGATTAAAAGGCTTTTCCTCTGAATTAGAACAATACAAAATACGTATTTTTCATTAAGGAAATCACTATTTACATCACCTTTTAAAAACCAGTTTTTTAACATGTGTAACAAGTCAATATATGTACACACTCTCTCTATGTGTGTATACATACATACACACATGTATGTATATATGCACACATATATATGAAAAACAGTTTACTCTTCTGTAAGATGCAGCAGAAAATAAACTAGTAAAGCTACCTTACTGATGTCAATGAGAGCTGTAGTACCCTTCCACAAATGAGTCTTAATTAGGGGAAATTGTTTATCTAAAACTGATTTCTTAAAAAAGTCTACGTAGATAACCTTGCATAAACAATGTGAATGTACTGATGAATTTTCTTTCTTTAAAATATCAAGTGGGAACTTCCTGTAGTGAATTAGTGTTATATTTCTTGAAGTCATATTATACACTGCATATTTATATACCTTTATTTGTTACCAAAAATAATAAGCAATTCTGGTTTCCTTGTTTTTTTTTTTTTAAGGACTAAACCTCCCTCCCCACAAGAACCATTATTTTGCTTAAGGGAAGAGAGGTTTTTGTTGAACTCATATTTTAACAGTTTCTAGCCCTTTTGAAATTGTCACCTCAAAACATACCTCCCTGTTAACTAGCAGTTGTATTCACTGTCCTTACATCTCCCCTAAGTTGGTACAATAGTAAACAATGTATGCTGCTAGAAATGCAAAGTAGAGGAAGAAATTCTGGAAGCATATGTTTGATAAGAAAGAGGCCTGTTTGTGGACTGTAAGAGCTCTAGTGCCCTTTCATTGACATCATTTAAAGGGACAGCTAAATTGTTAACGATGAAAAAGTTAACATTTAACTTTAAAAATCTTTAAAAATTATTTAAAAGTTTAAGCATATATTATAGAGAATAGATCACCACAGAGTAAACACGAGATGGAGCACAACATATTCTCCACGCGTATGTTCACTGACCATTAGAACAGTTCTCATTCCACAATGAGAAAAGTGCATGCCTTCCTGTCACCCTGAAATGGACCATCATTTACTCCGGGTCATCTATTACTCTATGGATTTCATAACTATTTACAAATCATTCTGAGAAAAATAATCACTTAAGACTTTAGACAGACGTTCAATAAGTAGAGTAAATCCCCTTTTCTTATATTATACGGAATCTTTCATATAAAAATTATCAAACTGCTTTAGTAACACCCTAAATTAGATTTCTTCTAGTTAATGGTTAATTGCACCACAAGTTCCTGTCCTTACAGGGCCAGTTACTAAAATGGCTCATACTTAAAACAAAATAAATCAGAAAACCTAAGATTTGGGTAGAATATGGTAACTGAAGCCTGGGTTGTAAAAGGGGAGTTATAATTGTTACAGTGGTTTTAAAGATGCAAACTTCCTGAACTATATAGCTCAATAAAATATTAAGCTTCATGTAAATAAAATTGAGATCTACTTTTCAGTCAAAACTAATGGTTGCATTTCTTGATGTTTGTTAGTTATCCCAGTGTGCTTCCTATTATTTAGGCTAAATCTGCTGTTATTTTTCTTGGGTTTCAACAAAATGTTAGCACTTTTCTTGTGTGACTGCTTCTCATGGAAGTTAAGGATATATTCAGTAAAAGTGGAGGCAGTGTGGTACAGTGGAAAGAGTGCTGGCTCTGGAATCAGAGGACCTGGTTTCAAATCCTGCCTCTGATGCTTACTACCTGTGAGACCTCAGGCAAGTCATTTACTCTCCCTAGGCCTCAGTTTCCTCATCTACAAAATGAGGGCGTTGGACTAGATGGCCGGTCCCTTCCACCTCTAAAGTTCATCACTGTGTGATCCCTAAATTGTGCACACCATATTTTAACCAAAGTACCTCAGTTCGGGCTGTAGCGGATCTATTCTCGCTCTATGGTCACTTAAGCAGATACAGCTAATTGAGACAAACAGTGGGTTTTCCTGAGACAGTAACCAAATACTAAGGTTATAAGCCCTCCCACCTCCATTTATTATTATAAAAAAGAGTTTTGAACCTAGATTTCCAAAGATGTAAGGATATTGTGTGAACCTTAAGGCACCCTTAAGGTATAGACATCCAGGTAAAATTTGTTTTAGGAAGTAATACTGGCTTAAACAATCTTGTTCTATATTCTTGGGAGAACCACAAGAATCAAAGGAAATGGTATAGTTATGATTTGCAAACAAGGCAAGTTGAAATGTGAAAAGATGACAATTAGAGGTAAAGCATTTTGATTTTGTTACAAAACATCATTTCTGAGAAATCCCAAACATCCAACATATTATAAGCAACATTTTAGAGTTCCCAATTCTAAAAAAAGAAAGGATGCAATTGGGTGTAAAGGGAATAAAAAAATAAAAAAAAAATGCTTTCTTTAAAAGGAGCTATCGGCCCCTCCCCCCTTCCTATCACTCATATTGATTAAAGAGTACTAAGAATTTAAAAGAAAATACACAACAAAAGGAAACATGGTAATGCTATGGGGGAGGAGAAGAAATTGGGGGAAATGGATTAGGAAGTCAACCAAAAAACCTGTAAAAAAAAAATTGTTGGGTTTTTTTTTTTTTTTTGAGGGGAGGATATAACTGAAAACTTTCAATAGATCTCTCAAGTTTCTTTTTTGGATTGAATAATAAGAAATAAGCAGGCACTATGTTTTTCCATTGAACAATTACTTTTTTAAAAGTAAGCCTTTAAAAAACACACATATATAGTTTGTGTGTGTATATGTGTATATATATATGGAGAGAGAGATGTATGAAATGCTAGCACTGTTTATGCTTCCCCAAAGTGAGATTCAGTACCAGAGTACACAAATTGGAAGAAAATGAATTACTGCTACCATGGATTCAGATTTACATTTTAATTTATGTGTATTTAAATTACTGGTGGTTGGGGAAAAAAATTTCATTCATACACTACTCACAGGTGCTGTCAGATGTGTAAAGCAGTGTTATACAACCGTTTGTTCAGTAGTTTCCCTGTGATAGCTAATGTAAAGCAAAGGGAGCTATGACTATTTTAAACACCAGTAACCAGTAATTTTCCAAATGAAGAAAAATAAATTCAATTAGAACATGCTATTTTCAAATCATGCTCTTATTTATAAAGTATTCAAGTTCATATCAGTTTTACAGACTCAAATCTTGATGGCAGACAGATTTTATTCAGACTCTTTTTTTATAGTTAGTACTTTTTCCAGGAGTCCATAAACTTCTCCATTTGTATTATGTGGGTGGGAAGCTGCATTCCCCATATGGCTATTGTAAGGGCTTCTTAAATTAAAGAAAGAAACTTTAGTCTCTGTAGCAGGAAGCAATTCTTCCTTGACTGTAACCTGTGTAGCATTTTTTGCAAATGACTCATTCCAAATGTCCTTGTCATGTGCTTCTTGGTTGCTAACAGAATTACCTCCTTTCTGTAGCATGTAATACAGAATTGGGTTGGTTTTAGTCAGTCTTGGTGAATCTTTTTCACATTCATTCTTATCCATACCTGTAATAACCCACTTAATAGGACCCTTTTCACTAGGAATAGGACACACACTTAACTGTCCAGATTCTTGTCTAGATACTGTACTGCCCAAGTGCTCAGGTGAGCACTGGTAGGGAGAACTGGCAGGGCTCCTTACTGCCACTGGGTATGGAAATGTTCCATTATCAATACAATTCCCCAGTTGACTAGAATGATTCATGACTCCATTTAAAGAAGAAATGCTAAATTCAGATTTGCTACTGATTACATTATTTTTGTTTCCTTTCTTCTTAACATCAGTTATAGTGTTATTCCTATGCTGTGACAAATCTCTCACACAATTTTCAGAGAGAAGCAGCTGTTTCAATACATTAAAGCCTTTACTATCTCTAGACCAACTTCTGTTTTCATGTTCATTATTTGAACCATGACATGCTGGATATTTAAATTCAAGATCATTTCTGTTACACTTCATTTCTTGTTTGTTAAGCAAGGGCCCATACAATTCTGTAGAAGGATTATGATTATTTGCACCATCAGATATACGACTTTTCATCTTTTTTTTAAATGGACTTTCTGAAGACTCAATATGAAGTTTCCTTTTCTTAGGAACTGTGTAAAGACTCTTTGACTCTACAAGAGTCAGTTCACTGTTCCTGTGACTTCTGTCCAGATCATCTGCAGAGTAAACCTCTTGATTCTGTCTCAGTAATCGACTTAACAGGCCATTCTTAGAAAAAGAAAAATCCTGAGGTGACAGAGGCTCTGATTTGAAGTCCTCAGATGCTGGCGAAGCAGCTGCACTTCTCTGCAGAGTGGGAGCCACACCTATGAATTTATTAGTTATTGCATCTTGGCTCTGATGGACATTCACATTATGGAAAATATGTGAATCATCACAAGGTTCAGATTTTATTTTTACTGTTAATATTTGCTCACTTAAAGCTTTATCTGTATGGTCTTGGGAACTTTCTTCTCTCAAAGAAATTCGTTCCTTCTTTTCATTTTTACTTTTGTTTGGGTTTCCTAGTAGTAACTGAAGAACTGTCCGCCTTTCAAGCAGATTTTCTATTTCAGAACCACAGAGTCCTGCTTCAGGGACTGTTGACTGACTACTAAATGCTTTATTATTTTCTTCAAGTATATTTGGTTTATTTGTGAGCAGAGGACTACTTAGTCTATCAATCAAACCTACAGGTTTATCTATGTTTACATTTAATAGATGTTTGCTTGTTCTTTGATCTTCTATTGACACAGAAGACTGCATTCCACACTGAGCCAAATTCTGTAACAGTTTGCTGGCACTGAAAGTTGCAGAATTTTGTGCACTGTCACTTTGGTTTGGTTTATTTGTTCCTTGCAGTTCTTTACTTTTGGTAAGGTCTATCAAGTGTTTAGACGCCGGATTCATCAGTCTTTTGGGCTGAACATTACAAACATACTGGGGTGAACTGTGTTTGACTAGAGACGGCTGAGAGAGATTTATAGGTGAATCTGCTTTTGAAGATGCAAGCAATGGTGGAGTGCTCACTGGAGTAGCTCGATTTATGCTGGGGCTTTCTATTACAGGAGTCCTCTTACTACTTTGTGCACTGAATTTTGTCACATTACTATGTGATCCCTGAGAACCAGCTGTTTTTTCTAGGTTTTCTTCATTCTTATGTCCAAGTAACAGCTGAAGAAGTGTTACTTTTTGGTGAGGATTCAATTTAGAATTTTTGGAAGTATCTCTGTCTTCTTTGATACTGAGACCTGGAACTTTTGGATCCCAGGTGTTTAGCAAGGATTGAGTAAGATTATCTAGAGAGGGAGGCTGGCTAGACTCTGGTTTTTCAATTCGATGTTTGAAAGATAAATCTATGGGAACACAGTTAGAGTGAGAACTTTCATCACCACTGCTGTCATCTTCTGTAAAACTAGGGTTATTGTCTGAATATTCATCAATTGTTGTGGGTGTACTGCTATCCTCAAAAATGCCAACTCTCTCCTTCTGTTCATGTCCACTAATTGGTTTAGCTATATTCTGGCTTTTAAGAAGATGCAAAAGCAAACTATTATTGGCAGCTGGTTTTAAATTGTTTCTCTCCAGTGTGCTCTTATATTCTGCATTTCTGGGAGGAGAAGGAAGGATTCCCATTGGACTTTGGAAAGTTGTAATGTTTTTGTCAGCTACTGGCTTATTTAATGATGATCTCGCTTGACCATTAAGATGGCTTGACAATCCTTTTGACAATGGAAAATGGACAAGGTCCTTCTGGCCACTTTCTTGTAGTCGAGCCATAGCAGCAAGTCTTTCACTTGCCACTTGATTTGCATTCTGTGCTTTTAAAGCATGTTCCCTAGAATACTGCTGCAAATGCGCTTCACTGGAAAGGAGTAATGCTAACTGGCTACAAGCAACACTAGGCTTAGGTGAAGTAGCAGGACTAGACCGTTTTTCTACCATGCTTGCGACAGCTTGGAGTCTTGCAGCACATGACAAGGGCTCATTAATTACTTTTGCTCCGCTCTGTCCAGTGTGGGGTAAGTCTATAAACCCATCTTTGATTAGATTTTTAGTTACATCAGACAGATTAGCGTCAGGTTTTTGATCCTTACTTTTACTTTTCTTCAAAAGAGTTTTTAAGTGACTTGATGCAACACCATAGTACCTTAAATCTTTCTCCACTTTTAAAGAATCATGGCTAAGGGAATATCCTTGCTCCTTGAGGCTCTGCCTAATCTGTTGTGACAGAGCAACACTTTGCAGCCTAGAGCTGAAGGATTGAAGCAAAGAGGCAAGTAATGTGCTATCCTGTTTGCCTTTAGGCACATTTTCAACCATGCCAGCTAGCAAAGCTTCCTGTTTTACATTTAAATCCACAATCGAATCAGACAACCGCCTCCTTTTTGCTGCATTCCAGTCCTCAGAAGACTGTAATAATCTTGCTTTTTTGAGATGCAGCATGCCAGATCCCTGATAAGCATTTGTGTTGAGAGTTGGACCATTATTTTGACAGGTGGGAAATATATTTCCAGAAATCTTGAAGTTTTGATCATCTCCACTATGCCCAGTAGACTTTTTGTCAACTACAGTAGCTGACCTTGCTGCTGCCTGATGCATTAGTAATCCTTCTAGGTAAGTTAAAACAATAGGATCCTGGTGCATATCAGAGCCAAGCTCTTCTCCATGAGTCATGTTCAATAAAGGTATTCAACAAGGACCTGGTTTCTTTTTACGTTAAGGACTGTTTTTAGGGGTGAATAAGATATAACTTTAGAAAGGGAATAAAATTCTGTTGTCTTGTTTTGTAATCACACATTGATCAACTGTCACATTCTGACCAGAAATCCTTCAGAAATTCTTCTATGAAAGGAAGAATCAGGAAGACTTCCAAGATAACCCAGTCTATGAAGGTGACAAAATTTTAACTAAGGAGAGGCAGATGGATTCCTTAATAAGTGGGTCCACAGTAGCAAGAAGTTGAAATCTTCATTCAGTAAGCAGATATTGTCTCATCACATCTCAGGATTCCTATGGTAATAAAATAAAAGAAATTAGGTAAAATGAAGTAAAGATCGGGGATAAGGTTATATTAAGTCAAAATATTTCCACCTCCCCAATCCCCTCCCCAAATCTTTGAATGCCAATACATATACTGAATTCAATTCATTAAAAACTTATATTCATGTACATTTCTATTAAATTTAGGCACTTCTGACAATCCAAATATCGATCTATCCTATAAAAACATTACCCATATCAATATTAGATAAGGAGAATAGGATATAATGACATTGATATTTATTCTACTTTTGCAAATTGTGGCTCAAGGATCTTGAATTTGATATTAATACTAAAGCCTGCAAAATAAGTTTATTCTGGAGGCTGAAGAAGGCCAGAAATCAGTAAAATAATAAATATGCTTCTTAAAGCAACAAAAAATATTTCTTTCAAAATTTATACCCTAAAAGCTTTCAGGCTCCAAAATAATTATCTTAAAACCCACAGTGTTAAAACTGATTAAACTGTACATTTAAAAAAATAAAGAATTAAAAGAAAGAAATTTTCAAAAGTTGCTTTTTGGACTTTGTAATGATAATGGAATATGAAGATCTTCCCCACCTATGTAAACACGTGTCCCCTTTCCCCTTGGAACAAGAGCCTTGTTACCAGATCTAAAGGTACACAGGTATTTCCATCACAGCTGTGATACATCCTGAGTCATACAGAGCCCACTGGGTGAGGAACTTGCTTAGGCTGAAACTTGCTTACAGGAAGGCTTGCTTGCAGAAAGGCTTTCATACCTTTTGATACTAAGGCCAATTAGGCACTGACCCACCTGGGTTGTGATGCCTTCTGGCTCTGAGCCTATTAGTTGAAAACTACATATACTGGGAGGTTGGTATTTTACTTCAGGGGTTTGCTCATGAGAAGTTCCCCTTAATGGGACTCCAGAGTAACTGTCTGTTAAGAGCCTCCTGGTCTACTTAGATGTTGGTGCTCTCCTGGTCTGGTGGTATATGTATGTGGTTGTATTACTTTGTTCAGATGTTAAATCCCTGTACTAATTTCTCTATGTTTCTCTGCTTGTATTTTTTTCCCCATGTTCAGGGTGCTAACCCTTCCCCTGAATTAGTGAATGACTTTTACCTTCTTTACTTCTCTGCTTGTATTTTCTCCTCATTCAGGGTCCTGACTTTTTCCCCCTGAACTAGTGAATGACTTATATATGTTTAATTAAAGTAAGATTGTTGACCCTTCTGAAGCTGTCTTTCCTTTAGAAAAGCAGATCAAAGAACCTTTAATAGCAGGCCATCCTGGGTGTCCTAGGGTGCTTGCTAATACAGGCTTCCCATATAAAACCAGAGCAGATGGCATTAATCACTAATAATTTAATGCTGTTTTAAAAATTGTCTATCTATAACCAAATTTCAATGTTTAATAATAATTCATTTTCACAAATTATCCAAGTCATCTGTAACTTCTCCATCTTCCTCTTCCTTTGCAGATGGTCGAAGAAACAGTTAAACTAAAGAGTTAAGTATTTTGGTAAGTCATGTGGAAAAAAAAAGCTTCAACAGTGTTATCAATGACTCATCTTATGCCTGACTCTTCCAAAGCATTAGTTAATTATGAATTATGTATAAGGGTGTTTCTCCTTCATTGAATAAGTCTACTTTAATATTTCAAGAACAAATGATTTGAGTGAGGGAAACATTTCAACAGCCATGACTTAGTAAACTATTTTAAAGAACTGATATGGCTAAAAAACTCAGTCATCACTGGCTAATACAATGATGAAGTAATCTCTGAACTTAGCTAAGTCTGACTGCCATGCCATTAAGAACCCAGAGTCACCTCCAGGCCAGAATGAAGCATGAAGATACACAAAAAGTTAAAAATAATTTTTTACAAAGTTAATTACAAATTAAATGAGATATTAAAAGCAACTGTAATATAGTAGGATTTAAAATAAATTAAAATAAAAGCATTTCTTAACAACAATAATAAAATCCAGGAGGAAATCACAGAAAAGTCCTTAGAAATAAATAAAAATGCCTAAAATATTAGGGACTCAACCTATAAGACATATTCAAGATATATAGTATAAACACTACTTAAAGTGATGAAGAATAACAAATAATTAGAGACAGTATTCAAAATTAAGCCACATCATATAATAAACATTATCAAGCTGATTTACAGATTTAGAGCTATACTAAAATGTCAAAGAGATATCCTAATGGACTAAAAAGAAGTAGCAAAAATATTTGTAGGAAAATAAAGAATCTAGAATTTCAAGGTAAATAATTTTTAAAATTAGGAATGAAGGGGGAAATAGCATATTCTGATCTCAAACAATTCTGTAAAATAGTAATCATTGCTGGCTAAAAAATATAACAGTGAACAATGAAATAGACTGAATAAGCAAGAATCAGAAAAAAAAATCTAACTCAATAACCTAGTGTTTACAATATACCAGGAAACATAAAGTCCTTGGAAAAGAACTCTTTATGTGGCAAAGACTGTTGAGAAAGCTAGAAAGCAATTTAGAACTACATGTCACACCATATACCACAATAAGCTCAAAATGGAGTCATGACTAGAATATTAAATGTCACACTCTAATTAAAAATTAGGAAATAATTAGCTATAACTACAGAACAGAATAACAAAGCTATAGGTAATGACAAACAATAAAGTTGGTAATAGTGAAGACAATGAAAAAGAGGCAGGCATACAAATAAACTGATCAAACCATTAAAAAAAAAACAGCTTGGAATTATGCTTTAAAAGTGTCTAAACTTACTTTAAACTAGAGATCATATTACCATGTATAAAACCCAAGGAAGAGAGAAAGGTCAAAAAATATACCTATATGTGTATACATATTTGTGTGTAAATGGAAATAAATACACACATACATGTATTTAAGCATGTATGTGCAACAGATTTCTGTGATAGCAAAGAACTGGAAACAAATTATACATTCATAGAATGGCAAAATGGTTAAACAAATTATGGTACATGAATGTAATTGTGCCACCAGAAATAATTAATATGAAGAATTTCAGAAAAGATTGAGAAGATTTAAAGGAACTGATATAGAATGACATAAACAGAACAAGGAAAAAATTTACATTGACCATAACAATGTAAATAGAAATAATAAGAAAACAAAACATGCTATACAGTTATAATGACCAAGCTTGGCTCTGGAAAATAATACATTTCAATCCCTTCTTTACAGAAGTAGGCGATTATGAGTACAGATCAAAGCAAATAGTCTCATTTAGCTAATTTTGCTAAATTTGGTTTTCTTCTTTAAAAAAATTAAAGGGAAGGATTTGCTTGCTAAGGGAAGGAGAAGAAAGTATATATATATATATATATATATATATATATATATATATATAAAAGATAAGAGGGAGATATAGTACAAAAAGCCTGCAAAGGTATGAGGGGGTCACGTCATGAAAGGATTTGAATGCTGGAGGATTTTGTATTTGGTCCTATAGGTATTAGTGATCCACTGGAGTTTACTTGTGGGGAAGGAGAGGTGACATGGTCAGATGGGCCTTTCAGGAGGATCGATGAATCAACATTTATTAAGTGCCTATTATGTATGAGCCACTGTGCTGGTAAGTGCTGGGAATACAAAAAGAGGCCTCAAGGAGCTTATAATCCAATTGGTGTTGGTAGAAGCAAACTATATACAGGATAGATAAGAAATAATTAACAAAGGAAAGATATTGGAATTATTAACAGGTGTTGGGGAAGCCTTCCTGTAGAAGGTATGATTTTATCTGGGCTTTAAAGGAAGCCAGGGAAGTCAGTAGCCAGGCAGAGAAAGAAGAGCATTCTAGGACATAGAGGACAGTCAGAGAAAATGCCCAAAGCCAAGAAATGGAGCATCAATTGTGAAACAGCCAGAAGACTAGTGTCACTGGACTGAAGGGGAGTAAGATATAAGAAGCCTGGAAAGGTGGCTAGGTAGTAAAGAGAACCATGGAGAACAGGGTGATTATATTATTATTACATTATCATATTATTTATAGGCATGAACACCTATAAAAAGGTCAAAGAGGATGAGGCTTGAGAAAAGACCATTACATGTGGCAAGTGGCAACTCTGAAGCATTAACATCATTCTGATGAATGATGAGGTGAGAAGCCAGAATACAGAGTTAAGAAAAATTGGGACACTAATTCATTGTTGGTGGAATTGTGAACTAATCCAACATTTTGGAGAGCAATCTGGAATTATGGCCAAAGAGTTATCAAACTGCTTCTGACCCAGCAATACCACCAGGTCTGTTTTCAAAGATGATTAGGGAAAAAAGAAAAGAACCTGTATGTTCTAAAGTATTTAGAGAAGTTCTCTTTGTGGTGGCAAAGGATTAGAAACTGCAGGGATACCCAACAATTGGGAAGTGGCTGAACAAGCTATGGTATATGATTGTGATGGGATATTAGTGTGCTATAAGAAATGATGAGTTAGATGATCTTTGAAAAACATGGACAGACTTGCACAAAATAATGAAGAGCAAAATTAGCAGAACCAAGAGAGCGACAACAATAAGAACCATTTTGACCCAAATTAACTACAAAGGACATAGGAAGGAAGATGTTATCTGCATCCAAAGAACCAAAAAACGGAAGTATGGATAGAATGATTTTACATATATATATAATATAAAAAACATATTTGTGTCTAATGGTAGCCATATCTACGGAGATAGGTGGGGAAAGGTAAGGGGAAAAATGATGTAACTTTATTATATATTTAAAAGTTGCACATAATAGATTTTCAATTGCATTTGCAATCATCTTTTTATTATGCTATGTTATGGAAATACTTGTCTTATTCCATAAATTAAAAATAAAATAAAATCTACAGAAAAAAGAGATTGAGAGGAAATAAGTAAAAGGCATAGGGATCACACCTGTGTATTACATATGCCACTATTTCTCATGAAAATCTTTTTGCTATAACAATGTGGAAAGTATAGCTTATATAACCTCTAACAAAATATTACTAAGTATTACATGATCAGGTAGCTAGGAGGCATAATGGATGGAGCACCAGACCTGGAGTCTAGAAGACCTAAGTTCAAATCTATTCTCAGACACTTAGTTGCTATGTGACACTGGGCAAGTCACTTGATTCTGTTTGCTTTAGTTTCTTATCTGTAAAAATGAGGTGGAGGAGGAAATGGCAAACCACTCCAGTATCTTTTCCAAGAAAACCTCAAATAGGGTTATAGAGAGTCAGACAGACATGACTGAAATGACTTAACAACAAAATTAAGTGAACAGACTCACTCCCCTTCCCCTCCACAAATAGTTTTCCTTTCTCTAACAAGGTGAACTTTATACAATTCATGAAAGGATCTTGCATCATTTTCTGGGGATCACTTAAAAGAAATTCCAAAGCAGCATTATATTTTATTAAAATTATGATGGAAGAGAGTAGTCCCTTATGACAATATATCTCTGTACTAAGATAAAATGAAGTTATAAAGGTATTTCAATTTGGAGTTCCTCTTGTTAAAATGATACTGAACAAAATTCCCAATGTGACCATTTCACAAATGTGAATCATATTTACTCTGCTGTTCCTAACTCCAATACCTACTCCCAACCACACTGTATAAGAAATAATCAGTAAGTATTACTGACATAACAACTGGCAGCAGAACAGAAAAGAGAGATGGACAGGATAGAACAAAATAAGAGAAAACAAAGGTATATGAGGCAAGAACAACCATAACACATGCCTTAGTTATAATTCCCCTGAGAATTGTTCTAGCAAAAATTATGAACTAGCTTAGATGCATAACATGACACTACAAAATCATGCCATCTCATTATGCATGTACAGCTGGTGATGCCAGTGCATCTGCTGGTATACATGAGAATGAGAGTAAGAGTGAGAGAGCAAGAACAAGTCAGTGAGGAGAATGGACAGAGGTGAGGGAGAGAAACCAAAGGCTAAGAATGTTGCCATCCCTTCCCTTCTAAGTTCAACATGCCTGGAACACTGTGCTAAGTTCTGGATGAAATACAGTTTTTATAAGACATATACCCTTGCTTTCATGAGGCTTACAGTACCAGGAGTGGTGCTTGAGGTGGATAACTTCTACCCAGATAACTGTAACATAAAATGATATATCAGTAGGTAAACTAGAAAGATATGAAAATACCTTCCAGTCTGTACACTTGTCGCAAACAGAAATTCCAAGACAAAGTTCCAAGTATGAACAATAGGTATAGTCACCAATAAACGAGGTTGATCACTTCTCTCGATGACCATGACAGAATCTTTTATGGTGACGGGCTTAGCCCACAGGCAATGAGAGCTTTAGACTGAGGAGACTGGCTTTCAGCACAGCGTTTTAGTCTGATGAGATTTACCTCCAGAGTACCTCGCGTACCTTGGTGAAGTTACAAGGTTGGAGACACAAGTCACAAAAGCAGAATCTGACCCGAGAACCTGCTACCTAAGTGAACTTGCTAAAGCAAGTTTAGGCACAGAATACTAAATCTATGCTGGTTTGATTAAATCTTACAGAACAGGATGAAAGAATCAATTTTCACTTTTAGGATTCCTCCCATAAATCACTTAACTTGATTAAAGCTACAAATCAAAGTACAGCCAGTTCTCCTGGACCTTCCCCTTTCCTGTCTGGGCTCTTTGTGGCCCCACTTCCTCCACAGCTCTGCAGCCCTTGCAGTCAGAGCAGATTCAGTGCTTGGAGCACCCCAGGCATGGGGCTACACCAACATTGCCACCACATAATCACATCTAAAATCCAGTATGGAGTACTACGCTCAACTTAACAACAACCACAACCACAGCAATAATAAGGAAAATAGGGAATGGCGATGTAGTGCTTACCATATGCCCGGCACTGTGTTAAACACTTCACAATTATGTGACCCCTTCACAGATTAGGAAACTGAGGTAAACAGAGGTTAAAAAAAATTTGCTTTAAGCTCACATAGATAATAAATTTCTGAGATTAGAATTTTAACTCTGGTTTTCTTATTCATGTACTGTCTAGCATAATGACTTAATATGGAATAGAAAATATGATTTGCATTGTTCTGACTTACTACATTTATAGGAAAATGTACCTCACTTTGAGTGAAGCCACATTATAATTTAGTTTCGCAACAAATTTTGACCAAATCAAATCTGGATTTATAACCAATAATGGTAACTTTTAAAATCACAATTTTCCCAAGGGCCCACTGTTTTCAGTTAGCTCTGGTTCAAAATTTTTGTGGTGGCATTTTTTTCCTTTAAAATCAACCAAAGAGCCAAATCAATTCCTTTTGTTTCCTCAACTTAACCTAACCTCATCCAGATACCTTGCAAGGACAGATACCCTGAGACTTTTTTAGTTGTATCCCTGGAAAGGTTTAAGAGGAGAGAACAGGTAAACTAGGTAAAGCTACCTGCTTTAAAAAAAAAAAAAGTTAAAGGAAAGCCTTTAACATAACTAGTTACACCAGACCAAAGAAAATAATATCTTCTTTACCAGTCAGTTAGTTAACTAGCATTTATTAGGTTCTTATAAAGTGTCTAACAGATAGAATAAAGAAGGGAGTGATGGGGTGAGTTAATTCACCAATTCAGGAGTCCCAGGAATTTCCTTTTGCAATCTTAAACTGACTTGGGGGAAGGAAGGTACTGAAGAAGACACTGAATATGTCAGAGACATCTCTAAAAATGTAATCAGCTCTTCCCAAATCTCTCTCCCAACTCTAAATCTTTCCCTTCATATTAACCTCAACTTAAAGGATTCCATGGCTCTTTAGCATTCTCATTCCTTATTTGTTCAAACTTCTTCCTCGTGTGCATGCCTGTGTGTGTGTGTGTGTGTGTGTGTGTGTGTGTGTGTGTGTGTGTGTGAAGACAGAGAGACACCTCTGAAATTATCTCTACTTGAGTGATATAATACATCCCTCAAGCTCCAGGGAAGAGAGATTTGTAGTGTTTATTCTTAATCTTGCAGTTACAACAAAGACCTTAAAAATGTTCCTTCCTTATTTCTCCCATACTCTGAACTCCTCATTCCTCTGACTTTTCTTCTACCTGCTAAATTCCTTTAACCCTCAACCCCTTCATTTTTACTGTGTCAGACTATACTCTTCTTACTTATAATGACCTTTCAACTTAGGTGGGCCTTATTTTATAGCTTTGTGGCCACATGGGTATAGGCAATACAGCTACAATTCCAGTTTGATGTTATAAATATTTGTAAGAGAGTTCTAAGTTCATGAAGATTTTAGAACTCTCATTTTATTTCTTCCTCTTTCTTCTGTGGTTATTATAGAAGTATTCTACAGACGGTCCACTCTTTAAAACTCAATTTTATAGAGTGGTACTTAGAGAATACTCTTTAGCTTGGGCTGAGAAAGCTACAGAAAAAAACAAACAAACCAAAAACCAAAAAACTGCAACCTGTTTTACACAGAACAAATGCCATAAAGACAGGAGAGACTTCTAAGTAGCTTTTCATATTAAAATGCAGATAACACAAATAAGCCTAAAAAAGAAGCTGCTGGCCCCCACCTCACCACTCCACCCCTCTCAATCCTCATGAAAACTCTCCAAGAGGAGAGAAAAGAGGGACTAAAAGTTTGGTGATGTCTCATGGGCGTCATTGTGCCTGGCTAGTTTTTGGAAGGGAAAGATGCCAGCAATGAGTCTCTCATGATGAAATTTTCTGAAAATAGGAGGAGAAAAAGAAGGGGTAAGAGATAAAGAAGGCAAGACATCATCAGCATTTAATTTAATATGCTCTCTGGGAATTTCCAGTTCAAACAGGAGTTTCCTCTGGTCCTAAGATGTGCTTATTTTTTCCCAGGGGGATTTGTATGGATATGCTAACCACAGGATCCATTTTTCCCAAAGTCTTACTATCTAATTTGTTACATTTTTTACCAAGATATTTTATTATTTAATTGTAAAGCATGTCACAACTTGGCAATTAAGCAGCTACAAATTTTGTCTCTAGTGTTACAAGCTACAAAAGATTATTGAAGATCAGAAGATTCCCTTCTTTCTTTTCTGTCTCCTGTCTGCTTTTAACTTGACCAGAGTTAAAAAGGGAGTAGGGAGATTGGGGGGGGGGGGAGAAGAGGGGGAGACAGAGACATCAGAGACACACAGAGGGAGAGAAAGACAGAAAAAGAGACAACCTTACTTCTTATCTGTGCCTGTCTCAGTAATTTCAAACTGGGTCAGGGTTAGGAGTGCTGGGAGACAAATTGTCTTTCTATTTCTTCTGGGGGAAAGTTTTAAACTCTACCCTCTTTCCTTTGGCTGAAAAGGCCACAGGAAAAAGTTAGCAAAAAGAAAACAAATATAATAAGATAGATATGATACTTGCTGGTAAGGTATTCTTTCTTATAAGTACCCACAATTTCCTAAAAGCCTGCAGGGAAGAGAGAATTTTCTCTGCAAAAGTTCTTCATTATATTTGGGCCACAGAAAAAGGAAGTTCGTTTAATTTACCAGGACACACAAAAACACAGATGATGCTTGCTGGCAGACTTGCTGGCTGATTTTAAATTAAGACAGACAAGACAGGTCAACAGCACATGCTTCCATCCCCCTAATCATGGAGTCTCTAGTCTGTAGTAATCTGCTGGATCCTTAAGATTCCAGAGTGGGTCTTGCAGAGGCCAATTAGGAAGACTCCCTGGGCCAACAGAATCAAGACTTGTCTATCTTCTGTTTCTATAATTGCAGTTCTTTCTCACAGAGGGAGTGGAGTCTCCATTAAGTGATTTACCTCTCCCCAGGTGGAATTATATACCCTAATGGCTTCCTGAAACGAAGTTATAATAGCTCCGGGGTCCTCATCAAATCTAGGAGTATCCCTCCTCCAGAGGGAAAGGTCAAAAGGACTAAAAGGCTGGTGATGTCTAATAAAAACTAGAGTTCCTGTAGTATAGACATAATTCTGAGGGAAAATGCCATGGGCTGTCCCTCACTTTCAGAGGTAACCAAGTATTCAGCTCCTTATGTAGTGCCTGGTTTTCCCATCCCCCAACTTCTGCCCTCCCCCAGGGAAGAGAGCAGACTGCTGGGTCAGTTCCAACTTGCCCCAATGGATGTGGGCTCTTCCCCAGTCAGCCCACCTCCACAGAGGTGGGCAGGCTTCCAGGTCATGGAGACTTGGCATTGGTAGGAATTTCAAGGTGTGTACTGACCAATCACTGTTCTTGGCCTCTGCAAGTTTCTGCTTGCATGGAATCCCTTTAAAAAGCACTGGGCATGATCCCGGCAGTCCCAAGTTAAATAAATCCCACTTCCAAATTTTACTCCCAGGGATCTTCTGTCTCGCTCCTTTTGGCACAACACTTTCAGAAGAAAGTAAGTTGGAGGAAGAGAAAAAGGAGAAAGCAAAATGAGGCAAAAGTGAGGTACCTGAGGAAGCAGAAGGTAAAGTGGGATAGGGAGAAGCACTGCAGGTAGGACTCTGCTTCCCAGAAAAACCAGTAACTCATTTAGTTTGGGTGAATATCCTTAGTAGCTAATCTTAATTTCTACAAAATGTGATAATCAAAAGTTCCAAATTGGGGCTAAAGTATTTTGCAGATTGAATACCTTACAGTTTTAGACCACATTTTACATAATGTGATGTCATTCCTGTTTTAACTGGAGTTTTCCTTGTTTCTTGGATATCATGAATGTTTTTAAAAGGTGTTCCTTTTGGCATGCTAATTTTGGACTTCATAATTTTCTATAAATTTTCTCTTTGAGGCTGGATAAATTCTGAAATGCAAACTGTTCAAAATATCAGCAATGCTAGATTTGCTTTTCTCTTTTATTTTTGTTTGACCAGACTACAGAAAACTGAAAAAAATTCTCACCCATAGTCAGTTTGATTGTAACAAAATCTGATGAGATTTTAGAAATTTAGCATTTTTTACATATAGAATATAACTTATAACTTTCTTCTTGCAGCAGAGATACTCCTTTTTGTATGAGCTGCTCTTCTACCACAATGACTTTATCTACATGAGGAGAAATGGTTTTGCTGTCTCTATTTGTAGAGATGTTCTATCTGCTACAAGAATTCCCTAACTGTAGGAGGGCTTGTTCTGAAAGAGATTTGTCTACATTCATAAAAACTATTACAGGATGGACAGACAGTACCACGGATGAACTAAACAAACACTTGTAATATCAAAATGCTTATGTAAACTACACAAAACTCACACATGAAAATCAAGACAGACACACAACTGCCTATTGGCAGAGTCCTACTCCCTGCCTCCCACTTATGTGAGAGTTAAATTCCTGTTAACTGAAGGAATGTTTTTAAGCACTTCCTCTCCTAGACTCTGTGCCTAGACAACTTTCTAAAATATATAGCACACACACAAAAATATGTAGTAATTGGAGTTCCTTTTCAAGGCCTAATCAGAGGATCTGAATAGCCAATCAGAAATGATAAATTTGCCACACACATGCTCACATGTATTCCACTCTGGGCAGAAGCTTTCACTGACATCAAGGTAGCTACCCTACCAGCTTTCTAATAGAGAAAGCCTACAGTTCCCAGGCCTAAGATGGGGCTTACGCTGGCTCAGAAGAATTGGATTGGACTGGAGGAGTCCAGCTGCAGGAGTGGCTCTTAGTAAAATCAACTGGTGCTGGGTGACAATCACAATAGAAATTCTGAGAAACAAAGTTTGAGCATGATCAATTTATTACTACGGCTAGTACTTACTAATAAATGCAATTAATAGCCTCTGACCAAGGACCCCAAGTTAGGAATAATAGGATCTTTTACTGTTGTTGTTGTTGTTGTTGTATGTCCTTCATTTCTGAGAAGGATCAGTGACACCAAAGAGTAATGTATTGACTTGGATTTAAGTGCAGCAGAGTTGCACAGTTGTCAACCTTACTCTCTCTTAGAGAGTCATTGTGGCATGACAAAAATCAAGATGACTGGAGATGACCCAGGATTAAGTGGATGACCTTGGCAACTCTGATTCATGACCAAGCTCTCAACTCTCCACAGCACCTGCTTTAGCTGCCTTCGTAGCAATTGAAACAAACTGTTCTCATCCACTCATTCTACCAGGGAAAGTCTTCAAAAGCTTGGGGTAGATACCTCCCTAATTCACTGATGGCTATGAGGCCCATCACCTACCCTCAACCTGATTTAAGCCTGTCTGCCAAGATGAGTTTACAGGGGTATGGCTACTGTGCATGCTTCTGGGAGCCCCAAGTGAGAACTGAGTGCCAGGTAAACCAGAGGTGTTAGTCCTCTCTAAACAACAACCTATACACCCCAGGATCTTTTATAGTGATTAACAAAATGATAACAAAATCTTGAACATACATAAAAATGGCTAACAATTTCAATGATGATGTAGGATGTCATCTCACCTCCTCCTGTAATGGTAATTTGAAGATCTTCCCTGCCCCCTAATAGGCTGAATATAATCACATGGAGCCTGTGGTAGGAGGAGCTTTTTGAAGGCTGAAGCAGAGCCCACAGGAAGCTGGAATTCAGAGCAGCTAGAGGAGGGAGGTGATAGGACAGTAGGCAAGAAGACAGCTAGGCTTCTGAGTGTTTGTTTGTAGGAAGGCTAAAGGATGTGTGGCTCCCTGCTGTGCTATGGTGTATTAACTTCTTTGTTGCAAGGATGGATATAGTTTCCTGGTGTTGGGACTTGGTTTTCTGGTATCAGAATAAATATTTTGCTTCAATATTTTGCTTCTGTCTTCTACATAGAGTCTGTTATATTTTGTGATTGAGAACTATGCCAGCATATTCATAGTTGCCATCTAGGCACTGTAAATATTGCATTGGTTCTACACCTCCCCACTAAATCACTGAGATATGAGATCCATTCTCAGGTGATCAGAGTAATCCTCAGGAGATGGAATTAGTCCATCAGTATGGTAGTTGCCATAACAGTTTTAAATGGATATTACTGAACTTTGGTGTAACAGTTTAGTTTGATGAGACTGATTCTTAAGGTTAATCAAGTCTCTCTGGAACGTGGGTGGATGGGAGAAATTACAAGGGTGAGCGTATAAGTCAAAATTTAAGAGTGGAGTTACAAGTCACAAGAGAAGAATCATGACCCAAGTGACCTGAGGTTACCTAAATGACTTGCAAGACAGATACAGAGAAAGGATAATATTAAATCTATGCTAGTTTGAATAAGTCTTAATAAAATAGGATTTTAAAAAATCAATTTTCAATTTCACAAACCTTAAACCATAGTCACCTATTCATCACCATTCACCTTCCCCTCCCCCCCATCCCCAAACCTCCCAGATGATCCAGGGACACTGGAGTCCTTGCAATTCATGAATCAAATACAACATTCCCCACCTCCCTATTCCAGCTATTTTAACTGGCTGGGGGTGGGTCCTTGCCTGGGATACTTCTCAACTCCCAGTTTTTACTTCCTGGCTTCCTTCAAAACACAGATAAAATCTTATCTTGTACAGGAAACCTTTCATGATTCCTCTAAATTCTAGTGATTTCCTTCTTGATTATTTCCCATTATCATATCCCAGCACTCTGTAGGCACTTAACAAATGTTGACTAACAGAAGAATGCCTAAAAATGTATTTGTAATTAGTGGGTACAGCATATTATGTAAATATTAAACTCTAAAATGGTCCTAACATTTAATTCTGATCTGTGTTATTCAAAGTTGATCAATGATTGCTTTTAAAATGAAAGCAAGAATCATTTGAAGATCAGAATACACTATTCCCTGTTTGACTAGTTTCATGTATTTCAATTAAAAATGTTGCCAGACTTTAAACAATAAATGCACACTCCAAGTACATTAGCCCCAAAAGGTTAAAAAACATAAAAAGTTGAATATTAGGAAGGAGAGAAAAAAGAATCTTCCCTGATAATAAATCTGGTAGCCTGCTCATGGTATCAAAGTGAAATGAAGGAACAGAAGGAATTGAGTCATCGTAAATAACAGATCTTTCATTTTTGAATGTGTGGTGAAAATAAATCGACTAAGTCCCTAAAAGAAAGTAATACAAAGAGCCAAATGCAAATTAAATTGGTTTTGTGGTGCTTCTTCAAAACACTTGTTTATACCAGCTTGGTGGAGTGAAAAGGAGAAAGAAAAAGTCTGCTACATAATAACCATTTTAAAAAACCAGACCCCTGATTTCATTGGCAGAGACAATACTGTTTCCAAAATTAATAAAACGCAGGGGAGGGGAAGATGGTGAAGGCACAAATAGCAAATTTCTATAAAATGAAACTTAAATGACAAGTGTTTCAATGCCATGAGTAACTGTGATAATTAAGCTAGTTTGTATAAATTTTCTCAATCTTAACTTTCTTAAGGTGATTCAAAAATAACTTTTTAAGTTACACTTTAATTTTGATGTGACTATAGTTCCCATTTGATGTGACTATAATTCTCATTTGATGTGACTATAGTTCCCATTTTTTTTTTTGTCTTTTACTGTGAAGGTTTAATCAGGTGAAGTATGGTATGTTTCTCTATGAACTATAAACTGTGGAACTACACTTCTGCCCTTCCAAGGAGGAAACAAGAGGGAAAGTTTGGCAAGATTTGTTTATCAGAAAAGGATCCAATATCTTATTTGTAATGAAATAACTACTGGGCTTATTAAGAGCAAGGATCAGCAGGGTAGAGCCAAGATGGCAGAGTAGAAACAGCACTTCCAAGGTCCTCTGCCCCACACAAATTCCAAACAATGTGAAATGGGACTCCGAACAACTTCTGGAGCCCCAGCATCCACAGAACAACACAGAGAAGCTAACCTCCCACTGAGGAGAACCCAGAAGCCCTGCAGGGAGTGGCCAGCACAGCACTCTGAGAGCAGGCAGCACAGTGCGCTGGGAACCGACAACACAGTGCTCTGGGAGCCGAGCCCAGGCCCGTGAGCGGAGGTTTTAGCCCTAGGGTGGTGGGGCCAGCAGCCGGCTGGACGGACCCCAGAACACTAGCAGTTGTGGCGATTGCAGAATTATCAGCACAGATATGCCTAGGACAAAGTGAGAGATTAGTGCCCTATGGACTTTGGGACCAGTATTTGGGGAACACGTGGCTTCCTCCCCTGGGGGAGAAAAGCTGCTGAAGAAACAGGGCATAGAAGCCATTTTGCAGTGTCAGTGGCGGCTCTAGCTCCTGGTCTGCGAACTGTAGGGAGATCCAGCAATCAGTCTGGGGGTTAATCGCTCTTGCTTTAAACTGCCTGGATCTGGATTGTGGTCTGAGGGGGAAGTTTGGGATGGATATCCAATTTGCCAGAGTGGGTGGAGGCTTTACAGAGGCCACCCAACTGGTGGAAGTTGTGAAGACCCCACGTTTGGGCGGAAGCTCCCCTGTCTGGTGGCAGAGTCCTACTGTGGCAACAAGCCCAAAAATCAAGTAATTAAGTGGCAATATGCCTAGGCAAATGAAACAAAATAAACAGAAAAGTTCAACATTGGACTCCTATTTTAGGGGCAAAGAGGCTCAAAGCATGGAGGAGGACTGTGAGGTCAGAACTCCTGCACCAAAAGCCCCAAATTAAAATACAAGCTGGCCACAGGCCATAGAGGACCTTAAGAAGCAGATAAGAGAAGTGGGGAAAAATTGGGGAGAGAAATGATAAAGATGCAAGAAAAGTATGAAATGATAGTCAACAGCCTGACTGAGGAAAATAACACCTTAAAAAACAGACTAACTCAAATGGCAAAAGAGGCTCAGAAAGGCAACGAGGAGAAGAATGCCTTAAAAAGTCGAATTTGCCAGATGGAAAAAGAATCTCAAAAAGCTCACTGAGGAGATTCATTCCTTCAGAGTTAGACTGGAGTTAGATTGGAAGCTAATGACTTTATCAGAAATCAAGATGCTGCTAAGCATATCCAAACAAATGAAAGAATAGAAGGCAATGTGAAATATCTCATGGGAAAAACCACTGACCTGGAAAATAGATCCAGGAGAGATAATTTAAAAATTATTGGACTACCTGAAATCCATGATCAAAGAACCTAGAAATCATCCTTCAAGAAATTCTCAAGGAAAATTGCCCTGATGTTTTAGACCCAGAGGGCAAAATAGAGGTTGGAAGAATCCACAGATCACCTCCTGAAAAAGATCCCCAAAAGAAAACTCCCAGGAATATTATAGCCAGGTTCCAGAATTCCCAGATCAAGGAGAAGATACTACAAGCAGCCAGGAAGAAACAATTTCAATATTGTGGAAACACAATCAGAATAGCCCAGGACCTGGCAGCTTCTACAATGAGGGATCAAAGAGCATGGAATATGATATTCCAGAGGGCAAAAGAGCTGGAATTGAAGCCAAGGGTCACCTACCCAGCAAAACTGAGTATCTTGTTTCAGGGGAAAATATGGTCATTCAGTGGAATAGAGGACTTTCAAGCATTCTTGAGGAAAAAACCAGAATTGAATAGAAAATTTGACATCCAGACGCAAGAAGCAAGAGATGCCTGAGAAGGTAATCAGGGAAAAGAAATTAAAAGGAACTTAACAAAGTTGAACTATTTACATTCCTATATGGAAAAACAATAACAGTGACTGATGAAATCTTTCTCAGTATGAAAACAATGGAAAAAGGATACATGGAATATGTTCACAGGTATACATGGATAGAGGGCACAGGTTGAATTTGATGGGAAGGGATGATTCTTTTTTTTTGGAGGGCAATTGTGGTTGGGTGACTTGCCCAGGGTCGTGCGGCTGGGTTTTTGTTTGTGTGTTGGGTGTCTGGGGCCGGATCCGGGCTCGGGTCCTTCTGGTTCCGGGGCTGGCTCTCTGCTCACTGTGTCACCTAGCTGCCCCAAGGAAGGGATGATTCTTAAGGGGTGAAGTCAAGAGGTAAGAGAGGAAAGTGGCAAGAGGAGATGGAGAGAGACAGGGTAGGGTAAACTATCTCATGTAGAAGAGGCAGGGGGAAGTGGTTGCAGGGGAGGGGAAGAACAGGAAGGCAAAAAGGCAAAAGCATATTCTCATTGAAGTTGGCTCAGGGAGAAAAATCACATACATACTGAATGGAATATCTTACCCTCAGTCACTTTCCTGAGTAGGGGAAAGGGGGATGACAGGGGGGATGATGGAGGGGAGGGCATTCTGGGGGGAGGGGAAGTTGGAAGTACCCATTATCAAATAGGGACAGGATCAAAGTAGGGAATGGACCAGGTGGGAGGTGAGACGGGTGGGAGGGAAATATAAGCAGTCTTTTACAATACATCTACTATGGTAATGTTTTGCATAGATATACATGTACAACACATACTGAATTGCTTATCTTCTCAGAGGGAGTGGGTGACAAGGGAGGAAGGGAATGGATCTGAAAATCAAAGTTTTAAAATTAAATGTTTCATAAGATGTCCAGGCATTGGGGCTCAGAGATTCACCTTGCCCTAATGGCAGAGTCGAAGGAAGTGTGGGAGAAGATATGGGAGAGAGCAGATTGGATGAGGGTATATCTGGTGGGATTGCTGTTCTGGGGTGGTGGGTGGGGAAAAATGGGGGAAAATGTAACTCATAATCTGGTGGAAATGAATGATGTAAACCAGAAGTTAATAAAGCATTTGTTTAATTAAAAAAAAAAAGAAAAGAAAAGGAAGGACAAAAATTGACTGAAGAAAACATTTCCTTAAAAAATACAATTGCAAAACAAAAAGAAGTGTGCTGAAGAAAACAACTCCATAAAAATAAATAAGTACAAAAGCTAGCTGAAGAAATTCCTTAAAAATTAGAATAGCAAGTGGAAGCTAATGACTCTAGGAAACATCAAGAATTAATCAAACAAAATTAAAAGAATGGAAAGAGGGAAATGTAAAATAAATAACTGGAAAACAACTGACCTGAAAAATAGACCCAGGAGAGATAATTTAAGAATTATTGGACTACTTGAAAGCCATGATCAAAAAAAGAGCTTCAACAGCCTCTTTCAAGAAATTATCAAGGAAAATTACCATGAGGTCCAGAGAGTAAAACAGTCATTTGAAAGAGATCCCAAAATGAAAACTCCAAGAAACACTGTAGCCAAATTCCAGAATTATCAGGTCAAGGAGAAAAATACTGCAAAAGAAGCCAGAAATAAAGTATTCAAGTATGAAGGGAACCACAGTCAAGATTACATAGAATTTAGCAGCTTTAACATTAAAGGATGAGAAGGTTTAGAATATGATATTCTGGAAGCTAAAGGAGCTTGGGTGAACAACCAAGAATCAACTACCCAGCAAAACTGAGAAAATCTGTCAGGGGAAAAGATGTACGTTCATTAAAATAAGGACTTTTAAACTTTACTGATGAAAAGATCAAAGCTGAACAGAAAATTTGATCTTCAAATATAAGACTCAAGAGAAACATAAATAGGAATACAGGAAAAACAAAGAAAGAAACAAACATGTTATTCAATATGGTTAAACTGCTTTCTTCATCCACAGGAAGATGATAACTTGTAATTCTTGAGAGCCATATCTCTATTAGTTAGGAATATACATAGACAGAGGGTGTGGTTATAAGTTTACTTTGATATGATGATATAAAAAATTAAGGAGTTAAAAAAAGGTTGTATTGGGAAAAGAGGAAAGGGGTAGGAAGAACAGGGAAAATTACATCACATAAATAGGCAAGAAAGACCTTTTACAGAGGGAAAGAGGGGAGGAGCGGTAACATTATTTGAACCTTACTCCCATGGGACTTGGCTCAAAGAGGGAATAACGTACACAATCAGTTGGGTATAGAAATTTATCTTATCCTATAGGGAAATAGGAGAGGGAAATGGAAAGAAAGGGGGGTGGTGGAAGAGCTGACAGAAAGGAGGGCAGATTGAGGGAGGCAGCTGTCAGAAGTAAAACATTGGTGAGAAGGGACAAAGTGAGAGAAAAAAAGTATAAACAAGGGAAAAATAGCATGGAGGGAAATACACAGTTAGTAATCATAACTGTGAATGTGAATGGGATGAATTCTCCCATAAAACAGAAGCAGATAGAATAGTGGATTAAAAACACAATCCTACAATATGTTACAAGAAACACGTCTGATGCAGAGAGATATATTCAGAGTAAAGGTAAAAGGCTGGAGAATATATTATGCTTCAGCTGAAGAAAAAAAAAACAAATCAGAGATTACAATCCTGATCTCAGACCAAGCAAAAGCAAAAATAGATCTATTTAAAAGATATAAGGAAGGAAACTACATGTTACTTAAAGGCACCACAGTAAACATATATGCACCAAGTGGCATGGCATCCAAATTCTAGAGGAAAAGTTAATTAAGTTACAGGAAGAAATAGACAGCAAAACTATACTAGTAGGAGGACACGTCAGCCTCTCAGAACTAGATCCGTCTCACCACAACATAAAGAAGAAAGAACTTAAGGCGAATAGAATTTTAGAAAAGTTAGATATCAATAGACTTCTGGAGAAAACTGAATGGGGACAGAAAGGAATGTACCTTTTTCTCAGTGATACATGGCACCTACCCAAAAACTGAAAATGTGCTAGGGCATAAAAACCTCATAATCAAATGTAGAAAGGCAGAAATATTAAATGCATCCTTTTCAGGTCATGATGCAATAAAAACTACATGTAATAAAGGGCCATGGAAAGACAGATTAAAAATTAATTGGAAGCTAAAAAATGCAATGTTTTACCAAAAGTTAAACAAGGAATAAGTGCTTTTTCCACTATACCATGTTGCCTTAAAGCTCACTGAATAGCTTTCCCCAAAATGGAAACAGATCCATCGAAGTATAATAATCTCTCTGCCTGTTGTTTTTCGGGGTTCTTGGGTGGGATGTGCTATGAAAAAAGGTGCTAACAAAACATTTACTTGCTTCATAAATCTTATCAATGCCAATTAAAATAAGTTGACTTATTAACATGTAGGAAATATTAATGTGTACCTTAATCCAAATATTGAACATAAAGGAATATATTTCTATGTAATTTCATAAACTGTAGTTGACAAAAATGACAAAGCCTTTTAATCACAAGATGATATGCTGTCACAAAGATATAGAAACAGCAATAACCAACATTTTATAGCTGTTGCTAATGGATTCTGAGGTATGAAAAAAAAAACAAAACCACCAAATAGCTAAATGCACAAAATGGGAAATCATAGAATTCACTATTTCAGTGAGGCCAGAAAAGTTCATATGTAGGCACTTACTTAAAACTAAATAAGAACCTAAATTCAAACATAAAAATTTTTGCTTATCACATAACAGACAATATACTGTATAAAGTTCAAAATAAAAGCAAAGATTTAAAGGCCAGTGTAGACAGATTAAATGAAAAGAGTAATGAAGAAATTATGTAGGCAACAGAAATAAATAAAATAGAGGTAAAATAATTCCTTATTTGATATGAATTATCCAGAAGGCCTGAGAACCTTAACCAAATTCACCACATAATTGCATTTCCTTTTTACTTTATCTAAAAAAAAAAAAATTAACATGGGGCAACTAGGTGGTGCAGTGAATAGAGCACCGGCCCTGGAGTCAGGAAGACCTGAGTTCAAATCCGGCCTCAGACACTTACACACACAAAACTAGCCATGTGATCTTGGGCAAGTCACTTAACCCCATCTGCCCTCCAAAAATTAAAAAATAATTTTTTTTAAAAATTAAAAAATTAACTTAATGCTAAAAGGAAATAAAATGAGATCACGAGGCTGGTCAAAACATTAAAAGGATTAAACTATACCTTCTAACTCAAAGATTAGCCTTATATACTAGTTTGTCTGAAAACATTTCACTATGTTGTTATGAAAGAATATACCAGAGAAGACTGTTAAATATCTATGAAAAGATAACAATGGTAGTACAAATAAAAGATATTTAAAATACTTAAACATCATCTGTTCACCTTTGTTTTGCAGCTTTTAAAGGAAGAATAGTTCAACAGAAACAAAGCAATGACAAAATTTTGTATGTCACAATGATTATGATGAAAAAAATAACACGTTTTTTCTCCAAACTTCCTAAAATATCAACAGAAAGTGCCTATTGATTTCCATTGGTTTTCAAAAAGCACAATATTTTGCAAGCTCTACCTAAATAGCAGGAAAGTTATGGGAAATGTAATCTTCTCCTGGAACTGTTTTAGTCTTTATATTATAAGAGGGGACATATCCTGTGAGAATAAAAATATAAATCCTAATAAACTTAACTATGGTTTCCCCATTCCTAAAATAGATTTGACATACAGACAGAAGTACAAGGTCAAGGTCACAGATCAGCAAGAAAGATTACAAACAAGACTGATGTAACAGCTGGCACTTGATCAAAGCTCCTGGGGTTTTTAGTACACTTAGACACTCTCTAAATTTCCTCACACAGTACACTGTGTTTTAAAGTGTTCTCAATCTTTTAAGACAGGAGCTCCATGCAAACTTTGTACTAAAATGAACATCCAATAGAAATGTTGTGTTGTATAAGAAACCACTACATAGACACACGTGTGCATGCCACAGAGCCTTCAATTTTTATACTATAAATTGGGTGTCAAATACTTGTTATACAGTGTCTGAACTTTACCATCTTAGTGGTTAAAGTGACTTTACCCTCACTATGCATTTGTATAATTTACCAAAGCATTTTGTAAGTAATAGAAATTTGGAGTGAAAAATGTTTACCCTAATATTTTTCTTATGATGCATATAAGACATTGCTTAAAAGAAATAATTTATAAACTATTATACTGTTAAGGAATATAATTATCCAACAAAAAGAAGCTTTTAGATACTGTTATCAACAATATATTGAATTCTGAAAACAGTTAAAACATGAATGTTCTTAATGGACCATTCAGAATAAGGAATTTTTTTAAAGATTATATAATGTTCCCTGGGTTGAGCACCTAACATAAAAAATTCATTGTTAAATTAGTCACCATTTACTATATAGCTTTATACCATATGTAACAAGTAAGTCTTGTAGAAAATGTTCAATTATAAGTTCATTATTTTACATTTTTTGTTACATTATAAAGCATACTTGAAACTGCCACAAGTCTATGATAGAATAGTACATCAAAAACTACCTGTCACATATTAAAAAAAAAAATTGACTGAAGTCTTAAAATAGACTCCTTTATAACATCAATTTTCTTTACTAGTTAAGATATATACTAAACATATTAAGAGACATTTAGGCTAAGTGTTGCTTTTTAATTATTATAGTCTCTACTCCATACATCCTCCAGTAAGTCCCTTATTACTTATAAAATGTACTATGAAGACACCATAAGGTGGTGTTTTGTTTTTTCATTCCCATAATGGTTATCTATTTTGTTACTAATACCTCTTCCCATACAGCTAGGTGGTGAAGTGAATAGAATTCTGGGCCTGGAGGCAGGTAGACTCATCTTCCTCAGTTCAAATCTGGCCTCAGACCCTTACTAGCTGTGTGATTCTGGGCAAGTCCCTTAGCCCTATTTGCCTTTGTTTCCTCATCTGTAAAATGAGCCAGAGGAGGAAATGGTAAACTACTCTAGTACCTTTTTCAAGAAAACCCCAAATGGGGTCAGGAAGAATTGGATATGACTGAAATCACTGAATGGAAACAATATATCTATCACACACAGATAAGCACGAGTGAGTATGTATGTGTATGTATCAATGTGTGTATACATGCATGTGCATACGTACAAGACTGAAATGAGTGAACAGTAATGTCTGTCTGAAAAAAAAGATCATTATAATTCTTTCTGTTAAAAGCAGCAGGTTTTAAACTGGAAACAGCATTAGATTTAAGATCTGTGCTAAAATCCCAAATCTGCCATTTATATGAATGACCTTAGGTCTCAGTTTTTTTCTGGTGTAGAATAACGAAACTAGAATAGATCAGGGATTCTTTACCTTTTATTGTGTGTAATGGGCACCTTTAGGAGATTGGCAAAGTCTGTTCCCCTTATATATTTGAAGAAAATTCTAAATTTCATTTAAAGTTTAGCAAAAATATAGATATAATATTTTTTCTTATCCAAGTTCACAGACCTCTTGAAATCTATCCAGGATTTCTGTGGGAGTACATGGACCCCAAGTTAATAAACCTTTACTAGATGATCTCTATGGTTTCTTATTTAAAATTCTCAATTACCACTCAACTGAGAAAATGTCATTTTCTATTCCATTCACTATTCCAAACAAACAAAAACCCTTCTTTTACACTGAAGAACTAAAAGTACTGGCCAAAAATAAACACAGCAAAATACTTTATTATCTAAATTCAAACTAAAAACGATGCCTGTCAAATATGAAGAAAATTGTACTGACTCATTTTGAGTGGTTGTTCTACTAATAAAGATTACCTGCAATACTCTCTTGGCTAAGTGTTCCCTCTTTCACTTAATAGTTTATGAAATGCAACCTATCAACTTTTAATAATGTTTAATAATGTTTCTTTATATGAAAATACAACTAACCTACACAAGCAACAAACTGGCAACTTTGGCCTTATTAGCACAACAAAACCAAAAAATCAACGCAATTCAGACAAAGGAAATTCTTCAGTTATATTCCACTCAATGTCACATCAAGACCAACCTCTCAAAATAATATGACTTTGTATAAACTTGACCAAAAAATAAAATGGGGGTAGAATGCCAGTAGTTAGATTCCTTAAAATTCTGAATTAACAACTTGAAATTCATGATATAGATGAATAAGTACCAAAAAGAGAATGACAGGCTAAAAATAGTCAAACAATTGATAATGCATTATTTTGTTTCAAGCAAGGTATCTGTTATTAAATTTTGAACTTATGATAGCTCCAGAACATTACATAAAATTTACTCAATTAGGCAAATCAAAAAATTTATAATCTTAAAAAGCCAGATTTAAGATTCTTTTTTGAACGGTAATAGTCAAATAAACCACAGCAGAATCTCTTTACTTTAAAAATGAATGAAGCTGATAATTTTTAAAAATAATTATTTTCTACCAATTCATGGTTCGTAGTTTCTAATACATCTTTGATCTTAAAGAACAATCAACCTAATATACTTTAAAACATGTCGCCTCACTATTGTTTCTACTACCTCTCTACTCTCAAATCACTCATTCTAGAGAAATTTAAATAAAACTTCATTTAACATTAAAACATATTTATACCATCTAAAAGTAGGATATGCTGAGAAATATAAGCTTAAGTAATATGATCAAGTCCTTCCCAGAAAATGGCATTCAATCAGACATTTAAAAATTCACTCCTTTTCAAAATCTTGACTACCAATGAGACCACTTACATAAATGTAATAGTGCATACAGATAATGAAGATAATTACAATAATTATAAAACAGTATGCCATATTTAAACATGCAGAGAGAGTGAAGGCTCAAATCAAGTCCCAATTTGTTTATAGGGAAATATGGCATATAGTAGATGCTTAATAAATCCTTGTTAATTGGTTGAGGAGCATCCAAGGTTATATTTTAATATATTAAGAACAATTTGATTGTTTTCAACTCTAAAAGCTTTCTAAGATTCCAGACAAATAATATTTGAATTTTCAAGATATTTCAAGATAATAATTTCAAGATATTATTGTATGTGAATATTTCAAGATAAAATATTCACATCTGCTTAAAAAAAACAGCTCTTTTTATTAGCTAAACTGAGTAACAATCCCAACCTAAGTAAATTTTGCAGAATGAATTCCATTTTGTCACTGAATTCTATCACAGAAACAGAGCTGTCTGTCTGTAGTAGTTCAGCATTTATTAAATACCTACTATGTGTCAAGCACTATGTACTAGGGACACAAAAACAAAAACATAATGGTTCCCAACCTCAAGCAGTTAATATTCTCAGGGGAAACAACATGAACATGGATAAATAAATACAAAATTCAAAGTAATTTATTTTTTTCAGGGAGAAAGACTCTTGCAACTGAGGCAGATCAAGAAAGACAAGGTTGTACTTGACCTGAACCTTGAAGGAATCTATGGATTGCAAAAAGCAGAGATTACTACCTATAGTTAGTACAGAGAACATTCCAGAAGTACAGGTGGTGATAGTCTATGCAAAGGCATGGAAGCACAAGATGAACTGTCATGTCTGGGTAACAAGTTAGGCAGTTTAGCTACAATGGAGAATACAGAAAGGCAAGCAATGTGCAATAAACTTGGAAAAGTATCAAGACTGTGAAGAGCTTTAAATGTCAAACAAAAAGCATTTCCAACATAATCTAGGGGTAACAGGAAGCAACCGAAACTTCTCAGGAAAAGGAAGGACATTATCAATCCTAAACTTTAGGAATATCAACTTAGTAACTGCAAAAAGGATGATTTGGAAAGGAAAGGGCTTGGAAGCAAAGAGAACAATTTTGAGGCTACTGCAGTAATCCAGGAGAGAGATGATAATGGTTTTGATAAATTTGACTAGACTGGGCTACTGCTATATTTGGGGCAGAGATACTGCGGACGAGGAACATCAGACACTAAGGAATCAAGAATGGCTTTAAAATTGCAAACCTGTGTGATTGGAAGATGGTGGTATCCTTTATCCAATCCAATTCAATAAACATTTATTAAACACCTACCATGTGCCAGTTTTTGCCAAGAATGGGCAGTATTGGTGTGCAATGGTCCACAGGGGCACAAAGAATGATGAAAAACAACAATGAGCCATTTACCCTAAGCACCCAGGAAACAATTATTAAAAAGACAGCCTCTGCCATAAAGGAGTTTGTAACCTGGGAGAGACAACAAAGGTTTTGTTTTGTTTTGTTTTGTTTTGGGGGGGGGGTGCAGAGGAATGACAAAATGAAGAGTTGAGAATCCAGTTTCTGACCTTCATAAGGGAGGGTCCTGGAAGGAATCTGGTATATAACTCTTCAGTACTTCAATCAGAGAGGTAGCAGCATGGTAATGAGATTAGAGGTGATAATAAGTAGGTAAAGTCTGGCAGATGAGAAAGTTTAGGGACACAGATTATAAATTGTTTTGGACATGTAGAGTTTAAGATGCTTATGAGATTTTTTTGCTGTTCAGTTGTGTCCAACTCTTTGTGATCCCCTGGATCATAGCACATGAATTGGAAATGCCCCACAGGCAAATGGTGATGAAATGAAGATAGTTAAAAAAAAAAAAAAAGTTGTATAAAGAGTTAAAGTGGTGGTCAGGATAATATGCTGGCTGGTGTAGGAGCACCTGTAGGAGCATATGACTGCATGCAGGGGTCTTTCTCTTGGTACCTCCCAGGGCTGTCATAAGGCTCAAAGAAGATGATATTTACAAAATACTTGTCAAACCTTTAAGTGCTTCTAGCAATTATTATTAAGTTTAATTAACACAAAAGATCTTTTTAATACTTTGTATTCACAGTCATTCCCATTTAATCAGTAAGTCAATAAGCATTTATTAAGCAACTATTATGTGCCAGGCACAAAGCTAAGCAGCCCTTGACCTTGAGGAGCTCACTATCTAATGACATTAAGGTGCTCTCCTTTCTGCACACTTCCTCCTATATCTCCATCTCATAAATGGGTACATATATCATCCATCTTTATTTCTCAAATGAAAAAAGCAAAAGGCAGAGAGAGGTATAATTGCTCAAGGTCACACTGAGCATCTTAAAGCAAAGCTGTTAACAGGTTCAGATTTCTTAACTCCCAATATATTATACTAACCAATAAAACAGCTGCCTCCCTTTATGGAGGTAAAGTGAGCCAATTATCCAAACTGTGTAGGAAACACTGACCAAAACAGGGGTTAATTATATATTGGTTGTTTTAATTCCATAACCAGCTCTTTCCCTGAGTTACCCTGGGAGGGAATAATATATCTTTCACAGTGTTGGGAAAGAGGCCAGCAAAGGCCATCTGGTTGAACACGTCCTTTCTTGAAGTTATGGCTGCAGCTGTGTGAAGCTTTCCAATGGTGAACTTTTTAAGTCCACGGTTTCTCATTTTCCAGCCATCAAAATTTTAACAGATAACTTTTTTTTTCTTCTTCTGAGAGAAGTCAAAGACTACAACAGAGCAGATGATTCATCATATAAGCAAATCAAAATAATGTTTTTTGCCCCCCTTTTTTCTACTAGGGCTTTTGGAGGTAGGAATTGACTAGTTGAAGTCAGTCACCAAATATTTATTAAGTCTAAATGCTACATGACAGGCACGTAGCACAATGCTAAGAGCTAGACATAAAAAAGCCAAAAACAGTCCTTATTCTCAAGGAACTCATTTTAATGGGAGAAATAAAAATTAAAATAACTACATATATAAAAGATATATACAGAATTGATGGGAGATATCTCAGAAGGAAAGACACTAGCAGTTGGTGGTGCTAGAAAGATACCGGGGAAGGTCTCTTGTAGAAGGGTAGGATTTGAGCTGAGTCTTAAAAGTTAGCTAGAAAAACTAGCGTAAGTGAGAAGGGAGAGCATTCCAGGTATGGAGGAAGGTAAGTGTAAATATGTGAGGGATAACAAGAAAACCAATTTAGCAAGACACTAGAGTATGTGTGGAGGGGTGTAATGCATAAAAAGGTAGGAAGGTAGGATAGAGCCAGATGGGGAAAGCAAAAACAGCAGAGTGGTTTGTATTTGATCTTGAAGGTAATGAAACCATGGAGATTATGGAGTAGGGGGAGAGATATGGGCAGATCTGTACTTTAGGAAAATGACTGACAGCAGATGGAAATTGCATTGGTGAAAGATAGTCTCCAAGACCAATTAGGAAGCTACTGCCTTTCTTGAATGAAGAGGGAATCTGAAAAAGAGTACTTAATGTGTGAGTGGTGATAAGGGGACATATTCAAAGAGAGGTATGGAGGCAGAAAGAACTGAGGATAGCTGAGGCCGGATAACAGGGTCACTGAAAAGATGACAGTGCTCTCAAAGGAAAAAGGGACGTTTAGAAGATGGACACATTTTGGTATAAAGACAACAAATTCTGTTTTGTACACATTGGCTTTAAGACACCTTATGGGATCCAGTTTGAAATTCAGGACTGGGGTTGGATATACAGATTTGAGTCATCTGCATAGAGATGAGAATTAAAATTCCTAGGTACTTCTGAGAACACCAAGAAAAAGTATATCATAAGAAAAGGGTCTAAAACAGAGCATTGGAGTAACAATAATCATTGGGGCACATGACTGAGAAGGAATATTCAAGTCATACAGGTAATAAGAGAGAGGTATCAAAACAACCAGAGAGAACTTGAGAGGAGAGACTGACTGCTCAAAAATGTCAAATGCTATCAAGATCAAGATGGATAAGGATTGAGAAAGGATCCTTAGATTTGGCAACTAAGAGATCTCTGGCTTTTCTTTCTTCTTCATGGCACTCATAAACACTAATACCACTTAGAGCTACAAAGGTTTCTGATCTCTACATATAGAAACAACTTTGACAAAGCCCCAGGGAAGAGGTGGAGGCAGGCAGTGAAGAGTGTTACATTTTGCCTGCAAAAGCAAGAAGCCATTTAGAGTTCAAAGGCGGAGAATGCTATATCTGTAAGTATACATTAACCTTTGAATCTGGGGCAGACTAAGGCAGATGTGGTCAGGTGTGGCCTGGTATTTAAGGATTCCATAGTATTCAGATGACTGGATTCCCTTGTTTTATACTCAGCCTATGGAAAAATACCTCAGTTCTTTAATGTTAATTTCTAAGAAGTAACTGTTTAAAGGGAAATGATGTGAATCCTGGGGAATGTGACTTTCCTTCAAAAAATTAGTGATGGGAAAGGACAGGAAAACCTAATGTGTGTCTGATACACACCTTAGATTTTTGCCAAGTGTTCAAAATTTAGAGAAGAGAAAAATGGGATTCTAAAGGCCTAAATTCTAGGGTGGAAAACTGGGTCAAGAAGAATGAAAAGTTCTCAAAAATAAGAGTCTAAAGACACAGAGAGAAAATATTCTAATTAAATGAAAACAAGAGGGGGCGGCTAGGTGGCGCAGTGAATAGAGCGCCGGCCCTGGAGTCAGAAGGACCTGAGTTCTGAGCCGGCCTCAGACATTTAATCCACACAAACAAAAAAACCTAGTCGTGTAACCTTGGGCAAGTTACTTAACCCCAATTGCCCTAAAGGGGCGGCTAGGTGGCGCAGTGAGTAAGAGCGCCAGCCTCAGAGTTGGGATGACCCGAGATCAGATCCGGCCTCAGAAAATGAGCACCCACGCATAAATAATGACTAGCCATGTAACCTTGAGCAAGTTACTTAACCCCAATTGCTTTAAAAAAAAAATGAAAACAAGAGGAGCTGTCTAAAAAGCTGTTATGATACAAAAAAAACTCACTTGCTCGTTTGTAGGTTTTTCTTTTTTTGAAGACTTAGTCTCCCCATTTCCCCTAGGGCTAGAGGTGGCAGTGGTCCCTGAGAGGCCTGATCCCACCAGTCACTGGATAGAAGCTTAAAGCTGCTCTGGTTCTCCATTGCTTAGGGGGTCCTGCTCCTGGAGGGCTCACCATATTGGTGCTGGACTTAAGTACAAACAACCAATCGGTTTTAGTCCTACTGAAGCTTAGAACTCCCAAGTTCAAGTGATCTACTAGCCTCAGTCTACCCAGTATTAAGGATTACAGGCAAACTCCACCATGCCCAACTGAGTTTACAGATGTTTAAAAGACAAAACAAGGGCTGGTAATTGAGGATAAACTTGACACCTAAGTCTCACATTCCCTATAAGAATGTCAAACCTCAGAATGAGCTCAGACTGGTAAGGAATGCAAAGGGCAGCATAAAAAGCTCATTAAACTAGACTATGAACAAGAAGATTAAAGAAAGACAGAGATAGCGATAGATGGATAGATGGATGGACAGACAGACAGATAGGTAAAGAGAGAGGATCATTATAATGGACAAATTTAATGAAAAGGCTTACTATTTAATTTTAATTTGGTTTTTATTTTCTCTACCAATGAGAGTTACCTGTGTCACTATTATATCTATTTTATACAAAGTATAAAACACAAATATCTAATAGTAACTTGAAACTCACAATAGGTAAGGAGATAATTAAGATTTTATATAGTTACCACAGATGAGTTGAAGTCACCAGGCACAGATGAAGTACATCACAGAATACTAGGAGAAAAAAATGACAAAAAAAATATGATTGCTGAGATGCTTGTCAGAGATTTTGGAAAGAACGTGAGTAACAGAAAAGAATAAATGTCTAGATTTTCAAAAGTGGGAAGAGTATGGTACTAGACCAGTTAAGTATGACTGATTTCTGGTAAAATTCTAGAAAACATTATATTAAAGAGTTAGTTCATGAAGACTGAGAAAGAAAAAGTGGTGATTTCAAAAAACCAACAATACTTCCTACAGAAAAAGTCACAGAGGCTAATATAATATAATTTCCTTTTATTAAAGTTGCAACATTAGTTGACTATCAGGATGCCACAGAAACTGTAAAACATTTTACATAAATCAAGGTAAACTAAGTCTCTTATTTTTGTAAAGACAAGGCACATAGAGATGTGGGCTAGAAAAAGCCATAGTTGAATGGATTCACAGCAGAAATCAGATGAGCTAAGTTTGAAATCCCAGCCCTGTGTCACACTGGGCAAGTCCTTTCTCTTCTCCAAGTCTCATTTTCGTGATCTGAAAATGAGGAGATATTGGACTACATGGCTTTTAGTTCTGTAATCTCTATGACAATTATCAGAACCAATGAGCAGAGAAATCTCAAGTGGAGTTCTCCAAGGACCTGAGATCATCCTAATACTATTTAATGTTTTTATCAATGACATGGATAAAGATAGGTAGAATCCGGACGGCTTAGGTGGCGCAGTGAGTAAGAGCGTTGGCCCTAGAGTCGGGAGGACCTGGGATGGGTTCCGGCCTCAGAAAATTAGCACCCACACATAAAAATGACTGGCCGTGTAATCGTGAGCAAGTTACTTAATCCCAATTGCTTAAAAAAAAAAAGTAGAATGCTTATCTAATTTGCAGACAATAGAAAACTAAGAAGGTGTAACAGTAATGGGAACCTCAAAATAAACTCTGACCCCTAGTAGGCTGAATGTAGTCACATGGTGCCTATAGTGGGAGGAGTTTACTGAAGGGTAGAGCAGAGCCATAGGAAGCTGGGAGCCAGAGCCAGAAAGACAGAAGGAGAGACTGGAGGTTCAGGCAAGGAGTTAGATAGGCTTGTGAATAGATATTGATTTAATATTGGTTTGTGGGAAGGCTAAAGGATGATGTGGCTCTCAGTGTTATTACGGCTTCTTAATATCTTTGGCATTATGATGGAATTGGCTTAGTGGTTTGGGGATTCGCTTATTTAGTATCTAAATAAATGCTTGGGTTCTGTCCTCTACCTGAAGAATCTGTTATATTTTGTGACTGAGCATTGTACAGGACTAATTATACTCATGATTGCTGTTGTAAATATTGTATTGACAATACAGAAGGGTAGGATAGTTCATACACTGTGAAATAATCAAGCTCCAAAAAAATCTTGACAATATATAATAGTACGTTAAATCTTAAAAGTAAAATTAAAGAAAGAAATGTAAAGATCATACTTGTGTTAAAAAAATCTACTTCATAAACTGAAGACTGGGAGGGATGATTAAATAACAAACTGCCCAAGTGGTAAATACATGAAAGTTTTAGTGGAACGTAAGCTGAATATGAGCTAACCATGAAACAGCAATACCAAAAATTGACCCCCTAACCTGATCCCGGGTTGTATGGAGAACACAGTGTACACAGGAGTTCTCTATTTAGAACTTCCTCACAAAGTTCCAAAATGAAATGGGCTGCCTCAAAAGTAGGTTCATCCTCACTAGGAATCTTCAAGAAATAAATGGCTTTATGGTGACTTGCTAAGGATGACCCATGGGTTGGATGAGATGTCTATTCCATTGCTAAGATTCTGTGACTTTTAATTCCCTTCCTTGGTAAGCTTCAGTGTTCCTGACACTGTCAATGATAGCCTAACCTTAATCTCTGTGCAGCTGTCTCTATCTAATATTTGCCACTTGACTTCTGTGTTTCTCACCCTGGACTGTATCCCACAATGGACTTTAATAGGAAGGAATAGATCCTGACACTTATCCCCAGGCATTTTACACATGGTCACAGTTGTGGTGCTACAGGGTACACAAGACTCTTGTATCCCAGATATTAAAAGAAATGAGAGAAGATGGCAGAATAAGAGTGGAAATTTGTTTGAGCTTGAACCCCAACCACCTCCAATACCTGTAAAAAAAATGACACTAAATAAATTTTAGAGCTACAGAACCTACAAAATGAAAGAGTGAAATGAATCTTCTGCTAAAGGCAGCCTGGTAGGCCAACAGCAAGAAAGAAATGAGATAGTCTTTCAAAATTCATTCATTTAAATTTCTTTTGTTTTAATAGTTTTATTAAGCCTTCTTATAAAAGTTGGAAACAGAGACATCATTTCCCATTTCCTAGAATTGTAATACTCGTTTGAAAACAAAAATATTCTCCTACCCCCACTCCCCCCAAGTACTGCATATTTTTAAATTAAAGTGAATTAAGTTTAAAATAAAGTAAAAGAAAATTTCTTAAAGAACTTCAGAATATATCTTACAGTAAGTAATTATAATAGAATGATATTAAACCAAATGAGAGAAGGCTAGATTTGTATCCATACTGATACTAATTAAGGATTTATTACCCAGGATGAACTAGGATTTATTAAAGATTTTAATCAAGTATTAAATGATATTTTACACGAACATTTCTACCCTTTTCATTAAAATTGTACTTGGTGACATTCTGCTTCAACAATACATCTTACTGCCAATAAAGTCTATTCACCCTCCTAAACACACACATATGCACACGCATATAGCCCCCTTCCCAAAAAACTGTTCTTTATTATCCCCTAGCACAAAAAAAGGAAAGAGATTATATAAACAGACATATTTCTCCAAGAGGTTTTTGTTTGTTTTAAAATAATAACTTTGTCAAGAAAAAGAAAAAAGGACAACTATCGCTGGTGAAAATTTTTGGTATAGTTAAGTAGCTGGTACTGGCTTCTTTTTATATTAGGAGAGAAAATTAAAGATGTGAAGTTATTAGGAAGTGGAATGTGACTACTGTGATTGGAATTATAGAATTGGACAAGTCAAACAGGTTGGAAGGAATGCTCAGAGAATCAACACACATCATTCTACAAATGAGGAAACTTTAGAAAAGACATTAAGTTAAGGTCATATAGTGGCAAAAAAAAAAAAAAAGAACTAAAGTACAAGTTTTCTGGCTCAAAGGAGAGTGATGCTTATACTATTATATGCAAACTTCCTAGATAATTTTTTAAAATTTATTTTTAATTTATGAAATAAAACAACCATTTTCATAACATCGTAAAATAAAGAGATGATTGTACATGAAACTGAGAATCAGTGCACTATACATGACTTGGTATTTCTTTCAAATATACAACAAAATTATCATGTAAATTTCTTTAAAAAAAAATCATGTCCTTTATGGTTAATTTGGGTTTTTATAAAAGACAATATAATTTATTCACTCAAATTCATTCTTAAAACAATACTAATTAATAGACAATGTACCTTTAAGCCTATAAGGTTGTTTAGTAAACTATGTTTTAAGATTTTACATCTAAGCTCAAAAACTCTTCTAAAATGCCTGTTAAGTCTCTATTCACACACGTTATCTTCATCAAGTCAACAAGGTAACTTGTTGATATTATCTTTCTACCACTTTCCTCCCCTCTTACTAACTTCTTCTTCTTCTCCTCTTTTCCTTTTATTGTTTTTCAAATGCTTTATTAACTTAAGGTTTATACCATTCATTTCTGCCAGATTTTGAGGTACAAATTTTCTCCCCGTTTTTCCCCTACCCACCTCCCCAAAATAGTGGTCCCACAGGACCCTCCTACAATCTGCTCTCTCCCCTATCTTCCCCCATACCCCCTCTGACTTTCCAGTAGGGCATGGTGGATTCCTATGCCCCAGTGCCTGTATATCTTATTTCCCAATTACATGTAAAATAGTATTGATAATAGTGTACACACACACACACACACACACACACACACACACACACACACACACACTCTTAAACATTTGGTTTTAAACCTTTGAATTCCAGATTCATTCCCTTCCTCTCTTGTCACCCACCCTTACTGGGAAGATGAGGAATTCAATATAGGTTGTACATGTGTAGCTAATGCAAAACATTACCATAGTAGATATATTGTAGAAGACTGATTATATTTCCCTCCCTCCTATCCCATCTCCCACTTATTCTATTCTCTACTTTGGTTCTGTCCCTTTTGAAAAGTAGGTGCTTCCAACTTCCCTCACCCCCAGTTTGCCCTCCCTTCCATCATTCCCCTCTTATAGCCTTCCCCCCTACTCTCCTATAGGGTGAGATACCCCATTTAGTGTGTATGTCATTCCCTCCCTGAGCCAAATTCAATGAGAATGAGGTTGATCCATTCCCTTTTGCCTTCCTATTCTTCCCCTCCATTGTAACCATTTTCCCTTACCTCTTCTATATGAGATAGTTTACCCCATTCTGTCTCTCCCCATCTCCACTCATTATATTCCTCTCTCACCTCTTAATTTCACCATTGGTCCTGTGCCCTCTATCTATGTATAACTATAAACATGTATACACACATTCACATATGTATTCATACGCACATCTACCCTCCGATACAGACTATATATTTGTGTGTGTGTATGTATTTCTATTCCCTTCAACTATTTTCATACTGAGAAAAGTTTCATCAGTTGCAATTATCATTTTTCCATGTAGGAATGTAAATAGTTCAACTTTGATAAGTTCCTTATGATTTCTTTTCCCTGTTTATATTCTCATGCTTCTCTTGCTTCTTGTATATGAATGTCAAATTTTCTATTCAACTCCGTTTTTTTCTTCAAGAATACTTGAAAGTCCTCTATTCCACTGAATAACCATATTTTCCCCTGAAACATGATACTCAGTTGTGTTGAGTAGGTGATTCTTGGTTTTAATCCCAGCTCCTTTGACCCCCAAAATATCACAGTCCAAGCCCTTCTATCCCTGAGGGTTGAAGCTGCCAGATCTTGTGTTATCCTGATTGTGTTTCCACAATATTGAAATTGTTTCTTCCTGGATGCTTGTAATATTCTCTCCCTGATCTGAGAATTTCAGAACCTGGCTATAATATTCCTAGGAGTTTTCTTTTTGGGATCTCTTTTAGGAGGTGATTGGTGGATTCTTTCAACCTCTATTTTGCCCTCTGGTTCTAAAACATCAGGGCAGTTTTCCTTGAGAATTTCTTGGAAGATGATTTCTAGATTCTTTCTTTGATCATGGCTTTCAGGTAGTCCAATAAGTTTTAATTATCTCTCCTGGTTCTATTTTCCAGGTCAGTGTTTTTTCCAATGAGATATTTCATATTGCCTTCCATTCTTTCATTTGTTTGGATCTGTTTAACAGCATCTTGATTTCTCATGAAGTCACTAATTTCCATTTGCTCTAACTCGGAAGGAATAATTCTCCTCAGTGAGCTCTTGAGATTCTTTTTTCCCTCTGGCAAATTCAGCTTTTTAAGGCATTTTTCTTCTCATTGGCTTTTTGAACCTCTTTTACCTTTTCAGTTAGTCTATTTTTTAAGGTGTGATTTTCTTCAGTCAGGTTGTTGACTTGCTTTTCATGATTTTCTTGCATCTTTCTCATTTCTTTTCCCAATTTTTCCTCCACTTCTCTTATCTGCTTCTCAAGGTCCTCTATGGCCTGTAACCAGCTCATATTTTCTTTTGAAGCTTTTGGTGCAGGAGCTCTGACTTCACTGTCTTCCTCCTGTTCCATGCTTTGATCCTTTCTGTCCCCAAAATAGGAGTCTAATACTGAATTCTTCTATTTGTTTTGCTTCTTTTGCCTGGTCATGTTGCCACTCAACTACTTGACTTTGTGGCTTTTTGTCACAGTAGGATTCTGCCACCAGACATGGGAGATTCTGTCTCAAATGCTGGGGTTTTCTCAGCTGCCTGAGGTAATTAGTTGGGTGCCCTCTCTGAAGCCTCCATACACTCTGGCAAGCTTGTCACACACCCCAGAACCTCCACCCTAGACTGCAATCCAGATCCATGCAGGTTAAAGCAAGAGTGATTACCCCTCAGACTGGTTGCTTGGTCCCCCTACACTCTTCAGGCCAGGAGCTGAAGCTGCCATGTGACACTGGCTGCCCCACAGCCCTCAGTGGCTTCTAGCTCTGGGGAAAAAGCCGACACATTCCCAACTACTGGATCCCAAATTTGACCTCTCCCTTTGTCCTTAGTATCTATGTGTTGATAATTCTGTAAACAGCCACTGCTGCTGGTGTTCTGGAGTCCCTCCAGCAGGTGGCTGGTCAGGCCCATCCTAGGGCTAAAACCTCTGGCTTCTGCAGGGCTAGGGGTGGCTCCCAGAGCGCTGTGCTGGCTGATTCCTGCTGGGCTGCTGGGCTGTCCTCAGCGGGAGGTTAGCTTCTCTGTGTCATTTTGTGGTTACCGTAGCTCCAAAGTTTGTTCAGAGTCACCTTTTACATGAATTGGGGAAGGTGAAAGTTGGAGCCCCATGGAAGTCCTGTTTCTACTCCACCATCTTCCCTAACTTCCCCTTTTCTGTCATTCTATTTATGTATCTGGGTTCACAACGTCAGTCATCCTCTAATTCTCTCATCTCCCTCCCTCCAACCTTTCTCATCTATCTAATCTGTCAACAAATCTAATTCGTATTACTTCTTCAATATCTAATGGCAACTACCTCCTCTACTCAAATCACAATGACACTAGTTCAGGCTCTCACCATCTCTCATGTGGACTACTAGAATAACCTCCTAATTGACCTATGACTCCATTCTATTCCCTCTCTGATTGATATTCTTCACAGTTGCCAAAGTGATATTCCTAAAGCTTCTATGGTTCCTCATTACCTCTAGGAGAAAATACAAATACATTTGGATCCTCAGTATTAGTGGATTTCATATTTGTGAATTCAGCTATTTGCTAAGACTTATTTTTAAACCCAAAATCAACACTAATGGCGTTTTTAGTCATTCAGACTTGTACAGTGACAAAAAAAAAATGTAAATTGCCTAAAAGCAGCTGAAGTCACTTTTCTAGTTGAGCATGAACCAGGAAACACTCTACCTTCTTTCAGTTCTCAAATGCCTTTTCTTGCATTTTTGTTGGTGATTTTCCTGTTTAAAATGGTCCCCAAGTAAAGTGCTGTCTAGGTGTCCCCAAGCTCAGGAAAGGCTGTGATGTACCTATGATGGTAATTGGAATTTGAAGACCTTCCCTGCCCCTTAATAAGCCTAGGGTAATTTGAATACCTTCCCTGCTTTGAAGATAAACTCTGCTCCCTAGTATGCTGAATGAAGTCAAATAGAGCCTGTGGTGGGAGGAGCTTGCTAAAGGGTGGAACAGAGACCACAAGAGTTTGGGAGTCAGAGCCAGAGAGATCATGCAAGAGAGAAGGCATTCAGGCAAGGAGTTATTCAGGTTTGTGATTACATATTGATCTTATATTGGTTTGTGGGAAGGCTAAAGGATGCTGTGACGCTCTGTGTTGTTATGGCTTATTAACTTCTTTGCTACTATGATGGAGTAAGCATAATGGTTTGGGTATTTGTTTCTCTGGTATCTGAATAAATGCTTTGTTTCTGTCTTTTATATAGAGAGTCTGTTATATTTTGTTATCGAGTACCATGCGGGAATATTTATAGTCACCGTGGGCTTTGTAAATATTGTACTGGCACTACACACCTTATGGAAAAAATGCATGTGTTTATTAATGAAATTCAGGGGTAAGTTATACTGCTATTGGCTATGGGTTCAATATTAATGAATAAACAATAAATATAGTATAACCAGAAAAAGGAAGAAGCAAATTGCTAGTCTATATATGATGCTATATTGGAAAATAATAAAGTAAATGTAATCAGAGGCTCACAGGCACCTAACTATATTTACCATAAGAGGAATGGTTCAGTATTAGCTAATTCAATATTAATGGCAACTTCATAGAACATAACTATTGCTAATAAGGAGAGTCAACTATACATCTTTTTAGTATTTAACCTCTCCACAATCTGGATGCAGTCCACCTTGTACCCTCCTCTTCTCCACACATTCTGTGATAAAGCTAAAGATCCCTTCCTCCTGTTGCAAATACATGTCATTCCATCTCCTACCTCCTCTCCATTTCTTTGCTCAGGCTGAAACCTATAGACCTAAACATTCTACTAACCTCTGTCCCTAGAAATCCTTAGTTCCCTTAGAGGGCCAATTTAAGGGTTGCTTCCTAATGAAGGCCTTTCCTGGACTGCCTTCTTAAAAAAAAAAAAAATCATTGTTTTTATTTACTAATCTGAGTACATGTTATTTCTCATTAGTAGACTAGTAGTTTCTTGGGGGATGGCAGATAGGGGAAGAAAAGAAAAGAAAAAGCATCTATTAAGTACTTATTATGTGTTAGGGAGTGTGCTAAGGAGTCTGCACATATCTCCTTTGATCCTCACAATAACTCTGGGATAGATGCTATTATTATCTCTATTTTACAGATGAGAAAATAGGAAGACTAAGTGACTAGTCCAGGATCACATAGCTAAGTGTCTTAAGCAGGATTTGAATTCAGGTCTAGTCATCTGCAGGCCCAGCACTCTAATCACAGCTGTGATACCAGCTGTCTTAAGTATTGTTTTGTTTTATCTTTGTATCCCCAATAAATATCACAGTACCCGAAGTACAGCAATCAATGCTTTCTGAATTGAACTCTTTTTCCTCCTTCTCAACTAAGGTCTCAGCTCACCAGTGTCTACTTCAGGTTTTGCATGACCATTATTCATTTCTTGCTAAGATTCCTCATGCACCAGACACAAGAAAGACAACAAGGGTTCAACTGAATTCAAATTACATTTACTCAATACCCATTATATGCAAGTCCCTCGGCAAAGAAAACCAAAAACAAAACAGTCCTTTCATTGCATTATACTTTAACATACATGGAAGGAACAGGACAAATATACAAGTAAAAAGAACACAAACTGAGAACATTAAATTCACAGAGGCGGAACCACAAAGAAGAGATTTTTCTTCTACTCTATCACAAGAACACAACACACAGGAATTATTAGGTGATTTAAAAGTGCTTTTATCAAGCACTATATATACCATGGAGAGAGGTACAACTCTCTCCCTACCTCAGAATTAGGAGTCATTGCTTCTTCAAGTCCCCCAAATCTGCATCAGGAATAGAACCTGCTGGCTAAACATTATTAAAATAATGACAAAAACATTCATGAACAGAGAATTATTAATATATTCTCACTGCCCCTTCCCACTCTTAATTAACCATGGTTATTTCATGATATAGCAGAGTTCTATCTTTAATCCCATGTAGGACCAAAGCATGCCTCTCTTCCCATAACATTCAGTAATCTTTTTCTGCTGATAGCATATAAACTCCATAAAGATACCCAGTTTATCTAAACTTTATATTTGCCCCAGATCCTAGCACAGTCTATGTAGATGAAATAATAAATGCTTAATAAATGTTGAACTGGGGGCGGCTAGGTGGCGCAGTGAGTAGAGCGTCGGCCCTGGAGTCAGAAGGACCTGAGTTCAGATCCGGCCTCAGACACTTAACGCGCGTGCGCGCGCACACACACAAACCTAGCTGTGTGACCTTGGGCAGGTTACTTAATCCCAATTGCCCTCCAAAAAGCAAAAAATTAAAAAAAAATTAAAAAAAAAAATGTTGAACTGAAGACTAGGAAAGAAAAAGGAACAAAATAGAAGACTATTTTCTTTACAACTCTGTGATATAACAGAATAATTAGGATAATAAATAGAAAAAAATATGACTGCTTCTCTCACAATTTTTCAATAGAGAAGAAGGAAATTGGGCAAAGTCAAACATACATTTTATATTTTTGGAGTGTGGATGTCAAAGAATCCAAATATAGAAAAGTATCCCATGGACTAAAATTCTACAATGGAAGTCAGACAAGGTGAGATGGAAAAATCTCAAGAGTAATATTCTGAACACACAAAGGGGAAACAATTTCAATGAAAAAAGAAAAAGAAAGACCTATGTAGACCGTCCAGGGAATTTACCAACCAAATCAGATATTTTTTTTTAAACAAATGCTTCATTTCCACCAGATTTTGAGTTACAATCATTTTCCCCCCATTATTCCCCTACCCAACCTCCCAGAAAACAGTCCCACAAGATATGGCTTCCTCCAATCTGCTCTCTCCCATACCTTCTCCCATACCCCCATCGACTTTTCCATTAGAGGAAGGTGAATCTTTGTGTCCCAATGCCTGCACATCTTATCTCCCAATTATAAACAAAAGAGTATTAATAATAGTATTTGTATATATATTTGAAACATTTAATCTTAAGGTCTCGAATTTCAGATCCATTTCCTTCCTCCCTTGTCACCCACTCCCTCTGGGGAGATAAGTAATTCAGAATATGTTGTACATGTCTAGCTATGCAAAACATTATCATAGTAGATATATTGTACAAGGCTGCTTATAATTCCCTCCCACTCATCCTACCCCCCACCTGATCCATTCCCTACATGATCCTGTCCCTCTTCTATAGTGGGTACTTCCAACCTCCCCTCCCCCAAAGGATGCCCTCCCATCCATCATCCCTCCTCTCATACCCCTTCGCCCTATTCTGCTCCAGGTTGAGATATCCCATTTAGTATGTGTGTCATTTTCTCCCTGAACCAGATTCAATGTGAATGTGGTTTTGCCTTTTTTGCCTTCCTATTCTCCCCCTCCCTTGGAACCACTTCCCCTTGCTTCTTCTACATGAGATAGTTTACCCTACCCTGTCTCTCCCCATCTCCTCTTGCCACTTTCCTCTCTCACCTCATAATTTCACCCCTTAGGTATCATCCCTTCCCAACAAATTCAACCTATGCCCTCTATCCATATATAACTGTAAGCACATACACACACATTCACTTATGTATTCATATGACCACACACGCTTCTTCCATTATTTACATAGTGAGAAAGATATCATCAGTCACAATTATTGCTTTTCCATATAGGAATGTAAATAGTTCAACTTTGATAAGTTCCTTTTGATTTCTTTTCCCTGATTACCTTCTCAGGCATCTCTTCCTTCTTGTGTCTGGATGTCAAATTTTCTATTCAATTCTGGTTTTTTCTCAAGAATGCTTGAAAGTCCTCTATTCCACTGAATGACCATATTTTCCCCTGAAACAAAATACTCAGTTTTGCTGGGTAGGTGACCCTTGGGTTCATTCCCAGTTCTTTTGCCCTCTGGAATTTCATATTCCATGCCCTTCAATCCCTCAGTGTAGAAGCTGCCAGGTCTTGGGCTATTCTGATTGTGTTTCCACAATATTGAAATTGTTTCTTCCTGGCTGCTTGTAGTATTTTCTCCTTGATCTGGGGATTCTGGAGCCTGACTATAATATTCCTGGGAGTTTTCTTTTTGGGGGTCTTTTTCAGAAGGTGATCGGTGGATTCTTTCAACCTCTGTTTTGCCCTCTGGATGTAAAACATCAGGGCAATTTTCCTTGAGAATTTCTTGAAGGGTGATTTCTAGGTTCTTTCTTTGATCATGGCTTTCAGGTAGTCCAATAAATTTTAAATTGTCTCTCCTGGATCTATTTTCCAGGTCAGTGGTTTTTCCCATGAGATATTTCACATTGCCTTCGAATCTTTCATTTGTTTGGATCTGCTTAACAGCATCTTGATTTCTCATAAAGTCATTAGCTTCCATTTGCTCCAGTCTAACTCTGAAGGAATGAATCTCCTCAGTGAACTTTTGAGATTCTTTTTCCATCTGGCAAATTCGACTTTTTAAGGCATTCTTCTCCTCATTGACCTTTTGGGCCTCCTTTGCCATTTGAGTTAGTCTATTTTTTAAGGTGCTGTTTTCCTCAGTCAGGCTGCTGACCCTCATTTCATACTTTTCCTGCATCCTTCTCATTTCTCTTTCCAATTTTTCCTCCACTTCTCTTATTTGATTTTTAAAGTCCTTCTTAAGGTCCTCTAAGGCCTGCAACCCGCTCATGTTTCCCCCTGGGGCTTTTGGAGCAGGACTTCTGACCTCACAGTCCTTATCCCGCTCTATGCCCCCAAAATAGGAGTCTAAGGTTACATTTTTCTGTTTCCTTTGCCTTGGCATGTTGTCACTTAATTACTTGACTTTTGGGCTTGTTGCCTCACTATGGCTTTAAGCCCAGATAGAGGAATTTTCATCCCGAACCTGTGGGGGGCAACTTCCATTTCTGGCAAGCTATAAACCCACCCACAACTTCCACCCTAGATCACAATCCAGATCCAGGGAGGTTAAAGCAAGAGCCATTACCCCCCAAGACTGATCACTGGATCTCCGTACAGTTCGCAGGCCAGGAGCTGGAGCTGCCTCTGAAAACTACAAAATGGCGTGCGTCCTCAGAGGTTTCTAGCCTCCAGGGGAGGGAGCCGATGCATTCCCCAAATACTGGTCCCAAAGTCCATAGGACACTAACCTCTTACTTTGTCCTAAGCATGTCTATGTTGATAATTCTGGAGTCGCCAAAGCTGCTGGTGTTCTGGGGTTCTTCCAGCTGGCTGCTGGCCCTGCCACCCTGGGGCTAAAACCTCAATTCATGGGGACCTGGGCTCTGCTCGGCTCGGCTCCCCTCGCTCTGCGGGCTCCCAGAGTACTGCGCTGGTCCTTCCTGCAGGGCTGCTGGGCTGTCCTCAGCGGGAAGTTAGTTTCTCTGTGTCATTCTGTGGGTGCTGGGGCTCCAGAAGTTGTTCAGAGTCCCCTTTTACATAGTTTGGGGGGAATCTGGGGGCAGAGTGGCTTGGATGAGCTGTTTCTACTCCGCCATCTTGGCTCTGCCCCCCAAATCAGATTTTTAAAAGATATGTGCATATAGCTCTGGCTCACTCTCCTAACCCTCATTTATATCAACATTTCAGTTTCTCAAAGGGCAACTGGCTATTTCTCTTCCTAGGGTTCCCAGGGTTAACCCTGAAAGAATGGGGTGGTGGTTTTCTAGTACTGCCATTCAAGGGCCCTCATCTGGCATGTCCCAGCATCAATTAACCAGTTGATATCTACTCAGTATCTTCTGCAAGAAGCCTTTCCCAACCCCTCTCAATTCTAGTGCCCTCCCTCTGTTCTTTTTTTCCTGTTTATCCTGTAGTTTTCTCTGTATATAATTGTTTACATGTTGTCTTCCCTACCAGATTATGCGCTCCCTGAAGGGCAGGGGCTTTTACCTCTTTGTATCCCCACTCACCAGTATTGTACTTGTCATTTAATGAATGTTTAATGATTGACAGACTACTACCCATGAACAAATTAAGATCAATTAGTTTTTACAAAGAGACAGTTTGAGAGAGGTTTATACTGAAACAGTATACCCATGACCAAATGACAAAAACATTCCCTCTACCAATCTGAGACCCTCTCTCCTATAAGTACCTTGAGTCTAAGGGTAAAGGTGCTTGAGTTTAAAAAGCCATGTGGCAAAGGGGTAACATTGCTTCAGTTTGGATGTTCATCCTTTTGTCTCTTCCTAGCGTCCTAACACAGCTCCCCTAAGGTGTATAGTCCTCTTCACCAGCTCCAAGGGCATTAGCCCCCTGGAGCCGCCTTTCTTTGGCAGGTTTAATGTATCCTCAAGTCACTCCCGCTCCTTGGATGTTGCTCTTATCCCAGACAGAAAGTCTAAACCTTTCAACCCTTCAAAAGTGACAAGGTTTCCCTCATGGGGGAGGGTGGAGAGAAGAGAGGAGATAGAGACTATTTCCCCCTTCTTCTCCCCAAGTATTTTCTCTCATGGGTTTAGCTAAAGATGGATGGCCTGCTATAGTGGAATCTCAGATTCTGAATTGGCTTGTTTTTTTTTTCCATTCAAGCATCAGGGGATGCTTGAATGATTCTTTTCAATCAATCCCAAAAGCATCCTGAGTGTCAACTCATTTTGTCCAATAGCTGGAAGGATTTCATTCCTTCCAAATTAATGAAGGCTTCCCTCCCCTGCACCCCCACCTAATTTGTATCTTAAGAGGCATTCCTAATAGGTAAAAAATCTTGTTGGGGTTGGGGGATGGGACACTATATTCCTCTTACCTATCTCCACTTAAACATCTGTGTCAAAAGATTAAAATAATATAATGAGACACTTTTGTTTAAAAAAAAAAGTCAGGTGTTCTGAGACTCGGAATGAACTGAGGCTGGCAAAGTTAAGGACAACAACAAAAAAAGGTGGGGTTTTCTTTAAAGCTATATAGGGAGAAAAGAGAGAATTCGAGAAATGATAACTTCCTGTGAAACCACTTAGGCAAAACTGAAAAAAAGAGAGATGGCAGAGTGAATTTTTCTTCTGGTTCTGTTTTCTCTGCCAAGAAAAATAACTTTTGCACTATAAATGATATAATCAAAAAGATTTTGAGAGGCTTGAGCATTGGCCTAAAGCTAAGAAGATGAAATTCAACAATAAATGTAAAGTACTATGGTACAAAAACTTGGATACAAAAAGGTGAACACAAGTTCATTTTGGGGAAGACATGGTTAGACAACAGTTTGCATGATAATGATCTCAAGGTTTTAGTGGATGACAAACTCATTGTGAGTTTAGCATTGTAATTTGATCGTCAGAAAAAAGCGAATGTAATCTTGGACTAAATTACTAAAGGTATAACTTCCAGGAATAAAGAGGTGATAAATAATCTCTCTGTACTCTTTCCTGGTCAGATCACCACAACTGCAGTATTGTGTTCAGTTTAAGGACATGATAAGCTGGAGATTGTCCTAGCAGACAACTAGGATTTATGTCAGACAACTTGGGTTTATGTCAAATGAAGATCAGTTCAAAGACTTGGGAATGTTTAACCCAGAGAAGAGAAAAATGAGGGGGCTATAACAGATGTCTTCAAATATCTGAAAAGTCATTTGGAAGAAGAATTAAATTTGTTTTCTTTGACCCCATAAGACAAAACTAGAAATAATGGGTAGAATTTTCAAGGAGCAAGTTTAGGCCCACTGTCACATATACGCTTCTTAACAGTAAGAGGTGTCTAGAAGTAGAGCAGACTACCTCAAGAGGTCTTCAAGGAGAGGTCAGATGACCACTTGTGAAGTATGTTATTGTAGGGATTCCTTTCAGATATGCAGAAAGCTTTATGGATGCCAAATTCTCTTCCAAAAGTCAAATTCTGTGAAACTGTCTTCGATTTAGCAATGAATTACTATTGGACTTATTTCTGTCCCTGGCAAATAGGAATTCTTTTCCATCCCTCTTTAGTTAAATGTTTCTCTTGGTGGGGATGGGGGTGAAGGGGTGAGATGGTACTGGGATGGGGCAATTTTTTCTTTTACTTAAGACTACTTAACATACAGAGTTCAGCTTAACCTAATCCTTCTGTGAATAATACACGATCAATAATTCCTACTAAATACCATTGGCTCAGGAACCAGGAATTCAAGTACATTATTTATGCCATAATTTTAAATATCAAACCTTCATCAACATTAAAAATCATAATCAATAATTCAGATTTTCCTCCCGAACTATGATGCAAATATTGAAATCCATATAGTCCTTATCACCACAGATAAGCAACTCTGGACTCACACAAATGTATCTAAATCCCTTTCTGGTTGATTTTATCTCCAACCAAGATATCCTTGTAGAACATAACAATTTAACTTATGTCTTTCTAAGGGTACTCAGTTTCCATTCAAGCACAGTCATCAAAAACATTGGATATTGTTTCATCTAACAAAAGACAACATAAAGATCTAGTTCTAGTACAAGGCCATACACTGTCAAGACAAACTTCTCTTAGGGGTCATCTCCAACCCAGAGCCTTGTACAGGCTTCCTAACTACTCTGGGTGAAACTCCCTTCCAAAAGCAAAGAAGTCAGCATTGGTAAAGAGACCACATGACCCAAGATGCAATTGAAGAAATAGATATTCTTCATATTATGGCTCTGTTCTATGTAAATCCAGGTAACAGCTCCTTGTCTACTCCCATGTCTATCTTTGTCTTCATGTGGCACTGGTATATCTCATATACATGATTTCCCAGAGAGGTTAAGTAGATAGGAAATTTTTTTTTTCTACAGAGAACAAAACTGGAGTCAGTGTATAGCCCATATCTTTAAATTTCTCTGACTTGTTTCCAGCATTCTCTGAGTCAATATACATTTTTTTTTTTTAGCCCAAGAACATAGCTTACTCATGTGAACTAGCCACTAACCTAGGTTAATAAAATCTCAAATTCTTTTCCTTTGTAGTGGGTTTGATCCAGAGACATTTAGTAACAATAGCTACCATTTATGTAGGTTTTTAAGATTCACCAAGTCCTTTATGTAAGCAATCTCATTTGGTCTTCACAACAGTCTATTCTTTATACCAGAAATTAATTCAGTGCCTTGTGATTTTCATACATATTGGTACTTCCTCCACTAGTGCATGCTATGGTTTAGCAGATAATCTTCAAGAGATCCTATGGATGAACATTGTATTACCCTGCAGCCAACCAGGTGATAAGCCTATCTGAATTTATCTAGACTAGACCTCAGATGACAAACACAATGGCTCTGGACTAAGCCTTTACAATTTAGTAAGACCTGCCACAGCTTACGCAGTGCTGAAATAAGACTTTGAAAACCCAGTGTTATTTCCATCCAAGAATGAGGCATTTGAGGAAAAGTATAGTAGAAGTAGCAAGGTTGTTAAACAATCAAAATTTCAAAACAATAATAAAAATATTTTCCAAGCCAAACACAAAGGTTTTTGCTGCAAACTAATAACTAAGTTGGTTTAGCATTAAATTTTCCCCCTTGTAGTTTGTGAACAACTTCAATGTTCCATAAAGGAAAATCTTTGGCTTCTAAATATATTTGGAGAATAGTTTTATGCGATAGGGAGGCGGCATGGTATAGCACTTTCACCTCTATGGGATACTGAAGTAGCTCAAAGTGATATTTTAAAATGCCTTTTAGAGCTTTAATGTTCCCAAAATAATCATCAGGGAAAAGAAGCCTCGTTTGACTACGAAAGAGATGATTCACACAGGATGAGACAACATGGACAGGTTCTAATCTGCAAGGATGGAGGGAATATCCAAATTGATGAGATCATAGGTCCACTGAAATACTCACTGAAGTTCGTAATGCAAAGCATTTCTGAGTATGATAATTTTTCTATGTTATTAGATATGACAAATTTTTAAAATTATTGTATAACTGTGTGCAATTGTGTCGATGGCAAGGAAGCACATAGATTAATTGATGGTCTGTAATCTCTTTTTAACTTTTTTTTGAGGGGCAAAGGCAAGGCAATTGTGGTTAAGTGAATTTTACTCAAGGTCACACAGCTAGTAAGCATGTCAAGTGTCTGAGGCTGGGTTTGAACTCAGGTGCTCCTGACTCCACAGCCCATCCTCTATTCATTGTGCCACCTAACTGACCCTATGGCCCATAATCTCAAGGAACTTAGAAACTAGTTTCTTTTGTGACAACAGTAAAATTACACTGATCAAATTATGTATACAATCAATTAATGAACAAAAAATTATTAAGCACTTACTTAGTACCAGACACTGATCCAGGCAATGGAAGTATAAGACAAAGAAAGAAAGAAAGAATAACACATTTTCTACAACCTTGTGCTCTGTAGGGGAGAAAAGCACATATACTAAATATATACAAAATAAATAGAGAAAAAAATGCACAGAAATGCAGAACAATTAAATAAAAGGTAGTTAGAGAAAGAGGATGCTATTAGTTGGAGGAGTCAGTAAAGGCTTTTTGAAGATGGTGTATGAACTGCATCTTGAAGGAAAAGAGAGAGAAGTAAAAAGATGGGAACCAGTCAATGTAAAGGCAAGGAAATGAAAGGAGTGCCATGTTAGGAAAAGAGAGGAGGACAACTTGGTTGGACCACACCATGTGTTAAGGGCAGTTATGTCCAACAAACCTAAAAACCTAAATTGGGGCTAGGCTACAAAGAGTTTTAAAAGTCAAAAGGTGTTATATTTTAACCTGGATACAAGAAGAAGCCATTGGAGTTTACTATTTATTCAAACAGAATGGCACAATCAGATCAACATATATCTTACATCTTCTAATAAAATACCATGGTATTTAAAAAAAAATACCATTAATATGTTATGTTACATTTGTATCATGCAGGTTGGACACAACTGATTTTTCTTTGTGCATATGAGGTGAGCCATTAAAACAATTTGGCAACTTTGGGGAATATATTTAACTTTAATTAGAAGAAATATGCTATATCATTTACCAAACAATAACAGTCCTACAACTAGCAGCATGCTCATCACACTTGAATTCAAAGAAAGAAAAACCTCTACTTAATAATAAATAATTATTATTTATTATATAAATTATATAAAACAATAAATAAACCATTTGACTTTTTCATTTGTATTTCAAAAGAGAACATGACTTACTGAAAACAGCACAGGGATATATCATAGGATTAGAAAGACCTTCAGGGATCATCAACCTAGTCCAAGACCCTCATTTTACTTATGAGATTAATGAGTTTGTCCAAAGTCACACACTTGGTAGGTAGCAAAAATGAGGTTCCAACACAGATCCTCTTACTCCAAATTCAATTAAATTATACTGTCCCTCACACTCATACATAAATTTTACTTTGAGATCATACTTGCTACCTCTACTTTTTTTTTTTTACATCAGCTAAAGCATAACAGTTTCTGCTCCAGTTCCTTACCTTTATTCTGTGTGTAAGTCTCTGCTCCAAGTGTTTCTTGTAAACAGTATATTGTAGGATTCTGGTTTTTAATACACTCTGCTTTCTGTTTCAGCTTATGGGAGAGTTCATCCCAACAGTAACAGTTATGATTATTGTGTATTTCCCTCCATTCTATTTTTCCTCTTGTTTATCCTTCTCTCTCTTCTTTCACTCTTTTCCTCATCACCAGTGTTTTCCTTCTGACCACTGCCTTCCCCAATCTGCCCTCCCTTCTGTCACTTCCCCACTCCCAACTGCCCTTTACTTGACCCCTTCACCACCTACTTCCTCATAGGATAAAATGGATTTCTATACTCAACTGATTGTATGTTATTCCCTTTTTGAGCCAAATCCAAAAAGAGTAAAGTTCAAGCACTGCCCACCACCTATCCTCCCATTTCCCCCTCCACTGTGTAAGGTCTTCTGCTCTTCATGTGAGATAATTTACCCCCATTCTATCTCTCCCTTCCTTCTGCTCCCAGTATAATCTTTTCTCACCCCTTAATTTTTATGTCAGCACCTCAAAGTGACCTTATACCCACACCCTCTCTTCTACTCCTAACTGCACTAATAGTGATATAGTTCTTAAGAATTACAATTACCATCTTCTCATGCAGAGATGTAAATAGTTTTGCCTTATTAAATACAATGTTTTCTCTTTCTTTTTTAATGCTCTCCCCTACCCCCCCCCACCCCTATTAAGCTCAATTTCAATGGATAGACTGGTTGTAGTTCTAGCTCTTCTGCCTTCAGGAATATTCCACAAATCCTGTGTAATCCGGACTGTGGTGCCATCACATTGGAATTGTTTCTTTCTGGTAGTTTGCAATATTTTCTCCTTGACCTGGGAGTTCTGAAATTTGGTTATAATGTTCCTAGGAGTTTTCATTTTGAGATCTCTTTCAGAAGGTGATTAGTGGATTCTTACAGTGTCTATTTTACCATCAGGTGTTAGGACAGCCTGTTCAACCTGGCTGGAACTCACATAAGGTTTTCTGGAAGTCAGTGAAAAATGTGGAGGAAAACATCCTTTGTATGTAAAGGAAATCTTTTGGTGGCTACAGGTAGGACAGTTAGACCTATTCTAGGATATCAGGACAGTTTCCTTTTATAATTTCTTAAAGTATGATGTCCAGGTCCTTTTTTCTGATCACGGCTTTCAGACAGTCTAATAATTCTTAAATTATCTATGCTAGATCTATTTTCCAGATCAGCTGTTTTTCAAATCAGGTATTTTACATTTTTTCTATTTTTTCATTCTTTCGTTTGTTTCCTGATGTAACAAGTGTATTTTAAAACAACAACAGCAAAAACAAAACAAAACAAAACAAAAAAAACCCTTTCACTTTTCCTCTAAAAGAAGTGAACTCTCTTGGTATGACCTGTTCTAAATAATACATTTGAATTCAACAAGTGTTTAGGAAGAACTTGAGTGCTAGAGAGTTTAAGTGACTTTCTCAAGGCCATACAGCTAATAAGTGTCAGAATTAAGAGTTGAGCCTGACTCAGACTCTAGGGGTGTTTTCACTACATAAAACTGTCAGCAGCTGGTATCAGACTTCACACAGATAATTCCCAAATTTGTACAATTCCTTTTTAGACAACTAATTTCTAAAGAATGAATTGATAAACTGATGCCCATAAATCCAAATCCAAGCTAAACTCCTGGGTAAAGAGAGATTATTTTGGATAACTACATTTGAAAATACTCTTTGCTACTGCTGATTTAGCTGTTTTGAATTAAAAAGTTAACTTAAATCTCTAATTTGTCAAAAATTCCAACATAAAATTTGGAAGAATATTTGTAGATTACAGTATTTCAGGGATACCTAACAAGGCACAACACAAAGGAGTATTGTAGGTTTTTTTTTTTAAAGGAAAAATTTCAGCTAGTTCCATATCAAAAAGGGCAGTTTAAATATGGACTAGCTCCATTCCACATGGTAAGTAACATATTTCATTTTGTTTTATAACTGTTAGTTAAAATTTTCTTGGCATCCAAATTTGAAAATTCAAATTAATTCCATCCACAAAAAGATATTAAAATCAAAACTTTGAAACCAGACCCGTGGTCCAACCTTTTCATATTTACCACTGCTGTAATTCTGAAATGAGATCTATCTTTCCATTTAAAATGTATTTACATTTTTATTGGGGGGAAAAAGTCTGTTAAAAATATTTTCCAAGAAATATTTTAGGCATAGCAGACTATAGATTTAGGGGTCTAAAGGACCTTAAGCTTTAAAATTCATAACTTCAACAAAAGAGTATAAAGCACACTTTTGTTGATAATTTTTTTAACTCATGATTATGGCAAAAATACACACATGTATGTATACATGCATGTATAGCTCATTTATGTCCACCAATCCTAGTTCCTTTGGCAGAAATAAAATAGGTTATATTACTGAGTCCTTTCTGATGTCAACATTAAAGGTTTTGTACATAGCAATTCTCCTAATAGCCATAAATAGCTATTTTCACAAATTCTTATACCTTTTTCAATCATTTACGGTGAGCAATGAATGCACATTTATTATTGTTATGTAAAATAATTCAATTTACTTGGTACAAATTTATCTCACTAGGTATCAAAAGGATGGTTCTTTAGGATTTTACAAATTAGTCTAATACATGCCACCCACCATCATACACATCTCATCATGTCTCCTCATTCTCACTACATAACTAGCTCAACTCCTTTTCCAATACTACATTTTAATACTGCTTCTCCTATTCAATTCTTCATTGAAAAATCTTTCAATATTCTCCAGTGTGTCTCTTTGTTGCCCTTTGTATAAGTTGCAACTTTAATTATTCAAAAACTATAGCATGTGAAGCAAGAGAAAGGAAAAAAAACCAATGAACAGACTATGTCAAGAGAACTAAAGCATGGACCCTACCAGGTAGACCTTCCTTGTGCAGAATTTACAGGAAAACCTATACAAGAGTTGTACAGGAAAAAAAAATGATACCTGAAAGTCTCATCAACAAACAATTTCTTATGTCAGTATCTGCCAAGATTCAATTCAATAATAAGCATTTGTTACAGGGTACTGTGTGCCTGGCACTGAGGATACAAAAGAAGAGTCCTTTGCTCTTCTAGAACTTAAGAGTCCATTGGGAGCAAACAAGATGTAGATAGAAAATTAAATATAATATATACACTAAGTAATTTCTGGGAATGGGGATAAGCTTCCAGAAGCAGACAGAACTTGAACTGAAGGAAGCTACGGAGCGACTCTGAGGCAGAGAGGAAGGGATGAGAGTGCACTACAGGTAAGAACTAAGTCTAGACAAAGGCAAGAAAGTGGAAGATAGAGTATTGTGTATGGAGAACAGCAAGCAGGCCATCCTGGCTAGAACATACCAAGTAATGTATAAGCTAGAGCTAGACTGTTAAGGACTTTAAAAAATGTTCCTTTTGGAAGAAACAACAGAGATAACTTTGTTCAAGGACCTGACTATGATTATTAGCAAGTCAGATTTAAAACATGAAATGGTAAGACTGCCAGAGTATTTGTCACTAAGATGGAGGCTATCCTATGCAGAAAAATTTAAGCAAGTGAAAAATGCCCAAGTAACCGGAATATAATATATAACATAAATGGCCAATATTGAGTTTGTACTCGAGTATGTGGATGTATAAATATAGATATACATGTACTTTCAAAATTTTTCAAGTCTATACAGTAATTAAAAGATACTGTACAAAAAAACATGGCTACAAATGGAAGGTGGAATGGTCAAGTACTGAAAGCAGTAGATATAGACATACTGAAGGGACCTGCAAATGGATGTGAAGGTAAAGTAAGCCTAGAATTGAATAGGAAGAAGGGTATGGATTGCATTTGTGAAACTGTCATGCTTTCAAGTAGCCTAAGATCTTAATAAGATACAAAACCCTAGTTTTTCAACACCAATGTTCTCCCAATGATACTGTGACTGTTAAACATCTTCAAAATTGCAAAGTGATACAAAGGACACAATATGACATATTTTCAAGTTCATATTCAAAAGAGGTAAAGCGTATTGCTCAAAAAACAAAAGACTTAAAATGGAGCTGAAATGGTCAAGTACTGATATCAAGTAATAAAAGATGGGCAACCCAAGTGCTTCACTGGTATGTAAGGAAAAAAAAAGGTTTTAGGAAAGTATATACTAGAATTACACAGGATGGGAATATATAGATAGGTTATGATTTGTCCCAAAGGAAGAAATACTAACATCAATAAAATCACAAGTCTATTGAAACAGAAGCACTTGAAACATAAATAAATTATCTTGTATTTAATTCTTGCATATATTAATGGTACCATTACTACTATTATCCAATCATAAGAACATTATTTTGGCAAGTCAGGCCATTCTACAGATAGTGATGAAATTGGCACACCCACATATACATTCTTCACCTTTCACAATGAGAATATAGCAAATGTTTTTTTTTTTAAATAATCATATAACATGGTTCTCAAAATCACTGATATCACAAGAGTTAGTACACTAGAGGCTGCTGAAGCCAGGGCCAGATTAAATACAAACAATCTAAAGATATCTATGAAGAAGTACAATTTAAGGTATCATAGACTTAGAAAGGAATGAACTTTTGAGGTCATCTGGTCCAACTCTTGCATTTCATAGTTAAGGAAACTGAGGTCAAAGAAGTTAAGTGACTGTCCAGAGTCACACAAGTAAGTAAAAATACATGGACTTGTAATAAGTGATGTAAACAAAAGGGGGATGGGTGCCTACTTTGGGCTGAAGACAATGATATTCCCAAAACAACTAGTATACTCTAAGAACACATACTGCCACTTAACCTGTCGATAGGATATTTATATAGATACAGAGATGTCACTACATATATATATATATAGAGAGAGAGAGAGATAGACAGACAGATATAGATATATATAGAGATAGATAGATACACACATATCTCATTATACAAATGTATATTCACTATAGATATATATGTGAATACATACACACATATATGTATATATTCCCCCCAATACCCACATCTTCATTCACACCAAGGCCAAAAACAAGTTATAATCAAGATTTCACAAAAATGGCTATTACACAAACTATGTTGCAAAAAATCTTAAATTTTCCTATGATAGGAATGGAAATTCAATGGGAAACAAGCGCTAATAGTCTTTCCCCCTGAAAATGTTATATAAGAAATTATATATGAATTATATATGTGGCACTTTTTCCCCAGAGTGAGTAGTAGTTCCTTTATTGATACAAAATTTGCCTAGCCTCTTTTAACATTGAGAGTATTTCACATACTCAGAACTACAATTACTGTTATTATTAATATAGTTCAAGCCCCAAAGAATTCTGTGGATAAATTATTTTGGAAAATGCGGTTAAAATAAACCAAAAAAATGCAAAGTATAAATCTTATATTTGAGTTAGAAACATAGTCTCTCTAGTGATAAATACTAAAGTTATCATAGAAAACTATAAGAAATTAAAGAGTATAAAACAATCTAGCATTCCAATTTGGACATGGTTCTGTCACTTATTTTCTGAAAATTTAAATCACTGAAGAAAAGACTTTTGAGTTAAAGAGATTATTGTACATGCTGCTTTATGATCTCAAATAATTCATTTTTAAATAAATCAGTATGCAACAACTAAGATATCTCTTTGAGTTTCTATACTATTATACTCATTATTAATAATCACTCAAAGATTATTTTGTCCCTAGCGTTTTCTGCGAGGATGTCTGCTGACCAAGTCTAGGTTCATGAAACCATTACCTGCTTACATGGGCCTTCAACAAAACAAGTTCAACAAGTTCCTTGATGCATACCAGAAGAAAAAAGGGGGGGGATTTCATGATAGACAATTCATATTCATAAAACCATTCACATATTAGCATAGAGGAGAGTATAATCTCAAAAAAATTGTATGAGAAAGGACATAAACTAATTCAAAGAATTCTAAAGTAAATAGTAAAACATAATTATAATGCGCAGTCAAAATTTTACCATGAAACATTTAACTATTCCTTCTCTTTAAAAATGATCTATCTGCCACTGAAGAGTATGAAAAGAGGGAGCAAAAAGTACTTACAAACTCTGCTTGTGGCAAGAGATTGGCAGGAGAAATCTGCTGTAAAGCTATCATGTGTGTATATGCTCAAATTTTAAAGTGCAGGATATATCCCAGGGGTAAGAGTTAGAATATTAATCATTTTAAAATAAAATTTGTCACTAAAGAAAATATTCAACAATACATTCATGACTAGTGCTCAAAAGACAGCATCACAATGTCATAGACAAACCCAGCACTCGACCACATGCTAACAGCAGAACCAGGAACTCCAGTATAAAACAAATGGCTGCATATATTTTTCTTCCTTGTCTTTCCCACACAAAAGATCAAGACAAATGATAATGTTTGATGTCTTTATAAATGAAAATAGTCAAAAGCCATGTCACAAATTCTTAAGTTTCTTCAATATAGTTTAAGGTATAACAACATAGAGATGCTTTCCTTTTCCCAAAATTCTTTACTAAAATTTCTCATCTCTGTAATATATTATGCAAGACCTTTACAAAAAACAATAAAGTCTAAAAAATGATTATAAATAAGTACCTTAACTAAGTCTATGAGTTCACTGACAGTGTCCCCTCCACCTTCTTTCAATCTCATAGTTTGAAAAAATTACAATAGTAGCTGAAATTTCATCTCTGTCCTGCATGTTGCAACCACTGAAGCAGATTTGTGCCACTAAGCATTTCATAGGGTTTTGTTATCCATCAGATTATGTTTCCAGGGAAGTACACAGCAAATTTTTCTTGTTAGAATGGATCCCATTTGACTGAAGTAAACAATGCTGCAAACTACTGATATCTCAAACTTTTCATTCATTTAATTTTTTTTCCTTTACCTACACATATAGCAAGTGCCACAGTAAGAGTGAATGTTAAATATTCCTGTAGTGTCACAATATGTAATACAATAAAACAGATTACAACCCTACCTTTCTTTCACAGCAGTGGTGCCAAGCACAGGTACACTGTAGCAATCAATTTGTTCTGCAGACAGTAAGGCTTTCATAGAATACTAATGCAGAATCTCTTTTCTTTCTCCTTCGACTTGACTCCCCAATGCCCAGGTCCTGACCAATACAAGGAAGAGGGCGGAATGTCTTCTGCTGAGATAACCACAACTACTAATCAAGTATAAGGGCACAGGATTAAACCTCCACCAAGCTTGACTCCGGTTTTGAGAGCAGTTAAACACACACAGCAAGGTCAAAATTAAGCACACACATACACGCACTACGAACACACGGATATGTCTACTTCAGTGAACTAATTCATCACACTTTACCACTGACAGCTTTTTACCTCAGGGGTGTAAAATTATTTCCTGTTGAACTGAAGATTTAGACACAAGAGAATCTAACAATAATTATGATCCCAGAGAAATGAGAATTAGTGTTCAATGTTCTCAAAATTTTAAAGGTTTATTGTTTTAAATGAAGTATTTTTCTCTAAATTAAAAATTCTATTACAGTCAAAAAGCAAATTTTGTTACAGTGTTAGCTACAGATTTAAGTGTTAAACATAGATTTTAGGAAGAGTTAAGATTTTTCCATTAAAGTGTTATTGCTCATATTCTAAGACCAAATGCTCAAAAAAAGTAAGCATTTTACTAACAGTGCACGTGTCAGACAAGCTTTTCATTTACCTTGAAATTAGTATGATATGAAATAAAACCAAGATCTTTCTTGAAAATTTCTAGTTCTTCATATTCATTTGTAAAATGTAACAATAATAAACTTTGATCATAGAAACCCCAAACTCTGAGTTTCCTTTCTAATGGGCCATTTTCCTTTTACTTTTTGTCTTTTGTCCAAAATGTGAATAGAAATTTTATGCCAAAAATCAACAATGGTGAAAGATTTTTTCCCCTGCTGAGTAAGTTTGTTTTTTTTTTTTTTCATTTGGCTTGGTTTGGTGTCTTTTCTCAAAACTCTTTGAAAGTACTGAGATTTATGGAAGCCAAAACAATTATATAAATTCTACATTCTTCCCCTCACCAAAACATATTTATTAGCAACAAACTAAAGAAACACCAGTGCCTTCAATAAAATACTCTAAAATATGTCTAATCAATACTGATGAATTTGTCCTTGACATACTGACCAAGTCATCAGGCTAATGTCATGTGATATCATGCCATTTCCCCACCTGCCTCATGACCCTGTCCTTTAAATGACCTAAAGCTTCCCTCAAGTAGCAGGAGGCCCCTCCCAGCTATCTCAGCAAGGTCGAATGGGTCAGCATGTCCTCATCTATAATCCACCACCATTTGTCAGCAGGGAGGCTAGAGGAGGCAGGCTTGCTACAAGGGGAGAATGCCCAATTAGGCAGCTGTCACACAAAGCATAGGCTGCAAAATTATCCCCTGTCAAAAGAAAGAGCAGCTGTGAGTGCCAATTACAGCAACCTTTCAACCCTTTAGGTACTGGAAACGACATAGAAGTAAATGAAGAACAATTAGTGATAACAAATCGATGAATTAAGACAGTAAATTAGAAATTACTAGCAGGTGAGCTTAGGTCACATTTAATATTAAGGTCATTCTACACCCCAGGCAAGGGCAGTAATAAGAGCAGAGTTTCACAGAGCTTATCAGTTTTCTTATAACCATTTTCCTGCATACACACTTCTTTACTTCTCACAAACTTAAATCCAAAAAGAAGTTTTGTTTCCCAATGTATAATCTCTTTCCTTCCTTTTAGTGAAAAACAACTTGCTTTTTCAAAGGGAGGGAATTCCCTTACAAAAACAAAATTAATTATAAATTTTCCTGCTTACTCTCTATAGCATGCTACCTACTCAAATTTAGATTTTCATAATAAAACATATTTTTAAAAACATGATAGTAATACACTCTGTAAATCAATTAAATTTGCATGCTATTTGCCCACTTCAGAGTTCCACTTGAAGATAAAGGGAAATATTTCTTGTGACATTCTTTTTAAGACATCTACTAGGTATAAAGTCTAAGAATATTCTTAGGTATCTCAATTGTTTAAATAAAATTTCTCTGGGCTTTGTCAATCTTTTCCAAGTGCAAATTACACTACATGTTTCTATAAAGTATGACAATTATATCATGAAATAGAAAATTACTCTTTTCTACTAAATTAGCTTAAACCTACACAGGGGAAGTAAAAGTAAAACACAGAATGGCAAACAATATAAAAAACCAGGCAGTAACCAAAAGCATTCCATTAAATGTAACATAAATGTAATTGTTTCTTCAACAGACTTGAGTCATAATTATGTGAGTCATATTTTCTCTCATGGTTGCTAAGATTTCACATTCCTCACAGTAATCCTGGTAAAGTAATATAAGTATTATCCATATTTTACGGATTAAAAAAAAATGAGGTTCACAGTTGTGACAGTCAGTTTGTAAGCATTTATCAAGGGCTTAATAACTACTAGGCAGTTGAGGACACTAAGAAAGGCAAAAACAATGCATACCCTCAAGGAACTTACAATTTAAAACAGGGGGAAGATAACATCAGCTAAGTAACATAGGAGTCAAAGCCCAAAATCATGTCTCCTGACCCCTTATCCTAGTCTGCCTGTTCTAAAATGTTTCTAAAATGTATGATTTGGCCTGAAATTCCTTATTTTTTTTTAAACACAGAAAACATCTCTAAACCAGTCGTTAAGCTTCAATCATTTTCATGATTTGTGCTATAAACTTCTAAAGTCAAAGAGGCAACTCACCCCCCCCAAATGGGTGGGGTTTTGAATGAAAGTATAGAAGAAAGAAGTAGTCTTTTACTTATCACCTCTATCTTCAAGCCTTAAGAAATGAATTAAACTAAATTGGGGATATGGTTTGGATATGATTTTTAATTCAAGTCATCTGATAAAATTTCAAAATAACAAAGGATTCTCCAAAGCATAACACAGGCAACTTTCTTTTAAACAATATTTAAGATTCTGAAATAAATGAACAGTAAAGAAGGAGTTAATATCTTTAGAATTCAGTTTCCATCATACTTGGGTGACTTTCTCTTTAAATAATTTAAATCCTCTCCATCAACTACAAAGCTGTTTTGAAGCCATTTAGCTTTGTTCTTTACATGTGTTCTAATTAAGAAATGACCTTGTCATCACATACAGAAGAAATCCTGGATTATTTCCTACAACAAAATTTTAAGCATTCTCCACCTTCCTCTCCCTTTTTAGAAGAGAGAGAGAGAGAGAGAGAGAGAGAGAGAGAGAGAGAGAGAGAGAGAGAGAGAGAGAGAGAGAGAGAGGAAAGAAACCAGGAAAAAAGGGGACTTCTTCCTCAGTTCCTCACTAAAGAAGTTGTTGTTTGGCAGAATGCTGAAGCAGTTTCACCGCATAATTTTTTGTAGTTGAATGTCACAGGGCGGGTTACTGTGACCTTGAGCTGCATCAGCAGCACAGCAAGGGTCGAGATGCCTGCAGGCGCCCTTGTACTGGATTTGCAAGACAAAAACCTTCAAACTGGCTGAAGGACATCTTAAATCTCTTCAAAGGTTTTTTCCAAACTAATCTGGGCTGCTCTTAGCAGGATCTGTTCTAGTGTGAGAAGCAAAATTAAAAACAAGGTCTCCAACAGGATGTTGTTTCCTCTTAACCCTTCTTATGCAGAATACAACAAATCAAGAGTATTCTGGAGAGACAATTTAATAAACAATTGAAATACAATTCAGCATGTGAAATATACACAGAGCAGCACTTTCATAACATATCATGTATGCAAATAGTCTTGAAAAAGTAAACCACTTCCTAGAACATGTATTAAGAAAAAAAGCTTAGAGGATGTTTAGCTTATTTTTCCTTACCTTCATTTTTAAGGTACTATCATGTAAAAATTTCAGACTTCAACATTTGAACAACCTAATGATCCAAGAAGGGGATTAGAAAAAAATTCAGGTAAATATAATACTAAATGATGCTGATTCTATCTTCCAGAGTCACTTAAAAAATTTTAAAAAACATCGTTGTTTTAAGTAGTTAAATTACTCAGTCATTGCTCCAGAAAGGCAACTGGGGTACTGGATAGAGAGGGCCTCAGATTCTGGAAAACTTGGGTTCAAATGCCACCTGTTAAAAACAACAGCTCTGAGACAATAGAAAGGTCACTTAACTTCACAGTGCCCCCAAAAGCAAGCAATATAAAGACTAATTTGCAGAGCAGTCATATATCTGCACAAGTAAAGGGAGTTTCATCACCAGGAAATCCCTAAAGAAGGCACAAGTCTATTTTTAAAAGTTACTATTTTATTTCTAAATAAAGTCAAATTTACAAAACTTCTAAATTATCACTATGCAGAAAATCTTAACTATCTATACTGAAATAAAATTATTTTATTTGGGTAAAAATAAGGAACACTACCATGTGTTTGCTACATTCTTTATATGATGAATATTCTGGTAATAAAAAATACTATTCAAGGCACACAAGTAAAACAAAATAAAGTGACCTAATATCTTCCTAAGTCAGGTGGATTACTTCTTTAATGCTTTCCTAGCATTCCCCAAGCACAAGCCACATAAATCCTGAGAAAAAAAAAATCCTACCAAAAAAAAAAAATATTAGTCTGTAAATGCCAGTAGAGGGTGTTCTAATTCTTCACTGGCTCTGTATTCGTAGTTTAATTTAGGCACTACTTTACAACGACTTTTAAAGTGCCTTTTCTAGTTCTATGTAGGGAAAGATTATTTAATATATGGCAGTTACATCTACACTAATGAAATACCACACTTATACTCTCACCAAAACATGCACTAAAATTCAGTTTTAACTGTTATTCTAATTGTTTCTTATTAAAATGTATCAAAAAGGGAACACATATTTTTATACATTTTTGAATGCTATCATTCAGTGAGAATTCTAACTGTTCTTCTAGGAAATATTACATGTAATTTAGTGACAGTAAGAGTCAAACTTTTATTGTTCAAGTCATTCAACAACACAATACTCAAAGTTTTTTACTCTTTTAACTATATAGTATCTGTAAATGTGATTTAAATTATACTTAATGAGAATTTTGCTTCATAATGTCTTTATATCCTTAACTGATGAAATATCTGTAGCCCTGATCTGACTATCAAATGACTAATGCTAAAGCACATACATAAAGAGGTTTTCATATTTTCTCAGATATACCTAATGAACCAGAGTTTGCCTTCTCACACATCTTCATATTTAGGACTATAGGCCTATAAAACAGAACAACTTTATAGTACAAAACAGAATGATGATGAAGGTAATATTTTTTTAAGAGATACTTCACTTAATTAAATTTGAAATCATGAATGATTTGTGCTTATAGCAACATGTGGAAGACCTAAATTGTCATAATTTATGGAAACATCTGCAAAAATTAAACTAGAATATAGGCATCTTCTACGGAAGGTGTTTTTTAAAAGGAGTAAATGAAATATGCAAATTCTATCATAAAATGTTGCCTCTTCAAAATCATGCTTGACTATTAACTAAGGTTGTAGTTAAAGTAAATGTGATTATTCCCCAAAATACTCTGTTTGAGTATATACAAGTTTCTGGCTTAAACAATTCAAGAGTACAGTTGTTTAGAAGTAAACATCTGATCAACATTAAATCAAAAACAACATCTTACTGAGCACTTAATTACTTATCTACTGCAAAGTGTAGTCATTTAAATAAGCACTTCCAAAATCATATTGATGTACTTTTTAAACAGTTCTCAAAATTACAACCCTCCCTGAGATTTCATAACAGAAGAGTTTAAAATCTAATATATTTATTTGATAGACATCAAACCAATTCTGTGAACTGAAAATCTTTCACCATATTGAGACAAACACTATGTATTCCCATAGCACTGAGGGAAGACCCAGGGCACATGTAATTTGAGGAGTGTAGTCGTATCTGCTAGAGACTGATTGTCCTGCTTAAACTTCTGAAAGAATTTAGCAGAATATCAGCCAAAGTAAGAGGGTAGGGAATGAGAAAGAACAGGAATCCCAGGGTCAAGTAAATATCTGCCAGGGAGCAGACTGTACTTTCAAGCAGGAATGCCAATATCAGGATCAGACTGAGAGGAAATGAGGTCAAACAAAGGAGAGAATTAGTAAGAGAAAGGAAGATTCTTCCCCCTCACCTATCCCCCCCCCCAAAAGATGAGAATAAACTTTATATTGTACCAAATTTAGGAAAATAATAACACCATTCTACCCCATGGAGTAAAAGGGTATTTGTCAAAAGAGATAAGTATCGAAAGGTTCATATGTCACTAAAAGGGCTGGCAGATTAAAGCCAGAATTACTGACAGGGCACAACTAGGAATGACCTTATTGAGTATCCACAAATAAAAACCAACCAGGCAGAACAACTTCTCCTTGAGTAAGCATCCCCATCTAAAAGCTGCCAAGCCAACATTAGATACAAGTTTCAGCCTGTTCTATAATATCTAGATATTAATAAAAAGGTAATGCTAGCAGCTTTGCAGACTTATTCCTTTACAAACACAAAGCTTTTAAAGAAAATATACTTTTCATAATAGGGCAGTTAAATAGAAGACAAACTCTATTTGAGTGAAGTGTCATGAAGGGCATCTCTCCCTACTCTTCCCCAAAATGTCATCTGGTTGAACGAAGACAAAGAATACTATGCTATATAACTATTGCTATGACTAAGCATAAAATTCATGCATTTATACTTATGACTTCAAAACAATTTATATTCACTATCCTCTGCTGAGGTAGTATTGGGTGAAAGGATGCCTTAAAAAAAGATTGTAAGTTATCTAGCCATACAGAAGCATTCTATGCAACCAACTAGTTTATCAGTTTTTAAAAGTTTACATTTTTTTTAAATCCACAAAATTAACTGCTTTGTGGCAAATGACAATCAAAATCTAGTTCATCATAAAAAAAAGCTAAAAAGTTAACTTTTTAAAGATCTATCTATATCTGGCTTGGCAATCCAGGGGCACTGCAGGCCCACCACGGCTCTAGGCAAAACTGAAAAGGTAAAAAGTCTGTCCTATGAACCTTTGTATCTACCTCTGTGCCCACCTGTCATAGGGCCCTTAGTCTGACCTTTGGTTTTACAAACTACACAATCTAGGCCTTCCTTCAGCTCAAACTACGCAGTCTAGGCCTTCCTTCAAAGTGCTCAACTTCCAAAATTTCTTGCTTTTATTCCTTAAAATCACTTCTTCCCTCATCAAAATTTTCATTTCCTGCAGCAATTTTCCTAAATTATTACTGATTAAAGGTATTCAGAGTGAGGTGAGAATAATGAATCTACTATAAAATACACAGCATACAGCATGTAGGGGGAAAGTGTTTTGCTCTAATTTGCACAAGGGCCAATAACTTTACTTGAGGTTATTTCAAACTGCAAGTATAGGAGGGATAGCAGTGAGCTCCTCTACACAAACTCCTAATAGATATAAAAAAAAAAAAATGCACCAGCAGGAATTCTGATGAAGAAATTGAGAAAAAAATCACAGTGAGTTCTTTGTCCAACCCAGCTAGGCACAGGGGAAACAGAGCTGGATCAGGAGCATGCTGCTAGCAGACCATTCCAGCACCCAGGGAGAAGTTATACAACAGGACAAGAGGAGGTCTCAGGATTATACTGGGATACATACTCAAGATCCAGAACAGTTGTGGGGCACTGTAACAAGGACAAGTACCAACTGCCAGATGGGGTACAATTACTCTTCCAGGATCACAGATAACAGAGCAGAGTGAGAAGGGGACATGCCAAACCCTGATGATATATCTAGAAAAGAAAGAAGTTCTTATTCAACAGCAGAAGCAACAGCAATATGATTTAGACTTGAGGAGCTAAGCAGGGCCTCACTTCCAATGCCTAACCCAGCCTATAGAATAATCAGGGTGGTGGGAATCCCAGATCAAAGGTGAGACTACAACTCTGCCACTCTAAGCCAATAGAATTTTCCAGTTGGTTGATAAGGACTGATGGAGTCCAGCAGCAATCTACACTTGCTCAGACCCAAACTTAGGTCAAGAACTTACAGAGCTCACTGAAGGGGAGCAGCAAGCAGACTTTGTCCTGAATCAAACCACTTTAGGGGCACTGAAAGCTTGCACTTCCCACCAGCCTGTCACTGACATCCTGGAATAGCACAAATACTCAAACTCCTAAAAAAGCAGCGACAGGTCAAGTTCAGAGACCTTTCCTCCAAAAGTGCCTCAGAACCCAGATCTAACATCAAGTCCAAAGTGAGGAAGTAGGTTAGAAGAAAGAGCAAATAAAGAACCCCACCATTATGGTCTCAGGGAAATCAAGACAAATGAAGAAATCAAGGACTTTAAAATATCTACAAGCACTGCCTCAGGAAAAAAAAACACAAAATGCAGCCTGGACTTGTTGTACCCCAATAAAAGTGAGACAGAAGATCCCTAAGATTAAGTTTAAAAAGTGGATTTTGTTACCGCGGGACACCGCAGGACTGGGGTACATGGTCACCCAAATCAGTGATTTTGCACAGACAGTGTGACGGCTTTATAGAGGTTCCATAGCCAGGTTACCTAAGCTGTGATTACAGTGATATAAGCTGAAACTCCAATGACTGGTCAGTGTACACCTGAAACTACAATTAGTGATTGGTCACTATACATTTGAATCTCCCACCACCATGAAACCCCAGGCTAGGACTCCCACCCACAGATCAATCAAGGAAAGCAAGGGGTGGGGGTTCTGCCTGTTTACAGATTAAGCAAGGTGGGGTTCTCTGTTTTACAAATCAATGAATGAAAGGTTGGGCTGCCTGTTTTACAACTCCAGGAAAGGGTGAGTGGATTTGTGTCCTACATTAGGGAAGGGCAAAGTGACAAATCAATGGGGGAAGGGCAGAGGGGAGCTGGGTCCAACAGACTGTGTTAAACACAAGCTCAACTAAAATTCCTAGTAGAGATGAAGCAAGAGTTAAAAAAAAAATGAAATGAAAACACCTGAGGAAAAACCCGAGGGAAAAAACTCAAGAATTGGAAAGAGCATAAACAGGCAGGCATATGAAGTACAAAACCCTGACCAAGCAACAAATTCTTTAAAATTTTAAGGGACCAAAGGGAAGTCAATGATAATGTAATATGATGTAATTAACATAAAATAATATATATAGTTATTGAGTGATTATCACTCTGGAAAATCGACATAAATTTTTTTTGGCCCTCCCTTTGTAACAAATAAATTTGAATTTTCCCTTTTTCTTTTATGGTGTGTTTACAGTATTAAAAGATAAAATTATGGGGCATCTAGGTGGCCCAGTGAGTAGAGCGCTGGCCCTGGAGTCAGAAGGACCTGAGTTCAGATCCGACCTCAGGCACTTAACGCACACAAACAAAAACCTAGCTGTGTGACCTTGGGCAAGTTACTTAACCCCAACTGCCCTCCAAAAACCAAAAAAAAAAAAAAAAAAAGATAAAATTATGTGGGGCTGCTAGGTGGCACAGTGAGCTAAGAATGCCGGCCCTGGAGTTGGGATGACCCGGGATCGGTCCCGGCCTCAGAAAATGTTCACCCACAGATAACTGGCCAGGTAACTTTGAGCAAGTTACTTAACCCCAATTGCTTTTAAAAAAAAAAAAGATAAAATATGCTGGCAAGATATAATACTATAGTTCTGTTTTATGCAATTCTGAGTTTTTAAACTTCTGTGTTGTCTGCTGGCCTTCACATGTCATCTGTGGCTTCTGCAAAACTCCCCTCCCCCCAATCCCATTTAATTACTTATACTGACCTGCAATATATCAAACCATAATAGGGAAAGTTGTGATGCAGAAGGAATAACTATAGCATAATATCTGATATGATATAATGTAATATAACAACAAAAATTAAAGCATTCAAGCAAAAGAGATTTTAGAGAAAGGACTGGATAAAAAGAGAAGAACAAACAGAAAACAGGATGGAGGAAAACGCATGGTCAGCAATCATAACTGAATGTGAAAGGGATAAACTCACCCATCAAACAAAAGCAGGTAGCAGAATGAATGAGAAACTAGAATCCAACAGTATGCTGTTCACAAGAAACATACGTGGAGTTAAAATAATGGGCTGGAGCAGAATGTATTATGATCCAGGGAAGGAAAAAATAGACCTAATTAAAAGGGATAAGTAGTAAAACTACATCTTTTGAAATGGAACCACAGGCAGGTAATATTAATACTAAACAGGCACCAAATGGCAGAGGATTCAAATTCTTGAAGGAAAAGTTAGATCAATTACAGGAAGAAATAGAGTAAAACTATACTACTGAAGGATCTAAACTTTCCCCTCTCAGAGCTAGATAAATCCAAATAAGAAAGACATTAAAGAGATGAATAGAATCTTAGAAAATTTAGATAGGATGGCCCTTTGGAGAAATGAGAATAAAAATTTCTCAATAGCATATGGCACCTAAACAAAAACTGACCTTGTATTAGCACCTAAAGTAATAAGCAAATGGAGAATAACAGATATTAAATGCATCATTTTCAGATCATAATGCAGTAAAAGTTACATTCAAAAAAGAGCCACAAAAACATAAATTTAAAATTAATTGGAAACTAAATAATCTAATCCTAAAGAACAAGTGAATCAATCAAGAAATAATCAATAATTTCATTAAAGAAAATGACAACCATGAGACAACATACCAAAATTTGTGAAATGTAACCAAAGTACTACTTGGGTGAAATTTATATCTCTAAACGCATACATCAATAAAAGAGAGAGAAAGAGCAGACCAATGAATTAGGCATGTGACTAAAAAAACTAGAAAAAGAAGAAATTTAAAATTTCCAATTAAACGTCCAAATGGAAATTCCAAAAATTAAAGGAGATTAATATAAAATTGAAAATAAGATGGGGTTTTGGGGAGATGAGGAGGTAGAAAAAATATTGGTTAATTTGACTTTAAAAAAGAAGAAAACTTAAAAGAATGAATGCAACACCAAATGCAATTGAAATTAAAGCAATTATTAGGAGTTATTTTGCCCAGTTATATACCAGTAAAACTGACCAAGTAAGTGAAATAGATGAATATATTTACCAAAATACAAACTGCCAGGATTAACAGACGAGAAAACAGAATACTTAAATAACCCCATCTCAGAAAAAGAAATTTGAACGAATCAGAAATGAGCTCCCTAAGAATAAAACAACCCCAAGAACAGATGGATTTACAAGTGAATTATAACAAACATTTAAGAAATAATCCCAATACTATATAAAAAAAATTTTTTTTTTGATACAAATATGGTTTTGGTAGCTAATCCAGGGAGAACAAAAACAGAGAAAGAAAACTATAGACTAATTTCCTTAATAAAATACAATGTGAAAATTTAAAATAAAATACCAGCAAGGAAATTACAGCAGTATATCAGAAAAGATCCTACACTATGACCTGATGTGAGTTATTATGCCAGGAATGCCGACCTAGTTCAATACTAGAAAAACTATCAACATAACTGACCATATCAATAACAAAAACAAAAAAATTTATGATTATTTCAATAGACACAGAAAAAGCCTTGGACAAAATACAACACCCATTCCTATTAAAAACACTAAAAAGCCTAGAAATCAGAGAGCCTTTCTTAAATAGAATCTATATAAAACCAAGAGAAAGCATTAATGGCAATAAATTTGAAGCCTTCCCAATAAGATTAGGGGTGAAGCAAGGATGCCCAATATCACCACTATTATTCAATATTGTACTAAAAAGTGAGCTATCGTAATAAGACAAGGACAAAAAACCTGAAAGAATAAAAATATGCAATGAAGAAAGAAACTATCTTTTCTGCAGATGACATACAGTATACTTGGAAAACACTAGGTAATCAACTAAAAAACTAGCTGAAATAATTAACAACTTTAGAAAAGTTGCAAGATATAAAAAAATAGACCCACACATATCATCAGCTTTTCTTATACTATCAACAAAATCCAGCAGGAGGAGACAGAAAGGAATCCCATAACATAACTACAAACAATATTAAATACTTAGGAGTCTACCTGCCAAGACAAACCCAGGAGCTCTCTGAACACAATTACAAAACATTTTTCACACAGTTAAAGACAAATCTAAACAACTGGTAAAATATTAATTGCTCATGGGTAAACCAAGTCAATATAATAAAAATAACAATTCTACTTAATTTATATATTCAGTGCTATACCAATGAAACTACCAAAGAATATGGACAGGAATTTTTCAGGAGAAGAAATTAAAAGCTATCAAATAGTAACATGAAAAAGTGCTATAAATCCCTACTGATTAGAAAAATGAAAATCAAAAAACCCTGAGATACTGCCTCACACCTATCAGACTGGCTAACATGACAAAAAAAAAAAATGACAAATGCTGAAGAGGATATGACAAATTGGGATACTAATATACTATTGGTAGAATTGTGACCTAGTCTAACCATTCTGGAAAACAGTTATAAAGAGCTATAAAACTGAGCATACCCAGCAATACCACTACTAGATCTGTATCCCAAAGAGATTAAACAAAAGGAAAAAAAGAACCTATTTGTAAAAATATATATATATATATATATATATATATATATATATATATATATATATATATATATTTTGGTAGCAGCCTTTTTTTGTGGTGGCAAAGAAATTGTAAATCAAGGGGATGCCAATCAACTGGGGAATGGCCAAACAAGTTGTGGTATATGATTGTGATGGAATACCATTGTGCTATAAGGCAGGGAGGCTTCAGTAGATAGAATTCTGGACCTGAAGTCAGGAAGATTCATCTTCCTGAGTTTAAATATCTGGCCTCAGATAAAGTTACTACCAGTGTGACCCTGGGCACCTGTTTACCTTGTTTGCCTCAGATCTTCATCTGTTAAAAAGAGCTGAATAAGGAAATGGCAAACCAGTATCTTTGCCAAGAAAACCCAAATAGAGTGACAAAGAGTTAAACACAACTCAAACAACTGAATAGAAACACTACTGTATTATAAGAAATGACAAGCAATATGGTTTCAGAAAAACCTGGGAAGACCTATATGAACTAATACAAAGTGAAATGAGCAAAACCAGGAGAACAGCATATATAGTAATAGCAATATTGTAAAGATGTTCAACTATGAAAGTCTTAGCTACTCTGATCAAGACAGTAATCCAAGGCAATTCCAAATGACCCACGATGAAAAATGTTATCTACCTCCAGAGAAAAAACTTATGAATTTTAAATACAGATTTAAGCATATTTTTATAATTTATTCTTACTGGTGTGTTTTTTTTTTTGTCTCTCTTCTTTTGCAACACAACTAATAGGAAAATATTTTGCATGATTTCAGACACAAAAGCAGTATCAAATTATTTGCCTTCTCAAGAAGACAGGATGGAAGCAAGAGAATTTGGAAAGCATCATTTTAAAAGATGAATGTTAAAAATATTTTACACATAAGTAGGAAATGTTTTTATTAATATTTTATTTTCCCATTGCATGTAAAAATTATTTTTAGTCATTTAAAAAAATGTCGAATTCCAACTTCTCCCTGAGATGGTAAGCAATTTGATATAGTTTAGACATATGCAATTATGTAAAACATAGTTCCATATTAGTAATGTTGTAAAAGAAAACACAGGCAAAAAATACATTACAAAAAGTAATAAAGTGAAAAAAATTCTGCTTCATTTTGTATTTAGACTCCATCAGTTCCTTTTCTGGAGAAGGACAACATTTTTCATCATTAGTCCTTTGGAACTGTCTCTGATAATTGTATTGCTGGGAAAAACTAAGTCATTCACTAATGATCACTATACGATATTGTTATTGTATACAATATTCTACTGGTTCTACTCACTTCACTTGCATGAACTTAGCAGTTCATGCAAGTCTTTCCAGGTTAAATGTGAAGTATTTAACAAAATAAAAACACATTAAAAAATAAAAACAAAGGGGGCCGCGACTTGGTGGCACAGTAAATAGAGGACCAGCCCTGGAGTCAGGATGTCCTGAGTTCAAATCTGACCTGAGACACACTTAACTAGCCGTGTGACCTTAGGCAAGTCACTTAATCCCAATTGCCCTGCCTTCACCCCTCCAAAAAGCAAAACAAACAAACAAAAAACAAAGTCAAAAGATGGAAAAACTTAAGAGTGTGTTAAGGTATATCATCACAAAATAACTGGAAAACAGAAAAAATATTTTATTTTGTTTGAAATAAAATTTTCCCCAGTTACATGTAAAAACAATTTTTAACATTTTTTAAAGTTTTGAGTTCTAATTCTATCCCTCCTTCTCTCCCCTCGCCTTCCCTAGAATATTAAGTAATCTGATATATCTTATAACTGTGCAACAATGTAAGACATTAACATTAGTCATCTTATGCAAGAACACTCAAAAAAGAAAGAATGAAAGTGAAAAATAGTTTATTTTCTCCCCTCTTAGCCAAAGCCCAGAACTTTCAGGTCAAAGAAAAAATACTGTAAATATCCAGAAAAAAAAAAGAATTTAAGAATCTAGGAGTCACAATCAGGATCATACAGTATCTTTGCAACCTATAAAGGATGCAGAGAACTTAGAATATGATATTCCAGAAAGCAAAGGTGGCAAAGAAATTGCAAATCAAGGGGATGCCAATCAACTGGGGAATGGCCAAACAAGTTGTGGTATATGATTGTGATGGAATACCATTGTGCTATACAGCCAAGAATGATGTAACCAGCAAAACTGAGTATAATGCTACAGGGAGAAAAAATAGTCCTTTAATGAAAAAAGAGTAATCCTGATGAAAACACTAAATCTGTGTAGAACCTTTGAAATATAAACACGCTAGTAAAGAGGAACATAAAAAGGTCAATGTGAATGGACAACCATAAAGGACTAAACAAGGATACATTGCCTATATTGAGGTAAGGTGAGATGATGCATGTCTCCCTTCTGATCTCTGCCATCACCTGAACTCACCAAGGGAGGTTAGGGACTTATTGTTCAGTCATGTCTGACTCTTCATGACTCTGTTTTCTTAGCAAAGATTGAACTCAGGTTTTCCTGACTCCAGGCCCAGCTCTCTATTCACAGTCATCTAGTTGTCTCACAGGGACTTAAAGGGAGACAAAGCCTGGGAGAGGTATTGTTTTGTCTTGATTATCTTAAGAATGCAAAGACTGGAAAAGAGGAATACACTGAGGGGAAAAGGAAACGAAGGTTTGAGAAAATTATATCTCATATAATGCATATACATAAATAGATATCTATACAAACAAGGAGGAGGAGAGTAAAGGAAATGGCTGCCACTTTAACCTCATTTCCATCTTAATACCAGTTCAAATTCTTTCTTCTACTGAAGGAAGTATATGTATGCACACAGAGTCAATAAAGAAATACAATTCACTCTCAGTGAAATAGAAGGGGAAAAGGAAAAGGGGTAAATGAGAATTAGAAGACAGATTAAAGGATGGAATAGTTCTCAGGAAAATGTTTTAAGGATGTACAAAAATATTTTAGAGATCTTTTTGAGGGGGCAAAGGATGGACATTTGAGAGAATAATGATAAACTGGGGGATAGATGAACAAGTTATGGTATATAAATGTGATGAAAGAGTATTATGTTGAACTCTATTCATAATAATGACTAACCAGGATTATGGAGTAGTAATGATAAAACATGCTACCTTCCTACTAAGAAGTCAAGATCTTAAGATGGCAAAATGAGAAAAAATATTTATTAGGACATGGGCAATTTGGAAATTTGTTTTGACTGACTCTACATGTGTAATGAGTTTTGTTTTTCTTGTGTTCTCAATTAGAATTGAGGAGGAATGGGTTGGGAAGGTGAAGAGTTTCATGGTTGATTAAAACAAAATATATTTCTTAAAGGAAAAAAATGGAAACCTGGGAACTCTGATGAACACAAGACCAATCACAATCCCTACAGATTCATAATGAAACATGATGCCCACCTCTTGACAGAGAAATGATGGACTCAGAGTGAAGATTTGATACACAAACATAACATATACACACACAAATGTACAAGCAATGAATGAGATATTTCGTTTTGCTTAACTATACATGTTTGTAAAAGGGATTTTGCTTTTCTTGCTTTCTCAATGTTGGGGAATGGGGTATGAAAAAACTGAGAAGGAGATAAGGCTGATCTTTGAAAATAAATAAAACATAATTTTTAAAAATATAGTTTTATGTCCTTAGCTCTGCACCATTCTAAAAGAGTAATTATTATTCATTCACTGAGTCCTCAGACACTTGAAAACAAAGACAATTTAAGCTGCTCAAAAAAATTCATTAATTTAAGATATCCTCTCCTAGTGAAGTGTAAGGTCCTTGAGGGCAGAAACTATGTCATCTCCCACCTTTTATCTCCATGGTGCATTGCATATCATGGATAAGTAATAAAATTTTGTTGTACTAATTTATTCAACAGGTATCTGAGTACCTAGTATGTACTTGTACACGTGTATGAAAAAATACCCTAAACCTCAAGTGTGGCCATGTCATTCCTCTGCTCAAAAAACTCCCTTGCCTCTAGTTAGTTGATAAACAAGCACTTATTAAATTGCCTACTAAATGGCAGCACTGTGCTAAGCACTGAGGATACCAAAAAAAAAAAAAAAGTCAAAATAAAGGAGGTCATTCACAGGGAAAATTACCTGCAAATCATATACAACCAACACACACACACACACACACACACACACACACACACACACACACACACACACACACGGAAGGCACTTACTAGTGCCTGATACAGAGATTTCAGGAAAGGCTTCTTGCATAAGATGGGATCTTAAAGCCCCACTATATGCAGAGGAGCTAGAAGGCAGAGATGAGAAGGAACAGCATTCCAGGCAAAACTCGAGTCTGGAGATGGAACAAAGAAGAGACTGTCAACTGACTGAAGAGTACATGGTGGGATGAAAAGCCTAAGACTGGAAATGCAGGAAGGGGCCAGGCTATGAAGGGCTTTAACAGTCAAACAGGATTTTGATTTGATCAGGAGGTAACCTAAAAGCCATTGGAGTCTACTGAATAGGGAAATGACATGGTCAGACCTACCTTTAGGAAGATCAATTTGAAAAATGAATGGAGGATGGACTAAAGAGGGAGACATTCAAGGCAAGGGGCCCAACCAGCAACATTTTATTATAACATTCTTGGCATGAGGTAACAAGGTCCTGTGCTGGGGTGGTAACAGTGACAGAAGAGAGAGGGAGGTATATACAAAAATAGAAACAACAGGCCTTAGGAACTGATTGACTAGGGTGACTATAGAAGGTTAGGATGAGGGAGGAGTCAAGGATAACACCTATATTGGGAACCTGAGTGACTAGGAGGACAGAGGTGCCTTCAACATTAATAAAGAAGTTAGGCAGGTAGAAACAGCATTTCCAATGTGCTCTGCCTCACACAAATCTCAAATAATGTGAAAGGGGACTCCGAACAACTTCTGGAGCCACAGCACCCACAGAACGGCACAGAGAAGCTAACCTCCTGCTGAGGACAGCCCAGCAGCCCTGCAGGGAGCGGCCAGCACAGCGCTCTGAGAGCAGGCAGCACAGCTCGCTGGGAACTGACAACACAGCTCACAGAGCCGAGCCCAGGTCCCCGGGTTTTAGCCCCAGGGCAGCTGGGCCTTCAGCCGGCTGGTGGAACCCCAGAACACCAGCAATTGTGGTGATTGCAGAATTATCAGCACAGATATGCCTAGGACAAAGTGAGAGGTTAGTACCCTATGGACTTTGGGACCAGTATTTGGGGAACGCGTGGCTTCCTCCCCTGGGGGCAAAAAGCTGTTGAAGAAACAGGTGCACAGAAGCCATGTTGCAGCATCTGTAGTGGCTCTAGCTCCTGGTCTGCGAACTGTAGGAAGATCCAGCAATCACTCTGGGGGTTAATCGCTTTTGCTTTAAACTGCCTGGATCTGGATTGTGGTCTGGGGGGGAAGTTTGGGGTGGATATCCAACTTGCCAGAGTGGGTGGAGGCTTTACAGAGGCCACCCAACTGGTGGAAGTTGTGACGACCCCACATTTGGGCGTAAGCTCCCCTGTCTGGTGGCAGAGTCCTACTGTGGCAACAAGCCCCAAAATCAAGTAATTAAGTGTCAATATGCCTAGGCAAACGAAAGAAAATAAACAGAAAAGTTCAACACTGGACTCCTATTTTATGGGCAAGGAGGCTCAAAGCATGGAGGAGGACTGTGAGGTCAGAACTCCTGCACCAAAAGCCCCAAATGAAAATACAAGCTGGCTACAGGCCATAGAGGACCTTAAGAAGCAGATAAGAGAAGTGGGGAAAATTTGGGAAGAGAAATGAAAAAGATGCAAGAAAAGTATGAAATGACAGTCAACAGCCTGACTGAGGAAAATAACACCTTAAAAAATAGACTAACTCAAATGGCAAAAGAGGCTCAGAAAGGCAATGAGGAGAAGAATGCCTTAAAAAGTCGAATTTGCCAGATGGAAAAAGAATCTCAAAAGCTCACTGAGGAGATTCATTCCTTCAGAGTTAGACTGGAGCAAATGGAAGCTAGTGACTTTATGAGAAATCAAGATGCTGTTAAGCAGATCCAAACAAATGAAAGAATAGAAGGCAATGTGAAATATCTCATGGGAAAAACCACTGACCTGGAAAATAGATGCAGGAGAGATAATTTAAAAATTATTGGACTACCTGAAAGCCATGATCAAAGAAAGAACCTAGAAATCACCCTTCAAGAAATTCTCAAGGAAAATTGCCCTGATGTTTTAGATCCAGAGGGCAAAATAGAGGTTGAAAGAATCCACAGATCACCTCCTGAAAAAGATCCCAAAAAGAAAACTCCCAGGAATATTATAGCCAGGTTCCAGAATCCCCAGATCAAGGAGAAAATACTACAAGCAGCCAGGAAGAAACAATTTCAATATTGTGGAAACACAATCAGAATAGCCCAGGACCTGGCAGCTTCTACATTGAGGGATAGAAGGGCATGGAATATGATATTCCAGAGGGCAAAAGAGCTGGGAATGAACCCAAGGGTCACCTACCCAGCAAAACTGAGTATCTTGTTTCAGGGGAAAATATGGTCATTCAGTGGAATAGAGGACTTTCAAGCATTCTTGAGGAAAAAACCAGAGTTGAATAGAAAATATGACACTCAGACACAAGAAGCAAGAGATGCTTGAGAAGGTAATCAAGAAAAAGAAATCAAAAGGAACTTATCAAAGTTGGACTACTTACAGTCCTACATGGAAAAACAATAACTGTGTTTGATGAAACCTTTCTCATTATGAAAATAATTGAACAAGGGTACATGGCATATGTTCACAGGTATACATGGATAGAGGGCACAGATTGAATTTGATGGGAAGGGATGATTCTTTTTTTTGGGGGGGAGGGCAATTGGGGTTGGGTGCTTGCCCAGGTTCACGTGGCTGGGTTTTTGTTTGTGTATTGGGTGTCTGGGGCCGGATTGGAGCTAGGGTTCTTCTGGCTCCGGGGCTGGCTCTCTGCTCGCTGCTCCACCTAGCCGCCCCAAGGAAGGGATGATTCTTTTTTTTTTTTTAATATATATTTGAAACATTTAATGTTACGACCTCAAATTTCAGATCCATTTCCTACCTCCCTTGTCACCCATTCCTTCTTGGGAGATAAGTAATTCAGTATATGTTGTACATGTCTAGCTATGCAAAACATTATCATAGTAGATATATTGTACAAGGCTGCTTATAATTCCCTCCCACTCATCCCACCCCCCACCTGGTCCATTCCCTACATGATCCTGTCCCTCTTCTATAGTGGGTACTTCCAACCTCCCCTCACCCCAAGGATGCCCTCCCATCCATCATCGCTCCTCCCATCCCCCTTCCCCCTATCCTGCTGCAGGTTGAGATATCCCATTTAGTTTGTATGTCATTTTCTCCCTGAACCAAATTCAATGTGAATGTGGTTTTGCCTTTTTAGCCTTCCTTATTCTCCCCCTCTTTTGCAACCACTTCCCCTTGCTTCTTCTGCATGGGATAGTTTACCCTACCCTGTCTCTCCCCATCTCCTCTTGCCACTTTTCTCTCTCACCTCATAATTTCATCGCTTGAATATTCTCCCTTCCCAACAAATTCAACTTATGCCCTCTATCCATATATAACTGTAACCATATACTCACACATTCACATATGTATTCATATGACCACACACCCTTCTTCCATTATTTTCATAGTGAGAAAGATAGCATCAGTCACAGTTATTGCTTTTCCATATAGGAATGTAAATAGTTCAACTTTGATAAGTTCCTTTTGATTTCTTTTCCCTGATTACCTTCTCAGGCATCTCTTGCTTCTTGTGTCTGGATGTCAAATTTTCTATTCAATTCTGGTTTTTTCCTCAAGAATGCTTGAAAGTCCTCTATTCCACTGAATGACCATATTTTCCCCTGAAACAAAATACTCAGTTTTGCTGGGTAGGTGACCCTTGGGTTCAGTCCCAGTTCTTTTGCCCTCTGGAATATCATATTCCATGCCCTTCGATCCCTCAGTGTAGAAGCTGCCAGGTCCTGGGCTATTCTGATTGTGTTTCCACAATATTGAAATTGTTTCTTCCTGGCTGCTTGTAGTATTTTCTCCTTGATCTGGGGATTCTGGAACCTGGCTATAATATTCCTGGGAGTTTTCTTTTTGGGGTCTTTTTCAGGAGGTGATCGGTGGATTCTTTCAACCTCTATTTTGCCCTCTGGATGTAAAACATCAGGGCAGTTTTCCTTGAGAATTTCTTGAAGGGTGATTTCTAGGTTCTTTCTTTGATCATGGCTTTCAGGTAGTCCAATAATTTTTAAATTGTCTCTCCTGGATCTATTTTCCAGGTCAGTGGTTTTTCCCATGAGATATTTCACATTGCCTTCTAAGCTTTCATTTGTTTGGATCTGCTTAACAGCATCTTGATTTCTCATAAAGTCATTAGCTTCCATTTGCTCCAGTCTAACTCTGAAGGAATGAATCTCCTCAGTGAACTTTTGAGATTCTTTTTCCATCTGGCAAATTCGACTTTTTAAGGCATTCTTCTCCTCATTGCCCTTTTGGGCCTCCTTTGCCATTTGAGTTAGTCTATTTTTTAAGGTGTTGTTTTCCTCAGTCAGGCTGTTGACCCTCATTTCATACTTTCCTGCATCCTTCTCATTTCTCTTTCTAATTTTTCCTCCACTTCTCTTATTTGATTTTTAAAGTCCTTCTTAAGGTCCTCTATGGCCTGCAACCCGCTCATGTTTTCCCCTGGGGCTTTTGGAGCAGGACTTCTGACCTCACAGTCCTTTTCCTGCTCTATGCCCCCAAAATAGGAGTCTAGGGTTGCATTTTTCTGTTTCCTTTGCCTTGGCATGTTGCCGCTTAATTACTTGACTTTTGGGCTTGTTGCCACACTATGGCTTTAGGGCCAGATAGAGGAATTTTCATCCCGAACGTGTGGGGGGCAACTTCTGTTTCTGGCAAGCTGTAAACCCACCCACGACTTCCACCCTAGATCACAATCCAGATCCAGGGAGGTTAAAGCAAGAGCGATTACCCCCCAAGACTGAACGCTGGATCTCTCTACAAATTTGCAGGCTGGGAGCAGGAGCTGCTTCTGAAAACTACAAAATGGCGTTTGTCCTCAGCAGCTTCTAGCCCCCAGGGGAGGGAGCCGACGCATTCCCTAATACCAGTCCCAAAGTCCATAGGACACTAACCTCTTACTTTGTCCTAGGCAAGTCTATGTTGATAATTCTGGAGTCACCACAGCTGCTGGTGTTCTGGGGTTCCTCCGGCTGGCTGCTGGCCCTGCCGCTCTGGGGCTAAAACCTCGGCTCATGCGGACCTGGGCTCGGCTCGGCTCCTGCGCTCTGCGCGCTGCCAGGTCCCAGACCACTGCGCTGGTCCTTCCTGTAGGGCTGCTGGGCTGTCCTCAGCGGGAGGTTAGCTTCTCTGTGTCGTTCTGTGGGTGCTGGGGCTCCAGAAGTTGTTCAGAGTCCCTTTTTACATAGTTTGGGGGGAATCTGGGGGCAGAGTGGCTTGGATGAGCTGTTTCTACTCCGCCATCTTGGCTCCGCCCCCGGAAGGGATGATTCTTAAGGGGTGAAGTCAAGAGGTGAGAGAGGAAAGTGGCAAGAGGAGATGGAGAGAGACAGGGTAGGGCAAACTATCTCAAGTAGAAGAGGCAAGGGGAAGTAGTTCTAGGGGAGGGGAAGAACAGGAAGGCAAAAAGGCAAAAGCATATTCTCACTGAAGTTGGCTCAAGGAGAGAAACATATACATACTAAATGGAATTACTCACTCTCCTGAGTAGGGGAAAGGGGGATGACAGGGGGGATGATGGAGGGGAGGGCATTCTGGGGAAAGGGGAGGTTAGAAGTACCCATTATCAAAGAGGGACAGGATCAAAGTAGGGAATGGACCAGGTGGGAGGTGAGACAGGTGGGAGGGAAATATAAGCAGTCTTTTACAATATATCTACTATGGTAATGTTTTGCATAGCTATACATGTACAACACATACTGAATTGCTTATCTTCTCAGAGGGAGTGGGTGACAAGGGAGAAAGGGAATGGATCTGAAAACTGAAGTTTTAAAATTAAATGTTTCATAAGATGTCCAGGCAGTGGGGCTCAAGAGAATCACCTTGTCCTAATGGCAAAGTTGAAGGGGGTATGGGAGAAGATATGGGAGAGAGCAGATTGGATGAGGGGATATCTAGTGGGACTGCTATTCTGGGGTGGTGGGTAGGGAAAAAATGGGGGAAAAATGTAACTCATAATCTGGTGGAAATGAATGATGTAAACCAGAAGTTAAGAAAGCATTTGTTTAATTAAAAAAAAAAAGAAGTTAGGTAGAGGAGAGGATTTAGGAAGGAAAAATATGGACATGTTGAATTTAATACATCTAGTTCTAGATATCCAATAGCAATTGGAAATCCAAGACTGGAGGTAAAACACAAAGGCAGGAACCAAACCCAGATCCTTTGACTTCAGGGTCAGTGCTTTTTCTACTATACAATGTTAACCTAGTTTCACCTAATATGTTACTACACAAATTCTTAACCTTGAGTCCAGTGATTTTTTTTCTCACATTTTTATAACTGTATTTCAATATAACTAGTTTCCTTTATAATCCTATGCATCTGAAAACATTATTTTGATAATCCTCTAGTTTATACCAGACTGACAAGGAGGTTCACAATACAAAATATAAAGAACCGTTGTTCTAAGAGGTCTTTCCTGATTCCGCCTAGTTGTTAATGTTCTCCTTCTCCTACATACACACACACACACACACACACACACACACACACGCACACACACACACACTCTTCATGTATATACTCATTTTTTACATGTTATATACTCTATACAGAATGTAAACTGACAATTTTTCTTTTTGGCTTTTGCATATGAGTTCAGAAAAGGCATAGGTTACTTATTTTCTGGTATGATGTAGACAAAAAGGATTTATAGAGGAGGCAGGATTTGAATTGGACTTTGAAGAACAGGCAAGGGTTTGAAATGAGGAATAGGGATGGGGGGGGGGTAATAACACCATTTTAGGTGGCTGGAAAAGGAGAAAGAAAAAGCGTGAGGGAGGAAAAGAGCACAGAGAATGACAAATATACAAGTTTGACTACTGTAAATGTATGTCACAGAATCAGGAATCTCAAGAGTTGGAAAAGATCTTGGAGGGCATCTAGTCCAGCTTGTACTTGAACAAGTAAGCCATGTAAAACATGCCAGACAAGCAGTCACCTAGGCCACCTTTACCTAAGAACCTGAGACCATTCCAATTTTAGGTAGCTCTATGTTTGTGAGAGACACTAGTTTAAAAGTGCTATAACTTTTTAAAAGTCTTTGGCTAAAATTGTTGCATTGAGTTTATTGGGACCAGAAATCGTTTATTCCAAGCCCCCTTAAAAGAACAAGGAAAAAAAAAAGATTGGCCACTTTTTCAAATGACTTTACAGTAAAGCAATAATCTTTCACCCTGTAGGCTTCTCTTGTTTATCAAAAGGGGGAAAATGACTTCTTTTAAAACTATTCTAAAATATTTATAAATTCAAATAATTTCATTTTTTAAAAAACCGATAAACACGGGATAGCTCAATTTTATAATGGATAATTTTTAAAACAGTGTTTTTATAAAACTTAAGGTCTAATACATTTGACTTTAATTGTATTTTGTTGCCACAGTGCTTTATGTCTACTCATGTCAGTCAGAATAAAAATGAAATTTGTTCAAATAAAGTTAGCTAAATATATTAAATATATAGCTAAATATATTAAAAACCCATTACCACTCAGTATGTCATTTACCAGTTATATTCAATGATTATCATCAGATGGATGGATTTCTATTATTTAACTCTTTTTAAATTTTTTTTAATTACTTATTTCAAATAGAAACTGAAATCTGTGAAGTACATGATGAGAGATAGCAAATATCGTCTTTTTTTTAAGCTGACTTGACATACCCCAGTGGTTTACTGCTATGAATCTTTGTTGTTTTTGTTTTTCAATCATGTTTAACCCTTTATGATCCCATTTGAGGTTTTCTCGGCAGGGATACTGGGGTGGTTGGCCAGTTTTTTCTCCAACTTATTTTACAGATGAGGAAACTGAGGCAAACTGGGTTAAAGTGACTTGCCCAGGGTCACACGGTCCTACCTGAGGCCAAATTTAAACTCATGAAAAGTATTCCTGCCTCCAGACCCAGTACTCTGTCCATTGTGCCACTAACTGCCCAGCTAGGAATACAGAAGTTTCTCTTTCAATGATCAATATGCATAAACTGATTATGCAACAAAAATATTCTTTAGTGAGGAAACCACTATTTTAAAGTTAATATTCCAAATCCAACCTGTGTCCATTTGATTATTCCCTGTTCAACATATTCAGTGCTTTTGTCAATCAAACCACTTAATAAATCTAACCTCAATGGGAAGTAGCTCGGAGATAGAAGAGGGTAGTGAGAATACATACTGCTGCAAGGTACAAAAAAAGATTTTCTTTACTGTCACACCGCATTTTTGTGAGACTAAGAACTACAAGAAATGAAGATCTTGCCAGAGAAGAAAATAACAATCTTTGTAACATTTTACATATCATATGCTCTGTTACATTTGCTTCATCTGTTTCTGTCTGTTCCATTTGCCTTTACTATCCTCAACATTTCAGGATTTAAGGAATAGTAGCAGGCACTAAAATGTGATGATATGAAAATTACAGTAAGTGTTACTGACTTACATTATAATTATTTAGGATATGTGCTAATAAAGTTAAGAAATGAACTATAATTTATTTCTGACCTTTCTCTGAAGAGAAAGACAAAAGAGAAACATTTCAGCAAGGTTTAAACAACTTAAAAGAAAAAAATATTTAAACTATTTCAAGATCATTACACACAAATACAAAATTGTTTTGTTACTAAAACAGGACACTTGCAAACCTCTGTCAGCTGAAACATTATTGGTCTAGCTCCAATTATAATATGCTACTAAAGTTACCATATCTATGATTATTATGAGGAAAGTGTCTGTAAACTGCAAAGTACTACACAAATGAGTTAAATTATCAGTATTATTTTTTAAACAATATCTCAACTTCATGTTTTTCACTGGCTACCTTTGTCAGAGTGTTATATTCAGTTATTTTTTCATTTCTGTCTGATTCTTTATGGCTCCATTTGGAATTTTCTTGGTAAAGATACTGGTGTGATTTGCCATTTTCTTCTATAGATCATTTTACAGATTTGAGGAAAAAATAGGCAAACGGGATTAAGTTATTTGCCAGGGTCACACAGCTAGTAAGCGTCTGAAGCTAGATTTGAACTCAGAAAGATGAGTCTTCCTGACTCCAGGTGTGGCACTCTATTCCACTGTGCCACCTAGTTGCCCAAAGTGTTAGACTATTTTTTCCCTAAAAGGAAACAAAAATGTCTCCTGGGCCTGACTGTTCAGTGCTCAAACCAAGCTTCCCTTCGAACTGGAAGATGCTTTCTGGTCATCCAAGGGCCTTAGACTTGGGAATACAAAGCCAAAATAATTCCTGTCTTCAACTTTGCATTGGGAGAAAAGATCAGGAACACAGATAAATAAATTCAAAATATATGAAAAATAAATACAAGGGAGAAGTGAAATAGAAGAGAATCAGGAAAGGTCTCCACAAGGACCTCTTATAAAAGCACCTGAGCTGAGTTTTAAAGAGAATTAGCAGTTCCAAAAAGCAGGAGTAAAGAAGGGCATTTCAGACATATGGGAGAAGCAACACAAAGGCACAGAGATAAAAGATGGAACTGAACATGTTTGCCATTTTGGGTGGATCGCAGAGTATATTGTATATTGAGAAATAAATGTACAATAGGCTGGGAAAGGCAATTTGGAGCCAAATTATGAAGGGTCTTAAATGCCAACAAGAAATTTGTTTTTCATCCTTGAGGCAATAAGGAGCCACTCAAGCTTCTTGAGCAAAAATGGGTTCGGTCCTGTGATTTTAAAATATTACTTTGGCAGCTAAGTGAATGACAGATTATAGGGGAAGGAGGTGGAAATAGGGAGACTAATTATTAAGCCACAGTCTAGTTCAGAGGTGATGAGTAATTGGATAGCTTAATTAGTGGTTGTTCATTTTATTAAAACAAAAATCTAATGTTCTAAATGCCAGTGTCCAGGTTCAGAAATAGGAACTGGACCTGTGTTTTCACTAATAGAAAGAATTTTCTCTACCAAAGCATATGGGCATCTTCTCTGCAATTGATAGTATTAAAGTGGTATCTAGAATACTGAGAGAATAAGTAACTTGTCCACAATCAGAAAGTCAATATGTATCATAGACTGGAATGAACCCCAGGTCCTCGTGTTGCCTATAACCAAAATGTTCATATTGATGTTTGTTACTTTCCATGAACCAAAATAAAAATATAGGGGAAAGACTCTGTCATCAAAAAAATAAAAAAGAGAGAACATATCTAATCACAAATTAGTAATTCTCTACCAAAAACTGCATGTTAGAAGATTATATATAACCAAAATGTTCATTTTGATGTTTATTACTTTCCATTAACCAAAATATAGGGGAAAGACATTGTCATCAAGAAAATAAAAAAGAAAGAACATATCTAATCATAAATTAATAATTCTCTACCAAAAACTGCATATTAGAAGAGTATATGGCAGCTATACAAGTATACAAGAATTATGATTCATTTTTAAAAGGGCTTTTAAGTTTTCATAAAATGTCTTAAAAGCTCTTATTTGTGAACTCCACCCCTCTTCAAATAAAATCATATATTAGGTAAAAATTTCACAATTATAACATCTGTCTATAAATTACACTCTCATTAACTGCTATTATTAGAATAAAAGAAGTTTAAGTTTGTCTCCATATAAATAATAATACCATGTATAACAAACAAAATATTTTTGCCTCTTAAAAACTACTGGTAATGTGTAGTATAATATATGTAGCTATGATATTGTAGTATATCATAACAAAATGACAAGTATGTTGCTCTTTTTGGAGGAAATGTCATGACTATTAAACTATTATGAACTTTTCCTAGGAAGTAGGATATTTCTAGGGTATTTCCTAGGAAATATATCATATAGATTGTACAATTTGAGCATTTCTTGTATATATAAGCATTAATGCTTTCAAACTCAGAATGAGATTGTAATCACTCAGTGGAACTATAAAGGAGTTCTGTCTTTTTGTTTTTAGCAAGATACCTGATACTTTGGTTCTTCGTGACAATCATTTATTTGTGACTTTTTCAAGTTTATTTGGGTTGAACCCTACATAAACTAAGAACTATAAGATTTAAGCAATTTAAGAAAGGACAATTTTATTTACTGCAAAATGAACTACAAAATTCACAATCTACAAAAATATGAGTATTTTTAACAGAAGTACAATCAGCTACTCACAAGCCTTTGTATTCCTCTTGCCTCCTGAAAAATATATCAAATAGATTGTACAATTTGAGCATTTCTCATAAGTGATTATGGACAATTTACTTTGGCTTTATAAATAAAATGACAGGTAATTTTAAGCATTCCTAAGCAACTTTTAAAGCAGTTAAAGACCTGTCACAACCCTTTCCTTCAAGATCTCTGTTCCTGAGTAATGTATACTTTCTTAAAGGCAAGGATCTAATCTACTACCTACTTCCATGAAACCCTTCCTAAATTCCAAGACAATGTGACTTTTCCCTCTTTGAAACCCCTATAGTACTTTCTTTGTAATTCTATTAAGGGCAATGTACTTGAGAATCACACAAGGACATAAAGTTTTTATCTACTTATCTTGAATTCCCTTTTTTCTGGTCTCATATCAACTGTGCTTTTTGCACTCTACATTTTTTTTTCCTTTTTGGAGGAGGGAAGTCAGGGCAATTGGGGTAAAGTGACTTGCCCAAGGTCACATGATTAGTAAGTTTTAAGTATATGAGGCAGTTATTTGAACTCAGGTCCTCCTGACTCCAGGGCCAGTGCTCTATTCACTGCACCACCTGGCTGCCCCAAATGGTGGCTTTTTTTTTTTTAATTAAAAAAATTTTTTTTTTTTTAGAGTGGGGAAGGTAGGGTAATTGGGGTTAAGTGACTTGCCCAAGGTTGTTGCACAGTTACTAAGTGTTAAACACTGCACCACCTAGCTGCTCCCACTCTAACTGTTAAAGCTAATAATTAATTACCCACATCATCAAGGATATAAGTAGGGGATATTTTAGATAGACAGAGAGACAGACAGACAGATAGATAGATTGATCTGAGTATACCTCGTAGAATCTAGCACAGTGATTTATCAGAAGCCCTCAAACACTTACTGATTGACTAATAAAATTTAAAAAGTTGATTAATAAAAGATAATTTATGATTGACTGGGATAGTTTGGATTTCTTTTAAGGTCACACTGATTGAACTCAGTCTGTAAAAATATTCTCAATGTGTAACAGTAAAGCCTAATCCTTTACTGGATACTTTACTTTCTGAGGAAGGAAATCAAGATGGCTGTCAAAAAGTAACTCTAGGGGGAGAAGCCAAGATGGCAGAGTAGAAACAGCTCATCCAAGCCTCTCTGCCCCCAGATTCTCCACATACTATGTAAAAGGGGACTCTGAACAACTTCTGGAGCCCCAGCACCCACAGAACGACACAGAGAAGCTAACCTCCCGCTGAGGACAGTCCAGCAGCCCTGCAGGAAGGACCAGCGCAGCTGTCTGGGACCTGGCAGCGCAAAGAGCACAGAGGGCAGGAGCCCAGCCGAGCCCAGGTCCGCATGAGCCGAGATTTTAGCCCCAGGGCAGCATGGCCAGCAGCAGGCTGGAGGAACCCCAGAACACCAGCAGCTGTGGTGACTCCAGAATTATCAACATAGACATGCCTAGGACAAAGTAAGAGGTTAGCGTCCTATGGACTTTGGGACCAGCATTTGGGGAATGCGTCAGCTCCCTCCCCTGGGGGCTAGAAGCCACAGAGGAGACACGCCATTTTGTAGTTTTCAGAGGCAGCTCCGGCTCCCAGCCTACAAATCGTGGGGAGATCCAGCGATCAATCTTGGGGGGTAATCGCTCTTGCTTTAACCTCCCTGGATCTGGATTATGATCTCGGGTGGAAATCGTGGGTGGGTTTACAGCTTGCCAGAAACGGAAGTTGCCCCCCACACGTTCGGGATGGAAATTCCTCTATCTGGCCTTAAAGCCATAGTGTGGCAACAAGCCCCAAAGTCAGGTAATCAAGTGGCAACATGCCAAGGCAAAGGAAACAGAAAAATGCAACCCTAGACTCCTATTTTGGGGGCATAGAGCGGGAAAAGGACTGTGAAGTCAGAAGTCCTGCTCCAAAAGCCCCAGGGGAAAACATGAGCAGGTTGCAGGCCATAGAGGACCTTAAGAAGGACTTTAAAAATCAAATAAGAGAAGTGGAGGAAAAATTAGAAAGAGAAATGAGAAGGATGCAGGAAAAGTATGAAATGAGGGTCAACACCCTGACTGAGGAAAACAACACCTTAAAAAATAGACTAGCTCAAATGGCAAAGGAGGCCCAAAAGGGCAATGAGGAGAAGAATGCCTTAAAAAGTCGAATTTGCCAGATGGAAAAAGAATCTCAAAAGTTCACTGAGGAGATTCATTCCTTCAGAGTTAGACTGGAGCAAATGGAAGCTAATGACTTTATGAGAAATCAAGATGCTGTTAAGCAGATCCAAACAAATGAAAGATTAGAAGGCAATGTGAAATATCTCATGGGAAAAACCACTGACCTGGAAAATAGATCCAGGAGAGACAATTTAAATATTATTGGACTACCTGAAAGCCATGATCAAGGAAAGAACCTAGAAATCACCCTTCAAGAAATTCTCAAGGAAAATTGCCCTGATGTTTTAGATCCAGAGGGCAAAATAGAGGTTGAAAGAATCCACAGATCACCTCCTGAAAAAGATCCCAAAAAGAAAACTCCCAGGAATATTATAGCCAGGTTTCAGAATCCCCAGATCAAGGAGAAAATACTACAAGCAGCCAGGAAGAAACAATTTCAATATTGTGGAAACACAATCAGAATAGCCCAGGACCTGGCAGCTTCTACACTGAGGGATCGAAGGGCATGGAATATGATATTCCAGAGGGCAAAAGAACTGGGACTGAACCCAAGGGTCACCTACCCAGCAAAGCTGAGTATTTTGTTTCAGGGGAAAATATGGTCATTCAGTGGAATAGAGGACTTTCAAGCATTCTTGAGGAAAAAACCAGAATTGAATAGAAAATTTGACATCCAGACACAGGAAGGAAGAGATGCCTGAGAAGGTAATCGGGGAAGAGAGATCAAGGGGAACTTATCAAAGTTGAACTATTTACATTCCTATATGGAAAAGCAGTAACTGTGACTGATGATATCTTTCTATGAAAATAATGGAAAAAGGGGGTGTGGTCATATGAATACATATGTGAATGTGTGTGTATATGGTTACAGTTATATATGGATAGAGGGCATAGGTTGAATTTGTTGGGAAGGGAGAATACTCAAGGGATGAAATTATGAGGTGAGAGAGGAAAGTGGCAAGAGGAGATGGGGAGAGACAGGGTAGGGTAAACTATCCCATGTAGAAGAAGCAAGGGGAAGTGGTTGCAAAGGAGGGGGAGAATAAGGAAGGCTAAAAAGGCAAAACCACATTCACATTGAATTTGGTTCAGGGAGAAAATGACATACATACTAAATGGGATATCTCAACCTGCAGCAGGATAGGGGGAAGGGGGATGAGAGGAGGGATGATGGATGGGAGGGCATCCTTGGGGTGAGGGGAGGTTGGAAGTACCCACTATAGAAGAGGGACAGGATCATGTAGGGAATGGACCAGGTGGGGGGTGGGATGAGTGGGAGGGAATTATAAGCAGCCTTGTACAATATATCTACTATGATAATGTTTTGCATAGCTAGACATGTACAACATATACTGAATTACTTATCTCCCAAGAAGGAATCGGTGACAAGGGAGGAAGGAAATGGATCTGAAATTCGAGGTTGTAACATTAAATGTTTCAAATATACATAAATATTATTATTAATACTCTTTTGCTTGTAATAGGGACATAAGATGTGCAGGCATTGGGACACAAAGATTCACCTTCCTCTAATGGAAAAGTCGATGGGGGTATGGGAGAAGGTATGGGAGAGAGCAGATTGGAGGAAGTGATATCTTGTGGGACTACTATTCTAGGAGGTTGGGTAGGGGAATAATGGGGGGGAAATGATTGTAACTCAAAATCTGGCGGAAATGAATGATGTAAAACAGAAGTTAATAAAGCATTTGTTTAAAAAAAAAAAAGTAACTCTAATGTCATCTAAAGATCCCAGAGCAAAGCAGAGAAATCTGCAGCCCTGAGGTCACACGTGGTCCCCTAGGTCCTCAAATCCAAACTTCACAGAACAAAACCCCTTTTTAATAAAAGGATTTGTTCTGTAAAACTTGGATTCAGTCAAAAAGCTGAATCCCAGGACCTATGGCCTTGAGGCCACAGGTTTCCCACCCTTGCTTCAGACTGACTGGATCTCTTTCAGTCTGATTTCTGACATAGGTCAGAAAAGAATAATTATTTCCTACATACTTAACACAGTCTCCTAACATAAAAATATAGATAGAAAATTAAATGTTATTTGGATGTGATTTTTTAAAAATCTTTTAATGAAATTGTGATTATAAGATGCTGGTTCATTATGAAAGCACATTTGAAGGTCTGAAATCTATTATGGATTATTTGAGGGTAATTTCTTTCGTCAATATCTTAATTTTAGTTAACCAAAAGCTATAGATATATCAAAATGTATCATCAATATGAATGGCACATAATAAAGTGATAGATGTTAGTCTGTTTATATTAAATGTATCACACTATTGGGATAGGGCAGTGAGGTCAATCTCAAACAGAAATGGGCAGCATATTGATTTGGAAAACCACAAATTAATGTTGCATTATATTTTTATTTAGAGTAAACAGAAATCAGGTCTTGAAGCCAGGAAGAAGTGAGTTTAAGTCCTGCCTGTAAAATGCATTGGTTGTTAGTTTTCAGACTATTGTGACTTCTTTGTATATTATGTCTTCTCCTTTGTTAAGGTCTGATACTCTTCTTTATAATTTTTTAAACGGTAATTTTGGAAAAAAAACATATGGTGTTTTGGGACACCATTATGCTGTGTTAACCTTTTCTTAAACATTTCCTAATTACATGTTAACTTGTATTCCAGGGTTTTGTCAATGGCAATGAGTTTGACACCACTGATGTAGGTGTCTTTCTTCGTCTGTATTTGTACAGATGACAACTGAAAAGGCAGCATGGTAATAAAAAGAACACTGGAGGTATAGTTAAAAGCTCTGGGTTCAAATTCTTCATCTGCTCTTAGATTCAATTCTCTCTGTGAAATTGAAAATTGATGCCTCATTTGATTTTGTATTAATTAATGGCTGAGAATTTTATCTAATCAATGCAATCTGTACTTAGGAATTAGTTGATTTAAAAAGACAGTTTGACTTCTTAACATTAGAGACTCTACAACATAGTTTGACGTCTTTATGAGAGTTTAGCTTCCCCATGTCTGTGGGCTACAGCCTAGACTATTGTCCAAAAAGGTTCACCAATATGTCTAAAACTAAACTTGTCTTTCCCCCAAACCTCCCCCTCTACTCAACTTCTCTTTATCTTCTAAGAGCACAATCACTCTTCCAGTATCCCTGATCCATAACTTAAGAATTATTCTCAGCTCATTCTTTCTGCACATATCAAGTCAAATCCTATTCATAAGGTCACCACATGTGATGGCCACCCACTCTTATTTATATTGTTGTAAGGTGCCCCTAATTGGTCACTCTATCTCAAGTCTCTCCTATTCAACCAATAATCATTTATTAAATACTTACTCTTTATTACCAGGTGCTATTGCTAAGTTCTGGGGATAAAAAGAAAGGGAAGACAATCTCTGTATTCAAGGAGTTTTCATTCTTATGGGGTAGACAATTGATAGTAATAAGTAAAAGTATTTATTAAACTCAAACCACATACAAATGTACTTTGATTTAACTAAAGTACACTGGTCTGGCCACATCACTCTTCTACTCAACAAATGCCAATTGCTCTCTGTTGTCTCTAAACTCAAATGTAAACTCCTCTGTTTGGTTTTTAACTCCTTCACAACCTGTAAATAAGTTGTTTTTCCAGGCCCTAGACATTATGTCCCTTGCCATTTCCTCTTCAGTCCAGTATTCAGTCTTCTCTCTTTCTTCACATTGGCCACTCTATCTCCTGTCTCTGTTTCTTTGCACAGGCCCTCCCTGCACCCTTCTTCATCTCTGCCTCAGAATACTGCACTTTCTTCGAGACTCAGTCCTTCATGACTTTCTAAGAGAGAGTAAGTGGCAAATCTGATTATTCTGCCCAGAATTATCTGGGCTACTCTTAGGATAGAAAGAGTCCACTGCCGGGCCAATACGCAAAGCCTTTCCAATTTGGTAAGACCTTATTCTTGGCTACAATGGCATGGAAATATCAGAGAGGTTAAGTTAGTGTAGGAGGACACCTTATGGCCAAAGAATTCTTATGAAGTTTTTTTGTTAAAATAAATTTTGCTACATCCTTATAGGAAATGCTACAAATTAGAACTGTTATTTTTATCCTACTGTTTTCTCATTCATCTATATACTTTCAAAGTAAAAAATGAACCAGAGGCAAGTAATGCTTCCTCCATGAAATGCCCCTGGTCCCACTGAGAAGCTTGTGTTGAGCTTTATATACCTATCTCCTTGGGTTTCAGGGAACGGGGTAGCGGTGATTTCTAGAAGGATGAAAAAGATTGTTATATAAATTGCCAAAGTTTCAACCATGAGGCCAACTATTCTAAAGAAAAACCAGGAAACCTTTTTTAGTTTTTAAATTTGTGAGGGAGAAACTGAATACCACATTAAGGAACAATACAAAAGAATGACAAATAAAAGATAAATCTGAACAATAACAAAGCTATAAACACCAATGTAGGCAAAGAAGGGAAAAGTAAGAGTCAAGATGAAATTTCAACTATAGTCAATTCCATGGCAAGGAGAGTGGGGGGCAGAGGAGCAATGAAATATTAATTTTAAAAAAAATCAATAAATTATCCCTAATTTTAATTTAATATATTTAATTTCAAACATAATTAACTTTTATGAAATAGACATTAACTGCTTGCATGTATTTCTATCTCTTTTTTAGTGGAAGTAGAGATGAGAAGGGACATGAGCCAGACAAACAAAATCAATGAAGGACATTATCAACCCTTAAAATAGTAAGAATAAACTCATAATACAGACATGAACTTGTACATTGTTGCAAATACCCTTAGAGCTAGGTTTTCCCACACCACATACCTCTAATACTAGAAAAGAGAATTACCAAATCCAAATTTGGTCTTTGACTTTCTTATACTTCCTGATGAATTTGACATGGCTAATCACTCTCTCATCCTGAATACTCTCTACTCTCTGGGTTTTCATGACACTATTCTTCCTTGTTCTCCTATTCCCTGTCCAGCAACTCCTCAGTTTCCTTTCCTTAATCATCATCCATACCACATCATCTCACTGTATGAATCCCAAGGCTCTATCCTGGACCATCTTTTCTCTATATAGACTCAGTCACTTTATCAGGTCCCATGGGATTAATAATTACATCTATACAGATCTATATAAACAGCTCTAGTCTCATTCCTAAACTTCAATCTCATATCACCAAATCTATTTTATTTCAGGAATTAGATGTCCCACAGGCATTTAGATTTAAATAATAATGTATTGCAAAAAACCTTGATGTATCAGTGGATTATAAACTTGAGACACTTGTGTGACTACTGTAGCAGCTAAAAAAACTAATGCAAATCTGGGCTGGATTAAGATGGCCATAGCTTCCTGAAATACAGAGGTCAAGAGTTCCATTCTGTACTTCTCCTCAGCCCAGAAGGTAGAACCAGGAGTAATGGGCAGAAATTATAAAGAGGGAAATTTAGGGTTGATATTAGCAAAAGCTTCCTAACAATTAGAGCTCTTTAAAAAGATAATGAGCTATCTGAAAAGGTAGAGGGTTCCCCATTCTTGGACATTTTCAAACAGAGGCTACACAATCAACTACTTGTCGGGTATGTTATAGTAGGGATTCATTTCATGTAGAAGTTGGACTAAATGGCTGCTAGAGTCCTTCTCAACTTTCAAATTCTCAACAAAACAAAATTCATTGTCTTTCCCCCTCAAACCCATCCCTCTTTCAAAGTTCCCATTTTCTCTTAAGGGCACCACCATCTTAAGTTACCCAAGTTTGCAACCTCAGGCATCCTTGTTCTTTCAAACTGTCTCACCCCAAACATCCAGTTACCAAGTCCTATAGATTCTATCTTCACATGTCTCCTATCATCTCCTCTCTATTCACTTAGCCACTACCCTAGTTTTTACATCACCATAGTTATCCCAAGTATCCCTCCGCCTCCAACCCCCCAGGGCCATTTCATATAAGAACAAGGTTTTTGATTTGTGTTCGGAAAGAAAAAAAAATCAGCACAACTGATCAGTACAATGAAAAAGGCTAAAAATATGTGCAGTATGTAAAACCTGTGGACCTCCCACTTCCATGAAGGGGTAGGTTGGGAGTATCTTCTCATATATCTTCATTGGAGTCATGTTTGGATCTTTCCATTTTTTTTTACATTTATTTTAATTTCTTTCTTTCTCTCTTGAGATGTGTTAATCTTCTTTCGATGTGCACTGTGGTAGTTAAAGCATATATTGTTTTCTTGCCTCTACTGCTTCTACTGCTTCTACTTACTATACTTTACTTGTCATGAGTTCATATATATCTTTCCTATACTTGTCATGAGTTCATATAGATCTTTCCCTATTTTCTTGTATTCATTATTCCCCAACTGATGGGCATCAATCATGTTTCCAATTCTTAGCTATTAAACTACCATCAATATTTTGGGGTCTATGGGAATGTTCTTATTGATGGCTTCTTGTAATGGTAATGGAATTTGAACCCCACAATGGGATGGACTTGTTGACATGAGGAGAGGGGGCTGAACTGGGAGGAGCTGGTGCCCTGTATAGGGAGAGGCCCAAGCTAAGAGAGACCAGAACTTTTGGGAACAGCATCATGGAGAGACAGACAGACAGAGAGAGAGAGACAGAGAGAGAGAGAGAGAAGAAGAGGGAGAGAGACAGAGAGACAGAGAGAAGAAGAGGGAGAGAGACAGAGAGAGAGAGAGAGAGAGAGAGAGAGGGAGGAAGAAGAAGAGAGACAGACAGAGAGAGAGAAAGAGAGAGAGAGAGAGAGAACTGCCAGTTGGAGCTGTCCAGGACTTCTGAAAACTAAGGAAACATGACTGTGGTGCCTGTTGGTCTGTTTTGATGTTACTTTGTCAGAGTCCTTTGTTGATAGAGGCCTCAGACCTTGTTGGGCCTAGGTTGATTTCACAGACAGAAAGTGAATTGAAGAGGATGCCTGTTATTGTGTCTTTGTTAAGCTTTGTCTTCCCACAAAGAGAAACTGCTGAGAACTTGCCTTGGGTCAAGATGAAGAATAAAGACCTCTCCTTGGGTATTGAATGCTGAGATGATACTGTAACCTAGTTGTGACCAAGGGGTGGATGGCCTTTGTGCTCTGAGACTGACCAAATGAATGTACTTTGTTTATGATTGGAAACTAACTCCAATTGAGACTACCCATGGGTAGAGTACTTTGACTTTTGTACTTTGTGATTGAACTGTGGACTCTGTGATTGACTAAACGAATATACTGCCTAGAGGTGGAGTACTCTGTGAGACTGAGCTGAGAACTTACTAAATGACTGAGTTACCCTGTAGTTTTTCTCCTTTCTGTGAATATTTTGCCTTAATCTGTTACTGAATAAATGGAGAGTTACTATGCTCATAATCAGAATCTGAAGTTGCTTTTGCTTGGCATTACACTTCTAAGGGTTAAAAGCCCAGTAATAGAATCTTATGATTTAAAGGACATGAATTCCTCTTAGTCACTTATTTGCATAATTTCAAATCGCTTTCCAAAATGGTTATACTATTTCACAGCTCCACCCAGTATTAATGTGCCTATCCTTCTAAAACTCCTCTAACACTGGTGCCACTTTCTGTCACTTTTGTCAATTTGCAGCATATGAGATAAAACCTCAAGCATGCTTTGACTGGCATTTCTCTTATTCTTTGTGATTTGAAACATTCTTTGATATGATTTTGAATACTTTCCAGTTCTTCTTCTGAGAACTGAGTGTTCTCTTAGAAAAGGAATGAATATTGATTTTATCTTGAAGAGTAAACCCTTATCAGAAAAATGTGATTCAAAGATTTCCCCCATTCCACCACTTCCCTTCTTATTGTACATGCATTAATATTGTCTGTGCAGAAGCTTTAAAGTTCCAAGTAACCAAATTTATCAGTTTTATATTTCGTAATGTCCACTATCTCTTATTTGAATAAGAATACATCCATAGCCACAAGAGGTGTATGATGTTTCCCTAATGTTTTAATAATATTTAGGACATGTATCAATTTACTGAATTCTACATCATGGAATATAGCACAAGGTAATTTCTGCTAGACTACTTTCCATGTTTCCCAGCAGTTTTAATCAGATAAGGATTCCCCCTCCCCCATCCCAGGTAACATATGTTTGTTTTCCACTTTACATTACATTACTGCATTCTATTGCTTCTGATTGACCCTTCTCTAGTCAGTTCCCCTAATATATCTCTCTGTTCTTTAACCAATGAGGTGGTTTTGATGACTGCTTCTTTAGAATATAGTCTGAGGTCTAGAATTAGTATTTGACCTTCATTTCTACTTCTTTTCATTATTTACAATTACATTCCAGATCTTCTGCTTTTCCAAATGAATTTTATCATTTTATCAGTGTCCCCTTATTAATTTGCTTGGAGGAACATTAAAGGTGTAAAGTAATTTTGGTAGTACTGTTATTCTTACTACATTGGAATGACCTAAGCATAAGCATAGAATGTTCTTCCAACTATTTAAGGAGCACTATGTAATTGAATTTGGAAAAGTCTTCTGTGTTCTTTAGGAGGTCAATCCATAGACTGACTTTATAGATTTTGTGGTTATTTGGAATGGGATTTCCTTTCTATTATTATTTCTTGTATTTTGCCATTATTACACAGAAATGCTATTGATTTCTGAGGATGTATTGTAAGCTGCAACTTTGTTGTAGGTATTATATTGTCTCAATTTGTATCTTCACTGATTCCCTTGAACTTTCCAAGGAAACCATCTTATCATAAGCAAACAGATAGATTTACCTCTTCCATGCTTATCTTTATCCCTTTAAGTTCTTTCTCTAGTCTTATTACTGCTTTTAGTTCTCCAGAAGAGCAGGCATTCTTGCTTCACTCCTATCCCCATTACACATGATGCTTTCCTTTGGTTTTAGAGTGTTTTTTTACTTTCATCTCATTTTCTAGGAACATTATCCCCATCAAAGTTGAGGACTAACCGTGTTTAATATTTTGGGAGGTATTCCTCTGTTTCTTTGGTGTCCTCAGTTTTGTTATTACATAACTGTGTATAACATACTGTGGCGATTTTGTTAAGTCTCTTCAAAGAGCCACTTAAGTCTTCACTTCTAGGGGTTGGTGTATTTCCAATTTATGTATTTCCTCTCTAATTTGTGGTATGACCTTGTTTCTGCTTATTTTGTTATTGTTGAGTCACTTTTCAGTCATGTCTATTTCTGACTCCATTTGGGGTTTCCCTGGCAAAGATACTGGAGAGGTTTGCCATTTCCTTCTCCAGCTCATTTTACAAATGAGGAAATGAAGGCAGAGTTAAGTGACTTGACCAGGGTCACACAACTAGTAGTTTCTGAGGCCACATTTTCACCTCAGGAAGACTCATCTTCACCTCAGGAAAACTCATCTTCCTGACTTCAAGCCTGGCGCTCTATCCACTACACCACCTAGCTGCCCTTATTTTATATGCTTATTTTAGATTTAATTATTCAGTTTCAAGTGTTATAACATTCATATTACACTTATTTAATCCTCTCTTTACTACTTTGTTTTTCTATATTTTTAAAGATCTGATATCCCCCCCAAACACTGATTTAGTTGCCTTCCAGAAGTTTTACTATGCTGCTTCATCATTCTCATTCTCTTACATAGTTATTGGTTCTATGATTTAGTATTTGACCCAACTTACTTAATATTCCACTTACAAGTCTCCATTTAGTTCTACATTTTTTGTTTACGGTCCCTGAACCAATTACTGTTTTTATTGTCTTACGACTGGCAAAGGATACATTAATTATTTCTGTCTCTTAATATTTATTTGCAATATTTCTCTGCCTTAATACATGGTTTTTTTTGTAAAATGTTTTGTAAATAGTTCCATGTGGTGCTGAGTAACATGTATATTCTTTTGCTGTCTCACTCAGAAGTTGCAATAAATCTTTATTACTAATTTTTCCCACAATCTGTACAATTTCATATAATCCCTTTTGTTTATCTTTCAGTTAGACTAATCCAAAACCAAGAGGTTTAAAGTCTCTTTTCACTATTGCGTTACTGTCTATTTCTTCTTGTAGCTGAAATGTTACCTATTTGAATCTGGATACTAAGGCTTTTGGAGCACATAAATTTATTACTATATGGATTTGCTGTCTATGGTTCCTTTCAGCATAATATAGATTCCCTCTGCATCTCTTTTTATTTTTTGAGCTTTTTCTTGTTTTCTCAGATAACATAACATGCATCTGCTACTTTTTAAAATATTCATTTGATGCATAGTAAATTTTTTCCCATCCCTCCAGTTTTTATTTTGTGTATGTCTTTTTTTTTAAGCAACAGATTACAGGATTTTATTTTCTTATCCAATGTCTTTTTTTTGTTTTAGAAGATTCTTTAATCCATCAACATTTAAAGTTATAAGTCAGACTTACATTTTGTTCCCTCTGACTAAAGTTCTTTAAAGTTATGATTAAATTTTCCTCTTTTGCTGTAAATACAATACTATGTTGCTTCAGTCACTTGAATCTTTTTTAAGGTGACCATGTTTTCTCTGGTTCTCTTCCCTTCCCTACTGATGTCATTGTTGTTGTTGCTGGTGGTGGTGGGGGCAGTGGTAGTAATAGTATTTACTTCTTTCCCTTCATAGTTTTATTAGCTCCTCTTTCTCTTCTGCTTTTATTTGTCTGTAAATTTTTTTCCCTTTTTTTCCTCTTGAATAGATTTCCCCCTTCCTCATCTCCCTTTCAACAAGTCCTGAGAGAGAGAGAGAGAGAGAGAGAGAGAGAGAGAGAGAGAGAGAGTGTGTGTGTGTGTTCCTCTCCAAAATGTATTTCTCACACTCTTGTTATCCATTCTCTCTGTCTACTCTAGACAGGTGGGGAACCTGCAACCTTGAGCCCACATTGTCCTTCTACATCCTTAAGTGCAGCCTTTTGACTGAATCCAAATTTCACAGAACAAATCAAGGCTAGAGGATCCCCACCCCTACTCTGGACCCCCATTCTTTGATTCCTGACCCTTATAATTAGTTAATTGGTCTTTCCCTTTTCTCTGTATTCCTCATGCAATCAAAGCTTACAGTGTATCCATTCTATATCCCTTTTAGGTTCTCTCTTCTAAGTACTTTCTATCACTGCCTTGTTTCAGAGCTTGTCTTACTGGTTCCCCTTTTCCACTGTTTCTCACTACCAGAGTTGTCAGAGAGGACACTGCCCCATAGTAGGGTTCCTTTACCACCCTTCCTTGATTATTCATTCCACTACTGATTTATACCCTTCCTGGTTGATTTGTTTTCCCCCACTTGCCTGAAAATTTCCTCCCTGGGTACATGTTCTCCTACTCTCCCAGATGCCAGCTGCGCAGGGGGTTCCCACTCCCCAACTCCCAAAGTGGAACATATAAACTTTTCAAACACCAAATCCACCAAGGCCATACCTGAAATAAAATCCTCATCTCCCTGCTCAGACTGTGTTTTTTTCACTGAGGAAAATTTATCAACAACCCCCCCCCCCCGCACCACCAAAATATGGTCTCCTCCTTCCCTCCTTATTCAATCTTTACCCTCTCCTCATCCTTTTTTGTAAAGTCTTCTTTTTCTGAGACCACAGTGGTAGTTACCTCCCCCTTATTTCTAGCACTTAATCTGGCCCAAAACATCATACATTCCCCCTGCTCCCTTCCCTACTTTCATGTACTATCCCATATTGTAATGTAGTCCCACAAAATTACAATGACTGACCCGTAGGTAGGCTGTCACCAGCTCTGTACATGATGTCCCCGCTTACCTCTTCACTATTTCTTCTACTAGATTACCACTTTCATCCATCTCCTTGTGCATATCTAGAAGTAAATCTCTTAGTGGTCTCTCTGCTGTCACTCTGTTGCTGTCCTTGGCTACTGCATTTATTCTCCCTGCATTTCTGTTGTTTGAGGTATTCAAGAAGCAAACAATCTCTTCAGCTCTGATATTCTTTCTAAAAAATGTCTCAAACTCTTCTTTATTACTGAATGTCCATCTTTTTTTCCACATATGGTTAAGCTCAGATTTGCAGGGTAAGTCACCCTGGGCTGCATTCTGAGCTCTACTGCTCTTCAGAACACATTATTCCATTCCCTCCTACATCTAGTAGTAAGTGCAGAATACTTTTGCATTGATTTGAATTTCCTTTCCTTTGTATTTGGAAGTCTTTCTCTATATTGCTTACAGAACCTGTTTCTGAATTGAATTGTCAGATTTAACCCCTAAGTGTCCTGAACTTTCTATAACTTTGGGACTTTCCTGGAGACAATTTGTGAATTCTTTCAATGAATATTTTATTTTCTATGTTCAGGAGTTCTGGTCAGTTCTCTATTATTTCTTGCATTATGGTTTTAAGGTTCTTTATCCTGTCTCGTTCTTAAGCATATGATCGTTAGATTTTGTGTCTGTGCATCTTGTCTTCATGATCAGTATGTTTTGCTTGCATAGTGGCAATATTTTCTGTTAATGTTATTATTTTTTGTTTTTCTTCTTCTAGATATGGAAGTCAAATCCCCACCCACCTACCCCTAGCCACAGCCCAGACCCATGATTTTCACATGCAACTCCCAGTAAAGTAATTCTCTTTACCAATACAGAGCTGCAATAATCCTAAAATTTGTAGTTTTAGAGAGTTGTCTAAGAGGGTTAAGTAATTAACCCTCTGGTAGTAAGAGACAGTGGAAAAGCGGAACCCATAAAGCAAGCTCTGAAACAAGGCAGTGATAGAAAGTACTCAGAAGAGAAAAACTAAAAGGGATATAGAATGGATACACTGCAAGCTTTGATGGCATGAGGAATACAGAGAAAAGGGAAAGACCAATTAACTAATTATAAGGGTCAGGAATCAAAGAATGGAGGTCCAGAGCAGGGGTGGGGATCCTCTAGCCTTGATTTGTTCTGTGAAATTTGGATTCAGTCAAAAGGCTGCACTTAAGGATGTAGAAGGACAATGTGGGCTCAAGGTTGCAGGTTCCCCACCTGTCTAGAGTAGACAGAGGGAATGGGTAACAATCATGTGAGAAAGACAGAGGGAATGGTATAACCTTGCTGACTCAATTACATGAAGGAAAAAAATCAAACACACTAAACATGGTGTGGTTCAGGGAGCACTAGCACCTCTGGTATGAGGGCTTGCCAAGCCCTTTTCAGGGCTGCTCATCCACCTTTGGTCCACCACCTATCACTCAACTCTCACCAGTAGCTCCAAAAAGCTGTAGCACACACAATGGCCACACTCTGGTTAAAATTATCTTTGCAGACAGGCAAAACCAGACTGAGGATAACCAATATGCCTCAAGCCACATAGGCAGCTAAAGCAGGCACTGTGAAGCACTTAGAGGTTGGTCAGACTCGGGTCATCCAAAATGATTTTTGTTTTGCCACTAAATTTTGATAACTCAGAGAGTAAGGCCAACAAATCTGTGAAACTGTCTCAATTACATCCTCAAGTCAAGACAACACCCCATAATGTCATTGGTCCTCTTGAACAAAGGATGAACAAAAATATTATTTATGCATCATTCTAGCTGGTAGGACAGCCAAAAGTCAGTTTTATCTAATTTATATTGATATACTAAAAACCAAAAAGCTATAATGGACTTTATATTAAAGACAAGACAAATTATTTCTTTTGTTCTATTTCTTTTGAGTTTTTTGGTCTTGATTTTTGTTTTTTTATCAAATCTTGTATGAGGACCAACAGATCCTCCAGATTCACATCAGGCCTCCAGAATTTACTCTTTGTGTAACCTTGGGCAAATCTTATAATATCACTGGACCTCATATTTCTCATCTATGATATAAAGTGGTTTAACCTGATGTCCTTGAAGGCCCTTTCAATCTCTAGATCTATAATCCTATGACCTCATAGTGTGCCACTTAGTACAAAAAACGAACATACAAATAAACAGATGTAAGGGTCTTGAAAATAACTTGCCTAAACCCCATACTCATAAAGGTCTTTTTTTTTTAAAGCAATAGCTTATTTTCCTATGCACACAAATGTAATGAAGCTCCTGTCACTATCTCTTTGGAAGTTGGAATTTAATACTACTGAAGTAGAACACGGCACATTTACACTGAATAGAAACCTTGGATTATTATTGAGCAAGAATGTGTGTGTGTGTGTGTGTGTGTGTGTGTGTGTGTGAGAGAGAGAGAGAGAGAGAGAGAGAGAGAGAGAGAGAGAGAGAGAGAGAGAGAAAGAGTGTGTGTATGTAGGTATGCAGGGGAGGAATGCACCCACTCACTCCTTAGCAGCCTTGTGGATTAGGCGAAAACACTTTCATAAGTGAGCATCTTTGTTCAGAATCTGTTAGTAAAAATGATGTTTTGTTGTATTAACTTATTTAATTTATTTCCAATGCATACTTAGAAAGGGACTAATTCTTTTTGTGTGTCTTCCTGGCTTGAAATAAACCAAAACAATTTTTTATCAATACCAATTTGCTATGCTTTTTAAAATGATGACTTAATGATAGTATTTTCTTAGATGTACATATACCCAGAAACACTATTTTAAAAAGACAAACTGAAATGTGTATTGTGAGTTTACAAACTTAAAAGACAGTTACATTTCTCATCTATTAAGTGAAATAACTTTGTTTTTAAAACTGCCAAAATGAAGGCAGGGGGAAGGAAGCCATTTATTGTGGTATGGACACACAACAAAGAATTTTATATTCACACATCCTCATTATGTTTGGGGGAGAGTCTGAAATGGGAAAGATCACTGAAATTAATATATAGTAGTTATTTAAAACCCTAATTGCCTATCTATAGGCTTCAACCAGATTGTAAGAGAAGTCCAAGAACACACTAAAAAAGTGAGAATCCCTGCTACAGAGAAAATCTAAGAACACCTGATTCAATTTCACTAACATTGTGATTTCTTATTTTTTTATACTGCACAAGCCTTTATAAATGAGAGTTCCATATCCTGAGTGTTCTTCAGTGTTCTCTATGCTATTTCCTATTGCAAAGGGAATTAAAAAATAATGCTTTTCATTTTCCTTTCAATTGCATCATTCTGTATCTCTAAGATACCTGCAAACTGTGCCTATCAATGAAAATGACTCAAAATGAACAAAATAATCAGAAATCATGGATTTTAAAAAATACTGTCCTTTAAAGTCATTATATTGGAAAGCTATATACAATTATTCCCAAGAAGGAGATATTATTCAAAATGTTGGAATTCCTCTTCTTGAATTACATTTGGTAAAGGTGGCACATTAGGTAGAGTGCTGGGCTTAGAGCCCAGAATCCTCATCTTCCTGAGTTCAAATTTGGCCTCAGACATTTACTAGCTGTTTGACCCTAGGCAAGTCACTTAGCTATTTGCCTCAGTTTCCTCAGCTATAAAATGAGCTGAAGAAGGAAATAGCAAACCTCTCTGGTACCTTTGCCAAAAAAAATCTAAAAAAGGAGTCACAAGAGTTGGACACAACTGAACAACAACAAAGATAACATTTGGGCAGCTAGATGGCGCACCGGATAGAGTGCTCTACCTGGAGCCAGAAAGACTCCTCTTTTTGAGCTCAAGACCAGCCTCACACACTTACTAGCTGTAAGACCCTATGCAAGTCACTTAAGTCTGTTTGCCTTAGAATTCACATATGTAAAATGAGCTGGAAAAGGAAATGGTAAGTCACTACAGTAGTTTTGCCAAGAAAACCCCAAATGGGGTCATGAAGAGTCACAGACAAACAAAAAACAACTGAACAACAACCACAGGGGTATAAGAAACTAACTTTTCTGACATAGTTTTATGATCATCTTTTCTAGAATACCAATCTAGAAGTCACAGTTATAGCCTCTTTCTAAAATTTTCTGAAAATTTTCATTTTCCCTTAATCCTATTCCCTAGCAATTTCACTATTATGTTTACACTTTTCAAAAGCAAAAGACTTTTCAAACACATATGAAATCTGGACATCTAAAAGAGCAGCACTAATGAGATCTTATGCTCTTTTCAGAGTCCCATATAATAAATATTGTGCTAAAAATTCATTTGTGAGTAAATTAAATGATTTGCTTAGACCTGCTTTCTGCCTAAATAGACTTCATGTTATATAAAGTTATACTAGCACAAGACTAGATTTATATATAAATAAAGAAGTGAAAAATGAATTAATCAGCATGTAGATTTTGACCCAGGAATACCACTTCTAGGGCTGTATTCCAAAGAGATCATACAAATGGGAAAGAGACTCACATTTACAAAAATATTTATAGCAGGTCTTTCTACGGTGGCAAAGAATTAGAAATTGAGAGAATGCCCATCAATTGGGGAATGACTGAACAAGTTGTGGCATATAAATGTGATGGAATACTACTGTGTTATAAGAAATGATGAGCAGGCAGACTTCAGAAAAACCTGGAAAAACATATATGAACTAATGCTGAGTGAGGGGAGCAGAACCAAGAAAACGCTGTACAGTTACAGCCAGGTTGTGTGATGATTACCTTTGATAGACCTAGCTCTGGGGGGCAAAGCAAAGATGGTGGAGTAAAAGGAGGAACTTGTTTAAGATCCTGTACCAACCACCTCCAATACCTGTAAAAAAATGACTCTAAACAAATTTTAGAGCTACATAACCCAGAAAGTGACAGAGAGAAACAAATCTCCTACTGAAGGCGGCCTGGAAGGCCGACAGGAAGGGTCTATCACACCAAGCTCGGGGCTGAGCAGTCCTGCATGAACTGCATGGGCCTAGACTGGGGCAGCCCTGACCAGCAGCCCAGACTGGCCAGAGCAGACTTCAGAAAAGTGAATCACCAACACCTGTGGTGGTTTCTAGACTTTTCAACCCATAAATGCCAAAGAGAAAATAAAAGGTCAGTAGGGAACTCTGTTGGAACTGGGTGGCAGAAAGGCCCAGTCTGACCCCTGGCCCCAAGGCAAGATGTGGAAGGAGCAAGGAGGCTGCAGCTGCCACATGGCTGCCTAAGGAGATCCTGGCCTGCAGATCATAGGGGGACCAAGCAACCATTCAGAGGGTAATCACTCCTGCTTTGACCTGCCTGGATCTAGATCTTGGTCTTGGGTGGTGGTCGTGGGGTAGGAAATGCCAGTGTGCCAGAGCTTGTAGTGACAAGCTGGCAACTGCAAAAAAACCAGCAATTTGGGACACAGCCCTCTCCATTCTGGAAACAGAGTTCTACTGTGACAAAGAGCTCAAAAGTCAAGTAATTAGCTGGCAAAATGAACAAGCAAAGGAAACATAATCAGACCATAGAATCCTTTTTGGGGAACAAAAAGGATCAAAACATGGAACCAGAAGAAGACAACAAAGTCAAAACTCCTGCATCAAAAGCTCCCCACAAAATATACATTGTTTATAAGCCTTGGAGGAGCTCAAGAAGGATTTCAAAAATCAAGTAAGAGAAGTGGAGGAAAAATTGGGAAGAGAAATGAGAATGATGCAAGAAAATCATGAAAAGTGAGTCAACAGCCTGCTAAAGGCGACCCCAAAAAATACTGAAGAAAATAACACCTTAAAAAATAGACTAACTCAAATGGCAAAAGAAGTCCAAAAAGGAGAAGAATGGCTTAAAAAGCCCAATTGCATAGATGGAAAAGGAATTTCAAAAACTCACTGAAGAGAATAATTATTTCCAGATTAAGATTAGCGCAAATGGAAGCTAGTGACTTTATGAGAAATCAAGATACTATAAAACAGATCCAAACAAAAGAGAAAATAGAAGGCAATGTGAAATATCTCATTGGAAAAACCACTGACCTGAAAAATAGATCCAGGAGAGATCATTTAAAAATTACTGGAAAAGCAAGCCATGATAGACCTACCTCTTCTCAGCAATGCAAGATTCTAAGACAACTCCAAAAGACTGGAAAATGATGGAAAATGCTATGCACATCCAGAGAAAGAACCAATAGAGTCTGAATGCAGATTGAAGCAGACTATTTGCTCTCTTTTTTGTTTTATTCTTTCTAGTGGTTCATTCCAGTGGTTCAAATTCTTCTTTACAACATGACTAATGTGAAAATAAGTTTAATATGAATGTATACATAGAACCAATAACAGACTGCATGCCGTCTTGGGGAGAAGGGAGGGGAGGGAGAGGGAGAAAATTTAAAACTCAAAAGCTTGTTGAAAACTAAAAATAAATTAATTTTTAAAAATAATTAGCATGCAGAACCACACACAGAAATCTATTATATCAAAATTATTTGGAAGAACAATTTGCCAGATTTAGATATGTCTTCTTTAAGACATATCATAGGCAGTTCCATTTTTCACTAGAAACTGTTCAGCATCCCTGGGAACTGTGATACAATAGAATGTCTTCAAGTAGACATTCCTATCAGCTCAAGAATGGGTGTTACATGCCAGACCAAAATCCCTACATCAAAGAAAACAATACATATCACCAGTCACATGAAATAAACACATAGATTTATCAGGTGTCAATCTCTCTAATAATCTTAAATAGTAAAAATATGCTTTAAGTCACTGAAATTTAGCATGGATCCATCCATTCCAACTCTTGAATTTTACAGCTGAATAAAGGTTAATTATTTACTTGAGGTTACACAGAGAGCTAGAAGGGGCAGGACTAGAAGCCAAATCTTTGCTTTTAGTCCTACATTCTTTTTATGACATAACAAGATCTTCCTAATTCAAGTACTATTAAAAACCAAGCCAAAATGAACTACATATATTGATTTGGGTTTTTTTTTTTGTTTGTTTGTTTTTTTGCTTTTTGGAGGGCAATTGGGGCAATTGCCCAAAGTCACATGGCTAGTAAGTGTGTCAAGTGTCTGAGGCTAGATTTGAACTCAGGACCTCCTGACTCCAGGGCCAGTGCTATATTCCCTGTGCCACCTATCTGCCCCTAGATATATTGATTATGAAGGGTATAGTATAAAATGTGCATCTATTTCATTAGCTCTGTGTTATAACCCATGTAAGTAATTCCTGAGGGAAATTACAACCTATCCAACACTACACTGAGGGGGAGCCAACATAGCACCAAGGTGGCTTATTATCTCATACTCGAGACATCTCCCAGGAAAGACTTGGGTTCAGATTCTACTTGTGACTTACTAGCTGTGTGTGCATATACAAGTCACAACCTTGGAACCTGTTTTTTCATCTACAAAATGGGAATTGTTCCTAGAGTACCTCTCTCACAAAACTGTTGTAAGGATCAAATGAGATCAAATATATGTAAATAAAGTGCTTTGAAAATCTTACACTATAGAAATATCAGTTATTATTATTAGTACTATCACTATTTCATGACTAGACCATCTCTTCTTCCAATCATTCATTCCCTAAATTATTTCCCTTATTCCAGGGTCACACAGCTAGCAAATGTCTGAGGCCACATTTGAACTCAGGTCTTCCTAACTCCAATCCCAGTGTTCTATCCACTATGCCACCTAGATGTACTAATTCCTTACAACAGACGATCCATTCAACATCTTTAATACTCTTATCAAGCATTTTTCATTCATTTGGTCTTTTCTGTATGAATTATTAGGCAGATCTCTTTTTTTTTGAGCAGTCATGGGACCCAATATATATATAATGGCCTATTTTACTTCAGTCCCAGAATAGTACATGTACAAACAACACATAAAAATGCAATGACACAATGTCATCAGTAGGACCCAGTCAAAATGAGAGCAATAATCAACAAATGTTTAGTCAACAATAATTTTGTTTGCCTTGTTAGCATTTAGGGGGAATTCTGAGGCTTAAATTTGGAGAGTCCAGGCCTACTGAAAAAAGAAAAGAAAGTACTGGAAAATATAACTAATGTCTCTCAAATTTCCCTTTACCAACAGACCAATCATCCAACTGATACAAACAAAAACATCACCATTTCATTATATTTTAAAGGAATTCTGTTATTAGGGAGAAAAGGCATCTCTTCAATATGATCTTTTAAAGTTTATCCTTTCTTGCCTTATCTATCTCCCCACATCAACTCCTAATGCACACAAGCACCCACACTCAACCTCAGAAGTGGCAGAAGAAAGACTCACCTGTGGCAGGTGAATTTGTGTAGGAGGGTAACAGTCACACTTTTAGTGTTTATGGACTCAACCATTTTTAAAAACATTATACGTATAATATTACTCCTCTCCCTTTCTGATATTCTCTCACTTGTGCACACAGGAAAAAAGTAATCAAAAGAATGAATAAATACCATTCAGAAGTCTTGGCAGTAGAGCTAAATGAATAGAAGCATAGAACAGAATGTCAAGAGTAAATGTTGGTAAAAATAAGTTCCGCCCCAACAAATCTGACCAAGTTAATTCATATTATAAAATAACTTAAGTATAAGAATGAGTGTTGCCAAGCTATTATGAGTTCTTGTTGACTGAAGATTATAAATATTAATGTAATAACTTGTAATATAAGTCAATGGGAAATAAGATTCATTTTTTAAGCCACACACCCAAAGAAAAAAGTCAAATTTAGATCCGATAAGAGTTGGAAATAACCTTAAAGAACAAGATTTTAAAGTTGGAAGAGGCTTTAAAGACCATCTACCCCAAAACCCTCATTTCACAGGTGGAAGAAACCGAGGTCCAATGAGCTTTGTCATGGCCACATAGCTAATTAAATCACTATATACTCAACTGGTTATACATAAGTACAATTATTGATATATTTACCATAATATGTCCAGCCTCAGACCACAAAGAAATTAGAGAATTATAAAATCTGACAGATTACAGTAATATTTCATAAATTAAGCAATACTATTACTCTTGTACCTTTATCATAGTATCTGAGAATTTAGAGATGGAAAGAACCTTGGAAACTATTTTATCAGAGATATTAATTTGCCTAATATCACACAGCTAGTTAATAAAATCCAGCATTTCATCCTGGATACCCTGACTTCAAAATAACAATAATAGCTAAAATTAACATTTATTATGTTCCAGGTCCTAAGCACTTATATGAAGCACTTATATGAAGCACCCGCTAAAATCTCCTAAGATTCTCTTTATCAGTTTCTACTCTAAGGACAGAAAGAAAAATTCCACTTAAAACAACTATAGAATGTTTAAAATACTTGGTATCTAGATCCACAGAAGAACTGTATCAATATAATTATAAAGCATTCTTTACACAAATACAGCCAGACCTAAATAATTAAATAACTATTAAGTGCTCATAGATAAATGAAGTCAATACGATAAAATTTTCAGTGCCATACCAAAGTAACCAAGATTACTTTAAGAGCTAGAAAATGTAATAATAAAATTCATCTGGAGGAACAAAAGGTCAAGAATCTCAATGGTTATGTTTTTTTTAAGTGAGAAGGAAGTGATCACAAAACAATTTTGTACAGCTTAAAGAGAGATCTATCAGGGAAAAGATTAGGCACAAAATATACGTAAGCAAACAAACCTAACAGCCTTGTGTTCAATAAACCCAAAAGTTCCAACTACTGTGTTAAGGACCTGTTTAAAAAACATCATCATCAACAACTGCTAGGAAAAGTGGAAAGCAGGTAACAAAAACTAGGTTTAGATCAACATTTCACACCACATAACAAGCTAACCTCCAAATGGATACATGACTCAGATACAAAGTAAAATAAAGAGCAAAATAAAAATTATTCTGATGCATAAATATGAAAAGAGTTTATGAGCAAATAAAAGACAAAGATCACAAAAGAGAAAGTGGACAATTTTAATTACATAAAATTTAAAAATTTTTGTACAAAGTTAATACAACTAAAATTGGAATGGAAATAAAAAAACTTTGCACTGTTTCTTTGATTAATATTATTATATATTTAATTACATAATACATTAATTGTACTTAATTGCATAATACATTTATCAAAGATATCAATTATATATATATATGTATTTATACTTATATATCCAAGATATATAAGGAATTGATTCAAACTCTAAAGAATAATACCATTTCCCCAAATAGTAAATGGTCCAGACTATCAACAACCACATGAAAAATTGTTTAAAGCTAGAAAAGTGAATGTTAAAGCTACTCTAAGGTCCCATCTCATACTCCTCAGATTGGCAAAGCCAACACAAAAAATAATCCCAAATATTAGAAGAGCTATAGGAAAACCAGGCATGTTAATAAAGTGCTGCTAGAGCTATGAATTAATTAGTCCAGTCATTCTGGAAAAAAAATTTTATCTATGCAACAAACTTTGCAAAAATGTTTGTACCACAACTACACCTGTACCCCAAAGGCATCAAAGAAATAGGAAAAAGATGCATACGTACAAAAACAGCTATAGCCATTCTTTTTTGTAGTGGCAAGGACCTAGAAATTAAGAGGGGTGCCCATAAAATGAAGAATGGCTAAACAAATTATGGTATATAAATGTAATGGAACTCTTACTGTGTTATAAGAAATAATGAAAGGAATGGTTTCAGAGAAACTTTGAAGAATTATATGAAATGATGAAAAGTGGGCAGACCCATAAGAACATATTATAATGCTATAAAAATAAACAACACTGAAAGACTTAAGAACTCTGATCAGTGCATTGACCAAACAAAATCTTGGGTGACAGATGCCAATGAGAAGAATCAAGATACCAAATAAAACATACATTCTTTTAAAAGACACATTAATGCACTGTAAATCGTTTTAGACATTCTGGAAAGGAATTTGGAACTCTGCCCTAAAACAGACTAAACTGTGCTATGTATGTCCTTTGATAAAGGAATAGCACTACTCGATCTATACCTGAAAGAGATCAAAGGAACAAGAAAAAGACTCTTGTACAAAAATATTTATAGCAGCTCTTTTTATAAGGGCAAAGAATTGGAAAGGAGGAAAATCAATACGAAAAAGACTGAATAAATTATGCTATATGAATATAATGGAATATCACTGTGTCATCAGAAATGACAAAAGGGGTGGTATCAGCATAACTTAGGAAGATTTATATGATCTCAAACAGAGTGAAATGAGCAGAACTAGACATCAATTTATACAACACTGTAAAGACAAAAAAAACCTGAAAGATTTAAGAACTCCAATCAATACAAAGATCTACCACAATTCCAGAAGATGAATGATGAAGAATGCTATCCACCTCCCAACAGAGAGGTGATGGATTCCAGATACAGAATGAGATATACATTTTTATATAGCCAAAGAGAATGTGTTTTGATTTGAGACTGTATATTTCTTATTAAGGGTTTTACTTTTTCTTTTTTCTACGGAGAGTGGAAAGAAAATAAATGCTTGTTAACTGACTGTAGCAGCAAGCACCCCAATATCCCCAGGGTAGCTGCCAACACAGGTTCTTGGATCTGCTTTTCAAAAGGAAAGCAACTCAAAATGGGTTAACAAGCTTACTTTAATCAAACAAACACACATTACCTAGTTCAGGGGAAAATAGGTCAGCACCCCAAACTTCAGAGTTACAGAACTTACAGATCAAACAGACAGGCTTCCAAACTGTCCTACCATTATATCAATACCAAATCACAGTTACCAGAGAGGGAAGCATCAACATCTGGGTTTTCAAAGCCGGGGGGCTCTCAACAACGGCTTCCCAGAGTCTCATCTGGTCAAATCACACAGCACTTCTCAAAGTGAGCCCCAAAGCAAAGCCTCTCCTCAGGGTTTATATAGCCTTCTCCTGGCTCAGAGAATGTAACAACCTCCTTGACCCACTGCCCAATCACAAAGTATCAAGGTGTGGGCTTTCCTGAAAAACAAGCCTCCCACCACAGGCTCCAGGTGCACTTAAGCTAGGGGCAGGGAAGATCTTTAAATCTGCATTTCCATTACACTGACAGATTTTTATTTTAAAATAAGTGATCTAAAGCCTCTATTTGAAGACTTCCAGTTGCAGGTAACATATTCTGAGACATTTCACTTCAAGGAATTCTAATTGTTAGGAGGTATCTCCCTACACTGAAACTAAATTGGCCTCAGTCAACTACTGATTCTGTCTCCTAGGGCTAACCAAAACAACTGTAAGCACTCAGAGGCATAACAGCTACTCAAATACTTGCAGACAGTTATCACAGACTTTAAATCTTTCTCTTCTCCAGGCAAAACATGAATGAGTGAATGAGACAGCATTTAGTAGGCACTAATAATGTACTAGGAACCATGCTAAGCACTTGGGCCTCTGTCCATAACGAAGTCACATTCTGAGGAGTATGACAACACAGAAGCCAGGGAGAAGTGTCTGAGAAGTCCCAGGGGCTCTATTGTTGATCTGATTACAATTTCAAGAGCAAGAGGTTTTAGGATATATGGGAAGAACAAGCACTAGCACAGCAAGAAGACAGCAAAATTCCCCTGTCCAACCACCCTTTCGTGTCCTATTTCCTTACACTTCCTGTATCAGTTCAATGCCATCCCCACAAATTTCAGTCTTTATAATCCTATTTCTCCAGTGTATCAGCCATGCTCTAGCTTTACTGTTCTTTCTTACACAATCTTGACCCATGGTCAACTCTTTTAATAAAGCCCTCTTCTCCACCTTGAGGCCTCTGAGGTCCTACTGTTCCTGTCCTAACTCTCAATTCTAGGTAACTTACTATTTTGCCTCCTTTATTTGCATTTCCTAGATGCCAAACTTTGCTGCAAGTACTATCTGCTACACATGTGTGCAATCTAACCTCAATTAGGCCCTTGGGCAACACTTTCACTGCCCTTTTATTCTTTTGCTTGTTGCTATTCCACATTCCCCATAAAGTTGGTTTCCAACCCTTGTTCTATTTTCTAATTCCTAGAGCAGTCCCCCTCAAAGCTCACCCTACACCAATCTGAGACAATGCCTGCCACTTACAGTCGGCTGTGCTCACATAATCTGTGCTCTTATTTGTCCCTTTTCTCTCTACTTATGGGACCATCCCATAGTTCAAAGTCTCATCACTTCTCTACAGAACTATTGCCTTCTAACTGGTCTCCCAGTCTAAAGTCTCTTTCCTCTTTAATCCATCTTAGGTTATAGCAACCAAAGTGCTAAAACTAAAGCACAGCCCGGTACAGTAAAGAGTGGTGCTTTAGTGTCAGTGAATTCATAACCTGTCTCTGATATTTACTATCTGTATGGCAATTCACTTAGCCTCACCTTGTCTCACTTTAAAAGTCTCATCTATAAAATTAGAGGCTTAAAATGTACAGATGACCTCCAAGATCCCCACTAAATAACCTCCAATTGCTCCCTATTTCCTTCTAGGATCAATTATGTGCTCTTCACATGCTAGCTCTAATGCATCAGTCTTCATGTCCTTGCACACCTGGAAGGCAATCTGCTTCTTAGAACACCTATTTTTGTTAAAAGCTTTGCTCATGTGCCCCTTTCTGAGTCCTTTCCTAATCCACCCAGCACCTAGGGAATTCCCCCTGCAAAACTGTTACATAGTTTGTACATATTTAGAATGCAAGCTCCTAGAAAACAAGACCTATTTAAGATGTCCGATTTAACTGAAATGACCAAGCACAAAATCACAGACAAAACAGATACTTAAAGGAAAAGCAAGTATAACTTAAGTGCTTTTGTAACTCAGCATGAATTATTTTTAAAAACCAGGCATTGAAAAATCCTAACAAAAATATTACTATCAAGTCAACAAATATTTGTTAAGTGCTTACTATATGCCACAGACTAAAACAGAATCAAATAAGTTTTACAAGGAAAATTTAAATTAAGTATTACTACGGAAAATAGGCAAAGGGCCATATTTTTCCACTTCTGGGGAAGTTTTAAAGCAAAAATATTTATAAAGTAAATTCAGTACATAAGAAATGGCTTTTCAAAAATGTAATACAGAAACATCATTATTTTCCCCCAATCTGGAACCCTTAACTTTTACAAGTGCACTTAATTTAATTCTTTCTTTAATTCAAATTCTCAAATTTTTCCATCATCTAAATTTATATATTGTCTCTAATGATGCTAATCACAACCTGTCCATTCATCATCTACCCATGCAGTGCAACTCTTGTCCATGTCTTCCCTTAAGGATCACCCAAACATTTTGGAGGCCTTCCTCATTTTTCTCCTGATGGGAACAATTACGTAATTTACCTATCAGTCCTTGCCATATGACCAACTTATCTTCTCTTTCTATCATACATGTTGCTAAAATGCTTTACTCTTCTAAATCACTGAAATTTTTTAATCATTCTAACTAATTTAGTTCTCTGATACTTCTTTGGAATGAAAGGCACAGTCAAGATTCTCAAATGAATATATAATTTGAAATAAAACAAAAACAAATAGAACAGAATTGTCTTCACAACTGCTTTACAAAATTATTTTATACTTTTCAAAAACTGTGACTAATTCTAACAAATAAGTGATTTTATTGTTTACTAAAAGAAAGAAAACAATTAGTTTCAAGGAACACTAGTAACTTTGACAAACACACTTTCTCTGACTGCAAATAACAAGGATAAAGAGAAATTTTAAAAAATTTTAAAGAGAAATTAATATTTTGAGTTTCTCTGTGCTTATATTGAAATGACATAAACACTTTGCTCTTCCAGAAAGATTAAAAAAATGTTCTTTTGTCAACAGAAAACAAATTTGAATTTATAAAAGTATAAGTTCTGTTCAAAACTTTTAGCATTTAACTATATTTTCAGCTTAGTAGAAATCCTAGTGCTTTGCTAACTATAGTTCCAGTTTATAATTCTCATCCATCCTCCACAGATGCCAAACTGATTTGCCCAAAGTACTGGTCTAATCATATCATGCCCTGAGTAAGAAGCTTATGTGGTTCTTCATTTCTCTTAGAATAAAATTTTAACTGCTCTATTAGCAGTACTGTGGCTCTAGCACACCTTAACAAAATGCTTTCACTTTCCCCCATACACAAGCCAAAATGGCCTAACTGATGTTCTCCATATACAACATTTCACTTCACACCTCAGTGCCTTTGACATAGGCCTAGAATGTACTCCCTCTTTGTTCCCAAACTTTTTTTAACTCCTAGTTTACTTCTAGGCTCAGCTGAATCGACATACAAAGTAGTTATTACTATGTCCCCAGATATGTACTGGGGAAACAAAGACAAGAACAGAATGGTTCCTGCTGTCAAGGAGTTTACATTCTTTCAAGGGCCCTTTATAATTCCCCAACTGATTGTTACTCTCTCCTCCCCTCCAATCAGGGAAGGTACAGATCCTACATGTATTTCCTCTGACCAGGTTGTATCTCCTCTGTAGAATGTAAACGCTTTCAAGGATTGTTTCACTTTTGTATTGTATTTCCAGTGCATACAGCCTGGTGCACAGCAAGTGTTTAATCAATGCTTATTAACTATGTATTTTAAAAAATAAAAAATAAAAATAAAAACAAACTTAGTACACGTTAAGATTACCTGAAATCGGGGGCGGAGCCAAGATGGCAGAGTAGAAACAGCACATCCAAGCCACTCTCCCCCCAGATTACCTCCAGACTATGTAAAAGGGGACTCTGAACAACTTCTGGAGGCCCAGCACCCACAAAACGACACAGAAAAGGTAACCTCCCACTGAGGACAGCCCAGCAGCCCTGCAGGAAGGACCAGCGCATTGCTCTAGGAGCCGGCAGCACAGCACACAGTGCGTGGGGAGCCAAGCACAGGTCTGCCTGAGTCATGGTTTTAGCCCCAGGACGGCCAGGCCAGAAGCTGGATAGAGGGACCCCAGAACAGGTGTGGCGATTCCAGAATTATCAACATAGACATGCCTAGGACAAAGTGAGAGGTTAGTGCCCTAAGGACTTTGGGACCCTTATTTGGGGAATGCATCGGCTTCCTCCCCTGGGGGCTAGAAGCCACTGAGGAAACATGCCATTTTGTAGTTTTCAGAGGCAGCTCCAGCTCCTGGCCTGCGAACTGTAGGGAGATGCAGCGATCAGTCTTGGGGGGTAATCGCTCTTGTTTTAACCAAGCTGGATCTGGATTGTGATCTGGGGGGTAGGTCGTGGGTGGGTTTCCAGCTTGCCAGAAATGGAAGTTGTCCCCCCACATGTTCGGGACGAAAGTTCCCCTGTCTGGCAGAGCCATACTGTGGGAACAAGTCCAAAAATCAAGTAATTAAGTGGCAACATGCCAAGGCAAAGGAAACAAAATAAACAGAAAAATGCAACCTTACACTCCTACTTTGGGGGCAAAGAGGATCAAAGCATAGAACAAGAGGAGGGCTGTGAGGTCAGAAATCCTGCTCCAAAAGCCCCAGGGGAAACCATGAGCGAGTTGCAGGCCATAGAGGACCTTAAGAAGGACTTTAAAAATCAAATAAGAGAAGTGGAGGAAAAATTGGAAAGAGAAATGAGAAGGATGCAGGAAAAGTATGAAATGAGGGTCAACAGCCTGAATGAGGAAAACAACACCTTAAAAAATAGACTAACTCAAATGGCAAAGGAGGCCCAAAGGGCAATGAGGAGAAGAATGCCTTAAAAAGTCGAATTTGCCAGATGGAAAAAGAATCTCAAAAGTTCACTGAGGAGATTCCTTCAGAGTTAGACTGGAGCAAATGGAAGCTAATGACTTTATGAGAAATCAAGATGCTGTTAAGCAGATCCAAACAAATGAAAGATTAGAAGGCAATGTGAAATATCTCATGGGAAAAACCACTGACCTGGAGAATAGGTCCAGGAGAGACAATTTAAAAATTATTGGACTACCTGAAAGCCATGATCAAAGAAAGAACCTAGAAATCACCCTTCAAGAAATTCTCAAGGAAAATTACCCTGATGTTTTAGATCCAGAGGGCAAAATAGAGGTTGAAAGAATCCACAGATCACCTCCTGAAAAAAGATCCCAAAAAGAAAACTCCCAGGAATATTATAGCCAGGTTCCAGAATCCCCAGATCAAGGAGAAAATACTACAGGCAGCCAGGAAGAAACAATTTCAATATTGTGGAAACACAATCAGAATAGCCCAGGACCTGGCAGCTTCTACACTGAGGGATCGAAGGGCATGGAATATGATATTCCAGAGGGCAAAGAACTGGGAATGAACCCAAGGGTCACCTACCCAGCAAAACTGAGTATTTTGTTTCTGGGGAAAATATGGTCATTCAGTGGAATAGAGGACTTTCAAGCATTCTTGAGGAAAAAACCAGAATTGAATAGAAAATCTGACATCCAGACACAAGAAGGAAGAGATGCCTGAGAAGGTAATCAGGGAAAAGACATCAAAAGGAACTTATCAAAGTTGAACTATTTACATTCCTACATGGAAAAGCAAGAACTGTTGACTGATGATATCTTTCTCACTATGAAAATAATGGAAGAAGGGTGTGTGGTCATATGAATACATATGTGAACGTGTGTATATATGTTTGCAGTTATACATGGATAGAGGGCATAGGTTGAATTTGTTGGGAAGGGAGGATACTCAAGGGGTGAAATTATGAGGTGAGAGAGGAAACTGGCAAGAGGAGATGGGGAGACACAGGGTAGGGTAAACTATCTCATGTAGAAGAAGCAAGGGGAAGTGGCTGCAAGGGAGGGGAAGAATAGGAAGGCAAAAAGGCAAAACCACATTCTCATTGAATTTGGTTCTGGGAGAGAATGACATACATACTAAATGGGATATCTCAACCTACAGCAGAATAGGGGAAGGGAGATGAGAGGAGGGATGATGGATGGGAGAGCATCCTTGGGGGGAGGGGAGGCTGGAAGTACCCACTATAGAAGAGGGACAGGATCAAGTAGGGAATGGACCAGGTGGGGAGGTGGGATGAGGGGGAGGGAATTATAAGCAGCTTTTTTACAATATATCTACTATGGTAATGTTTTACATAGCTAGACATGTACAACATATACTGCATTACTTATCTCCCCAGAGGAAATGGGCGACAAGGGAGGAAGGGAATGGATCTGAAATTTGAGGTCTTAAAATTAAATGTTTCAAATATATATAAATACTATTATTAATACTCTTTAGCTTATAATTGGGAGATAAGATGTGCAGGCATTGGGACACAGAGATTCACCTTCCTCTAATGGAAAAGTGGAAGGGGGTATGGGAGAAGATATGGGAGAGAGCAGATTGGAGGAAGGGGGACTGCTATTCTGGGAGGGTGGGTAGGGGAAAAACAGGGGGGGAAACTAATTGTAACTCAAAATCTGGCAGAAATGAATGATGTAAAACAGAAGTTAATAAAGCATTTGTTTAAAAAAAAGATTAACAGAAATCATTTTAGCAAATGTTTGTTTTGTTCATTCTAAAAACCACTTTACATGAAATGAATAAGCATATACACTGTAATAATTAAAAAGAGAGACAAACAGATCTAGAAGTCAATGAGAAGGCAGGTGAGAGATAAAAGAGAATATTGAATGGAAAACCCACAACGGAGACAATGCTAATCTGGGCTTCAGACAACTGAGGTAGTATATAAGAAGTGAAAACAAATTCTTCCTGAAACACAGACAAGTTCTCTCTTATATTCCCCTCTTGACCCAGTATCAAATCACCAGTTCCAGGTCTCTAGGTCTACAAACAGAAATCATTCATAATCTTTCACAGAGAATGCAGGAAAGTAAAACTTTGGAGGAAAGGGCTATATGGAGCTATGTCTCAGAACACAAATTCAGCCTTCATAAAATACAAACATAAATCTTTGGCACTGATCATTTAGACTAACATTTCCCCTATTCCCTCATTCCCTCGTTCTGCAGATTCCTATGCATCTGAGGCAAAATCATATGAGATACCTTCATATTCTGGCTTTTTCATCAGGAATGTCTAGAAGTCCCTTATTTCATTAAATGACCATCTCCTTGCCTGAAAGATTATGCTCAGTTTTGTGGGGTAGTTGATCCTTGGTTGCAGTCCTAGCTCTTTTGCTTTACCAAATATCAAATTCCAATCCCTCCGATCTTTTAAGCCACTAGGTCTTGTATAATATTGACTGTAATTTCATGATATTTGAATTTTTTTTGGCTCCTTGCAGTATTTTCTCCTTAAACTCGTAATTCTGGAATCTGGCTTATTTTCTTGGAATTTTCAATTTGGGATCTCTTTCAGGAGGAGTCCAGTGAATTCTTTCGATAACTATTTTACCTTCTGATTCTAGGACTTCAGGACAGTTTTCTTTGACAATCTCTTGGAGGATGTTGTCCAGGCTGCTTTTTTTATCATGGCTTTCCAGTAGATAAATAATACTTAGGTTATCTCTCCTGGATCTGTTCTCCAGGTCAGTTGTTTTTCCAGTGAGATATTTTTTACTTTCTTCTAATTTTTCAATCTTCATGTTTTGTTTGATTGACTCTTGGTGTGTCAGAGAGTCCTGAGCTTCGATTTGACTGATTCTAATTTTTAGTGAATTATTTTCTTCAGTTAGTTTAAACTGAAGGTCCTTTTTTAGGGAGGTATTTTCTCCAGTTGGTTCACAAATTTTACTTTTTAAGTATCTGTTTTCTTCAATGAGATTTTTTTCCAATTTGGTCACTGTAGACTTAAATTTATCTTCTACCTCTTTAATTTTGCTTTTAAAATCTTTCTTGAGCTCCTCCAAGAATGCTTTTTGGGCTTGAGACCAGTTCATATTTCCATCTGTGGTCTCAGGTGTGGATAGAGTCCATGGTGTCTCCTGAAAGTGATTCTCCTTGTTCACAATAATAGGATTCTATTGTCTTTGATCCTGTCTTTGCAAGTTGCTTCTGGCCCATTGTAATTACCTATTTCTCTGACATTTAAAGTGTATTTCTGGGGCGGCTAGGTGGTGCAGTGAATAGAGCTTCGGCGCTGGAGTTAGGACCTGAGTTCGGATCCGGCCTGAGACACTTAAGCACACACAAACAAAAACCTAGCCATGTGACCTTGGGCAAGTTACTTAATCCCAATTGCCCTTCAAAAAGCCAAAAAAATATAATAAAATAAAATAAATTAAATTAAATTAAATTAAAATAAAATAAATAAAATAAAATAAAAATAAAGTGTATTTCTGCTCTTGGGGTACAGAGGGCTCTGACCCAAGCTACTCAGGCTGGGAGATAGGTGCCTGCCTGTTGGCTTTGTGTGCTATAGCCTCTGGGTGTCTAGATTGAGGCCAAGGGCATGATTCTAAGTGTTTCCCCTGAGATACCCTGAGGCTCACAGTGGGGGAGGGGTGGTCTGGCCACTTCAGATTTCTGCCTCTATGCCCCTGGGCTACAGCTCAGGCAGGCTTTTGCTGGTCAGGTGAGGAGGGGCTTGTTGGGACCCCTCCTGCCCTGCTCTTCAGACTTCTTAATGCTTCAGCTATACCCTTTCTCCTTGACTCCTAAGCCTGAGGCTATTTTCGCTATTTCAGGATTTTACTCTGGGTGGGACATTTATGTCTGGGTTTTCTAGGTCAGGGAGGGGGAATCTGGGAGCAGCCAGAGTTCATTTTACCATCTTGGCTTCTGGAAAATCAGGAAGGTGATTTTTAAACTTCTAGGCTGTCAGCCCCAGGAGAAGTTGCTGTCTCTGCTGCAGGCCCTGAGCTTTCTCTTACCCAGCTCCAACAGATCTTCCTGTCCAGTTGTAAGATGGGGGTGAGGGCTTCGAATCACCGTTGGGGTGAGGCTTCTGGCTGGGGCTACTTCTTTCTCCACTGTAGTCTGCTCTCTAGTCTGAGATGGTGCAGCCCCAGCATGCTCCCCCAACCCAGACCCACATGGGCACTTTCCTGGGCTGGATTCTGCCACACTCCATCTCCCAGTGGATTCTGTCACTCTAAAATCCATTCAGATTCACTTTTTAAAGTTTAGTGACAGGATTCATGGAGGAGCTTAATTACTGCTTGTGTTCTGCCATCTTAGCTCCACCACTGAGTGTCTTTACTCTAATGTAACTGGCACAAACTCTCTGGTATCTATATATTCTCTTTGCAATTTGCTCTCCAATGCCTATTTCAGTTAAAGTTGGGGCTTGGGCCTAAATATAAATAAAGAACTTAAACTGACCTTCAAGGAATTAGTAACGCCTTCCAGAATAGTTGCATCAGCCACTCCTTACACTGTCACCACCTTACACCTTATAATCCCAAATTCTTCAACCCCAAAGTTGTGCCAATATATTCGGGAGGAGAGAGGATGTGGAGAAGGGGGTCTTAAAGCTGTTAATGGAGAGTTGGAAACAGAATCTGCTGGATCAACTTGTTTACTGTTACCTCAGCTAGGTCCTGCTACTATTGTTTCCTTGGGTTTCTCCAGGTCCCCAAGCCCTCCTGCAAGCCACAACATTTCACCAGACCCCATGTTCCTTTATCACTTTCCTCATTTGCTCACTCTACATTGTCCAGAGCCTGTACACTTCTGTATCCCATGCACATGCTGTGCACATTTTGTGGGGCTGTGAAGGAGTGATCCTGGCATAGGTCAAGCTCCCTGGATCCGCACAGGGCAGGGCTTCCTAAACTTTTCCTACTGGGGACCACTTTTCACGTTTTGCAGCGTTTTGTCAGCACTGCATGGCCTGGGAACAAGCCCAGTGCCAGTGTGCACACTGCATTTTCAGAACCAAGCCTGTAGTGAAGGTGAAAGGTACAACACCAGCAAGCACTACCAGAAACACCTCGGTTTCATTATTCGTTTGATTTCTGATCCCTTAGTGTTCAGAACCCTTTTACTGTGGCCAAATTTTTTTCAATGCCATATGGGGTCATGACCCACAGTTTAAAAGTACTAGATAGGGCATTATCTTAGATAATCTCACCTACCATTTAATTTGCTGTCAGTCTCCCATTGGTCCCGTGCAAGAATCCAGTTGGGATAAAAGAAGAAGGAGAATCTAGTTGGGGAGAAAAACAATTATGATTCTTAGAGAGCCCATCTTTTATAGTCATAGGTTTGAAATGAAAAGATGGGTCTGAAGATATACTTGCTAAAATATACAGTTAGTGGAGAAACTAACAGGTTAACCATTCTCTGTAAGGTAATTTGGCATTATGCTTTTTAAAAAGTGCCTAAAATGTCCACAATCCTTACCTAGAGAGCCTAATGACTGACATCCTTGGGATATATGCCTAAGACAGAAAGAAACGACCCATATACAATGTTTCATAGCAGCACATTTTATGTTAGCAAAAAACTATAAACAAAGACTAAAAGATTTAGAATGGCTAAACAAGGGGCGGCTAGGTGGCGCAGTAAGAGCACCGGCCCCGGAATTGGGATGACCTGGCATCTGATCTGGCCTCAGAAAATGAGCACCCACACATAAATAATGACTGGCCGTGTAACCTTGAGCAAGGGACTTAACCCAAATTGCTTTAAAAAAAAAAGAATAGCTAAACAAATTATGGCACATTAATTTAATGAAATATTAAAATACCATAAAAATAATGCATGAGAACAATTCAGAGAAGCATAAGGAGTCTCATATGAACTGATAAAGAATGAAGTAAGAGGAACAAGACAAATAATATACAATATAATTCTAAGAGTATAAACAGGAAGAACTACAACAGAATAATTTTTAATTATAATAACCAAGTTTAGCTATGGAGAAGAAATTTTAAAAATGTGTAGGCAAAGGAGGGACAATTGAAAGAATGTATAACATCAAACAGGTTAGACTCTGAATGTTGGTTGGTTTCATTAATATACTTTCACCACCTCCACCCTTTTTATTCTTTGTTACAATGGAATTTGGGTAGGAGAGGAATATGGAATATATATTCAGAAATGAAGATAATTAAAAAACAAAAGCTACTAAGAAAAATTAAAAAGCAAAAGAAAATGTGGATTTGGAAGTGATTAAAGTATATTTCACTCTTTAGTAACTTTTTCTTTTTGTATTCAGGACATGATAAAACTTAAAAAAAAAAAAACCGCTTATACTCTCTAGGGCCATTGGTAGTAAACAATTTTTTTTTAAAGCAATTGGAGTTAAGTAACTTGCTCAAGGTTACACAGCTAGTCATTATTTATGTGTGGGTGCTCATTTTCTGAGGCCAGATTTGATCTTGGGTCATCCCAACTCCGAGGCTGGCGCTCTTACTCACTGCGCCACCTAGCCGCCCCTTTTAGGGCAATTGGGGTTAAGTAACTTGCCCAAGGTCACACACCTAGGTTTTTGTTTGTGTGGTTAAGTGTCTGAGGCCGGATCCGAACTCAGGTCCTTCTGACTCCAGGGCCGGCGCTCTAATCACTGCGCCACCTAGCCGCCCCGGTAGTAAACATTTTTAAAGCTTACAAGAGGTCCCTCAAAATTCTATTTAAAATGAAGGGTTTTACTAGTACAGTTTGATAAACCAATGACTTAAGCAAGTGACAAAAGACTCTAAATCTACTTGAGTATGTATTTATGTTTTACTATCCATAAATGAAAGACACTTTGTATACTACAAAGAAAAATTTCAATAAGCCTAAGTGCAATTATGAGCACGACTTTGTGTACAGAAAATGAAACAGTTCTTCTTACTCACCAAATGCCTTTTACTTAAATAAAACCCAGAGTATAATCACTGAAAGTAGACTTCAGAGTTCATCACATAAATAATAAACATTCCTTTTCTACTGATAGATGACAAATGTAACAAAATCTAGAAGTTGATGGTCAAATAAGTCATATAGCAACATTATTATTCTCCTACTAAGGATTTAGAAATCTATGTAAAATGTACTAATTTAAAATGCCATACCTTCTGACTTCTCCCAGTAGTTGAAAGAATGGATGCTGAAAATCATGTATCAGTTAGAGTTACAGGCAACAGGTAAACACATCTGTGTGTCAATCTTTCCAATCCCACAGTTCCTGAAAAAAAATTTGAAGAGGACTGGGGTTATTTTGCAATGTTTATTACTTTTAAGGAACTGTTTAAAGCATTTAATAATTCTGAAAAATAACTAATATTCATGTAGATCTTTAAAATTTGCAAGGCACTTTTTCACAGCAATTATAATGAAATTAGTCTAAACATTATTCCAGTTCTACTGATCAGAAAACAAAACCTCTGAAAGGTTAAATAGTATACCTACCATCTATTTGAGTATAGATCCAAACCCAGATCTGTCTACTCTATAAGTCCCATACCCTTTACATGACACCATTATACATCTCAACATAAGTGTTATGAGGAATTAGACCACCTCTTACAAAACAAAGAGGGGAAAAAAGAAAGTACTTGAAGGAGTGGACATTTTATACCTAGTCTAATTTTACTTTCTATATTACACTTCCCTTGATTATGACTTTTGACAATATTCAATGGAAATTCTTGTTTTAGATGAGTATAGGATGTTCTAAATCAAGTATTCACTCTTCACAAATTGATATCCTACTGAAGAAGGGGAAAAAAATCTGTGCAAGAAACAGTCAGGAATTTGTTTAAAGAAACAAAATAATGGGGCGGCTAAGTGGTGCAGTAAATAGATCAGTGGCTCTGGAATCAGGAGGACCTGAGTTTAAATCAGGCCTCAGATACTTAATATAAAACTAGCTGTGTGGGGCGGCTAGGTGGCGCAGTGAGTAAGAGCGCCGACCCCAGAGTCCGGAGGACCCAGGATGGGTTCCAGCCTCAGAAAATGAGCACCCACACATAAATAATGACTGGCCGTGTAAGTCACTTAACCCCAATTGCCCTACCTTTCTCCCTCAAAAAAAAAAAAAAAGGGAGTATAAAAGGGAAATCACCAGAATGAATTAATAGTAAACTTAATTGTTGAATACTCTTGCTCTCTTGCTTTTTATACATTTTCTCCCCCCTGAGTCCTATAATCTGTTTTCCCCCTACTTAAGACCATAAGTTTATACAAACATAAATCCCCGAACTGATATCCCCAGTAGCTCTTCAGTATCTATTCTATACTCCAACTTTATTTTACTACTGTCTTTATTTTGTTTAAAGGAGCGCTGTCCTTACAACAGAGAGCTAACCAAACTTCTGCAGGTTCTGATAACAGAATACCCTCTTCCCTCCAATGTTGATAATAATTTGCATAAGGATTTGTGATCTGCTCCTCTCCTCTCCAACACACACAAATACTCCTCCTTGCTCCCTAGTAGTTGATCTTGAAAGCTTCAGGAAAAGACAAGGTTTAAATACAATCACACACACTTATCATTCCATAGTAGCTAGTTCCCCACCTAGACTTAGACAATACTAGAGTAATAAGGCACATCTAACACTGGCTCTGGCCCCACCCCCTTCCACACATCTAGGAAAAACATTTTCCAAGAAGGAATAGTCTGGTTCCAAGGCTAGTTTATACCAACTGTATCCCATCCTAGACATGATCCTCCCACCCAATGATTCAGGATTAGTTCTATATGTAATCTAAACCCTCAGGCTGTGGTTCAAAAGTAGGTAGCTCTTCAGTTCCTATTCTTTATTCCCACTTCATTTTATCACTGTCCAACTTGTTTAGACCCAATATCTAAGGTGACATATGGGCTCTCTGAAATTCCTTGAGCAAATTAAATCAGTTTTAGAACTCCACGGAAATACTACCCTGAGCTAAAGACAAATACCACAGAAGGGGAAAAAACAGCACTGCTTAACAATTTTTATTTTAATTCTGTACATGGAAAATTGTGTCTAAGAATTAACTCTTATCCACGCCAATATTTCTTGTGAAAGATAATCTTCCAGTGGAAGGAAGAGCTCCCAGCTAAGCAGGTGAGTAAGGATTCAGGTTTCTTCTTTCCTGGTCCTGATCCAAGTGGTTTAGCATTGTAGCTAGACATCAAGAAAACTCATTCCAGGCACAAGTCTATAATTCCTTACTGCCCTCTTGGCAGCTAAGAATGTCATCTGTCACTAAAGTTATGATTAAAGCCAGAATAGTCTTCATAAAATTTAGGAAGTAAATGGGGTGGGGGCAGGAGGCAAAGAAGGCTCTTAGGCCTTCCAGGTCAGCAAGTGTCACAGGTATCAAAAAAAATAAAATTAGGAAACAGTTCGCAAAATAAAAACAAAAAACAATAGAGATAATGTTAATTTATAGTTTTCCAAGTCAGTATCAGCCTGCAGCGTTCTATTTCTATTTAAGTTCTACAACACTGATGTTAGTTACAAGAGGAAGTTAGAAAATTTCTCTAGTGAACAAAACTAAAATAAATAATGTGTTGTTTTTTTTTAAATACTTATTTACTCTCAGACTATTACTTTCTTCAGCAGCTACAAAAAGTATTATTATACCACTTTAGGCAATAAATTTAACTTTATGTTCACTTTGCACAAACAGCAAACAAACCTTTCTAACCAAGAGCTTTCCTGACTGTGGTAGAAGACAAAACGGTACTTTAATTATATTGCTTTGAAATTTTTCTGGAATGAAATTAGTGACTTCAAGGTCATGTAATAAAGAAAAATAAAAGATAAATATCATACATGCCTTTATGATCAGAAATTACCATTTTTCAGAGTGCAGTGTACATTCCTAAGTTTCTGATTCAGCTATGAAAACTAAGTAACAATTAAACTAATTTGCTTAAGAAAAAGCATCCTATGCATAGTGTTATCACTGCAATGCAAAAGTACAAACATCTGAAATGCTAAACAGATCTGAGTGGTTTAACTTTTCCTTCTCCCAACTCATTTTACAAATGAGGAAACTGAGGTAAACAGGATTAAATGGTTTGACCAGGGTCACATAGCTAAGTATCTAAGGAAGAATTTGAACTTGCTTCCTCCTGACTCTAGAGCTAGTACCATCTAACTGCCCTTGCAAGACAATCACCAAGCAATGGAAAATTTATCTCTATTCACCTCTTGGCAGAGAGAACACAAACTTTTTTTCATGTAAATATGTATTAGACTACAGAAATAGAGAAATTCCATTTAAAATACCTAAAGACAATATAAAATGCCTGGGAGTCTACCTGCCAAGACAAACCCTGGAATTATATGAACACAATTACAAAATATTTTTCACACAAATAAAATCAGATCTAAACAACTGGAAAAATATAAATTGCTCCTGTGTATGCTGAGCTACTATAATAAAAAACAACAATTCTACCTAAATTAATGTACTTAGTGCTATACCAAACTACCAAAAAAATATTTTATAGAGCTAGCAAAAACATCAATTCATCTGGAAAAAGAAAGTCAATAATATCAAGGGGATTAATGAAAACAAATGTGAGGAAAGGTGGCCTACATATATCAGATCCCAAATTGTATTATAAAGCTGTAATTATAGAAACAATCTAGTACGGATTAAGAAACAGAGTGGGGGATCAGTGGAACAGATTAAGAGCACAATATGCAGTAGTAAATGACCACAGTAATCTAGTGTTAGATAAACCCAAAGATCTCAACTTTGGGGACAAAAACTCATTATTTCAGAAAAACTGCTGGGAAACTGGAAAACAGTATGGTAGAAAGTAGGTATAGACCAACATATCACATATTGTATGATAAAATAAGATTTAAATGGGTATCTCATTTATGTATGTCATATGTCATAAGCAAACATGGAATAGTTTACCTATGAGATCTATGAATAAGGGAAGAATTTAGGACCAAACAAGCTATATGTAATATTACAAAGTGTAAAATGGATCATTTTGATTATGTAAAATTATAAAGTTTTTCCACAAACAAAACAAATGCAACCAAAATTAGAAAGGAAGCAAAAAACTGGAGGGAAATTTTATAGCAAGTATTTCTAATAAAGGCCACGTTTCTCAAATATAGAGAATGGAATCAAATTTGTAAGAATACTCCCTACTCAGTGAATGGTCAGAGGAAATATGTAATTTCCATACAAATTCATCAAAGTCATCTACAGTCTTATCAGAAATGCTCTAAATAATTATTGATTATAGAAATATAAATTAAAACAACTTTGGGGTACAACCTCACATCTATTAGACTGGCTAATAGATCAAAAAGGAAAAACACAAATGTTGGAGGGGATGTTGAAAACTGATGAAACTAATGTTCTGTTGGTAGAGCTGTGAAACATTCTGGTGTACAATTACATAAGACCCCCCAAAAAATATAGGCCCAGAGTACATATAAAACCATGCATACCCTTTGACCCAGCAATAACACTATGTCTGTACCCCAAAGAGATAAAAACAAACAAACAAAAAGGACCTATATGTACAAAAAATATTTATAGCAGTTCTCTGTGGTGGCAAAGAACTGGCAGTTGAAGGGATGCTCATCAATTAGAAAATGGCTAAACAAGTTGTGGTATATGATTGCGATAAAATACTATTGTGCTCTAAGAAATGACAAGCAGGATACTCTCAAAGAACCTGGAAAGACTTACATGAACTGATGCAAAGTGAAATGTGCAGAACCAGGAGATGACTGTACACAGTAAACAATATTATATGATAAAGTAACTGTGAATGACTTGGCTCTTTTCAGCAAGAAAATGATCTAAGACAATCCTATCAGATTCATGAAGAAAAATGCTATCTGACTCCAGAGAAAGAACGGATGCTGTCTGAATACAGATTGAAGCATACTGTTTTTCACTTTTTTTTGGAGTCTTCTTGCACAAAGTGACTAATGTGGAAATGTGTTACATTACTGCACATGTACAACCTATACAATCAGATAGCATACTGTCTCAGGGAGGGGGAGAGGAGGAAAGGAGGTATAGAATTTGGAACTCAAAACTTTTTTTTAAAAAATGCTTAAATTGTTTTTACATATAATTGGAGGGAGACTAAACCTTTAAAAATGTTATTCCCAGAGAATATAAGGTTACATGTACCCATTTTTTATTAAGATTTACTAAATAAGTTACTAGGCAATGACATTGTCTTACATTTCCAAAAGTATACATACCATACATCAAAGCATCTTGCCTAGAATTTAGGAAAATTTAAGTTATAACTAAATTCCAAAGAAATTACGTTACGGAAGATATAGAGATAGCACAAAAAGAAGGAATGTGTAATGCTATATCAATTGCAACCAGCAGAAAATCAAAGGAAAAAAAATTTCCTCAAGGACCACATAAATACATAAAGAGAAATAAAGCAAACAGATGAAAAGCAAAATTAGATCTAGAAGAAAGAATTACAGGGAAAAAATAGCTTAGAACAGAAATAAATAAACCTTACTCAACTAAAACAGAAAATTAGAATAGACAAGACGAAACTGTTTCTGTCACTGTGATTATTTTATGTTTTTGAAGGTATTTCTCTTTTTCTTTTGCATTCTCAGTTTTGTTAGCATAACTGTGGATTCTGATTATTCTTTTTATTTCTTCTGGAATTGCTGTGATTTCACCTTGCTCATTTAATATTTTACTGATTTGATTTTCTGCCCTCTTTTTAAAGGTTGAGATTTTGTTAGTCTTTTCAAAGAAGCAACTTTTAGTTCTATTTATATTTTTTATTATTTTAATTTTTTAATTTACTTAATTCTCCTCTAATCTTTAATATGTCTTCTTTTCGGGGCGGCTAGGTGGCGCAGTAAATAGAGTGCCGGCCCTGGAGTCAGAAGGACCTGAGTTCGGAGCCGGCCTCTGACACTTAATCCGCACAAACAAAAACCTAGCCGTGTGACCTTGGGCAAGTTACTTAACCCCAATTGCCCTAAAGGGGCGGCTACGTGGCCCAGTGAGTAAGAAGAGCGCTGGCCTCGGAGTTGGGATGACCCGAGATCAGATCCGGCCTCAGAAAATGAGCACCCACGCATAAATAATGACTAGCTGTGTAACCTTGAGCAAGTTACTTAACCCCAATTGCTTTAAAAAAAAATGTCTTCTTTTCTACTTATTTTAGGGTTATTTCTTGGCTAATTTTTAAAAGGCATATATGTTAATTAACCCTCTATTGTTAATATATACTTATAGGAATATTACATATCCTTACATCATGTCATGCCATTTATATCATATTACAGGAAGCTAGGCAGCACAGTGGATAGAGTGTTCTAGACCTGGAGTCAACAGACCTCAGTTCAAATCCAATCTCAGACACTTCCTATGTGAAGTGAGCAAAATCACACATAACCTGTTTGCTTCAGTTTCCTCAACTTAAATGATATATAAAGAGAACCTAACTACCAGAATTGTTGTGAGGATCAACAGAAATAATAACTGTAAAATGTTTAGCACAGTGCCTTCCACACAGAAAGTCTGATATAAATATTAACTATTATTATTAGTTGTTAGCTATCATGAGTTTTCCCAAGGACTGCTTTAACTGCATCCCAGAAATGGTGGCATGTTGTTTCATCATTATCATTTTCTCTCGCATAATTATTATTTCTATCATTTGTTCTTTGGACCATTCATCACTTGTGCTTTCATTATTAACTCTCTACTTTGGATGGTCTCCAATAATTTCTTCAGTTCTATATTTTCTCTTATCATTCTTAATCAAAATCAAAAGTCTTAATCAAAACTGAGAGATGGACAATGAAATACTGTCATTACTGTGTTACAATCTATGTATTCTTGTGGCTCAGTTAATTTTTTTTATAAATTTGTAAATTTTATAAATTTATAAATTTTTTATAAATTTGGACGCTAAGGCATTTAGAGTATATAAATTTAGTATTAATAATGGTTTGTTGTTTAGGGTCCCTTTCAGGATAATTTCATTTCCCTGTTTATCCCTCTTTATGCTTAAAATGTTGCTTCAGTCATGTCATGATAACATGACTAAAACTGTGGCTTTTTAAAATTTACTTGATCTATAGCAAATTTTTTCTAGCCCTTCATTTTCATTCTGCATACATCTTTGTTTTTAAAATATTTCTTCTTTCTCATAAGCAGCAGACTGTGGAGTTTTGTTTTCTTATCCACTGTAATTTTTTTTTATTTTATTACATGGTTTAATTAAATTACACTTAAAATTATGTTGGGTTTATATTTTGTTCTATTTGCCTCTAATATTGGATTTTTTCAAGTTATAATTTTTGCCCTCTTCTACTGTAAACACAGTGCTATGTCTTATCAGTTACTTTAGCTTTGTTTTTTTTAAAGGTGGTCCTATTCTACTGGTTGTCTCTTCTCCCAGCCCACCCCACAAAATCCCACTCCTCTATATGTTACAACTTTCCCTGGTTTTAGTTTGTGCTTTTGGTTCCTTTTTCTTCCTTGCTTTTATCTGGTTATTTACTTTGACCCTTCTTTTTTTCTTCTCAGTTAAATAGCTAATTTCCCTCTCCCTGCATTTCAATGTTAGTTAATTTTATTTCATTAGAAATTAATTTCATTTAATTTTTTATTTTAATAATTTTAATTATTTTAATTAATCATTTAATTAATTAATAATTAATTAAATTAATGATTAATTTAATTAATTAATTAATCATTTTAATTAATTATTTCATTTTCGTTAGAAAGGATTCCTTTTCTTGACTATCTTCATTATTTACCTTCTTTTTCTGCCTATTCCAGACTTTTATTCTTTGGTTCATGTTCTTTCTATTAATTTAGCCCTTCTTTATTCTCTGTATTCCCACAGAAATAAAAACCTTTAAGGTATACATTTTGAGTTCATTCTTTGAAAAGTTTTTGTTATTGTCTTGTAGAGCTTAATCGCATCTCCCTTTTTTCTGTTATGCCTCACTTTTAGAAAAAGACCATTTGATACAGGTAATAGAGAGGATATTGCTTGAAAGAAATCTAAATTACCAGTATCAAAAATGAAAAAAAGTGATTGTATAACCAATGAAGATGAAATTAAAGAGAGATAAATAAAATTCAAAGTTAAAAATGATTAATAAAACTAAGTGCTGGTTTTATTGGGGGGACACAATAAAATAGATAAATAAATAAAATAAAATAGATAAATCATTGGCTAATTTTGACTTAAAAAAAGAAAGAAGATACTGATCTTACGGTAGGATTCTATGTCTCTGACTGTGCATTTTATTATTTACCTTTTCCCTTAATAATTTTTCACCATTTACTGTGAAATCTCTTATCTATATCCATACCCTCTCCGTATTCTAGATATCAGTTACCATAAGGAACTCTGATTCCCCTTTTCTAGACACAGCACCACATCCCTGTAGATAATACTCACTGTAAAGTCCCCATTTCTCTTTACAGAATATCTTCCTTCACTCAAAGGAGAATTTATCAGTGCTACCTCCTCTCACCACTGAAATAAGATTCTCTTTCCCTTTGCCTCCTCATCTCTTCTCCTCCTATAGTTCACTTTCTTGAGAGGCTACAGGAGTTCTATTCCCTCCATTGTTAGCCTTTGACTTTATTAGTCTCCCCCCTTTTCATCTTCTATCAAAATTTGTAATTTAGTCACAAAAACACCAATTCATCTGTAAGGTGTTGTGAGTTTTCATTCATGTTTTTGGCCTACTTTTCTATCTATCTCCTCATGCATGTTGAAAAAGAAGTCTCTTAACAGTCCCTCTATTTTTTTTAATTGTCCTTGGGTATTGTATTCATTTACCATTCACAGAATCTGTTGTCTGGGATGTTTGTAAAGGATATCACTTCTTGTGGTCTGGTTCTTTCTAAAAATGTTTTGAACACCTCTTTATTATTGAACATCCATCCTTTTTCATTTATGATTGGGCTCAGACTTACAAGACAGGTCACCTTGGGCTCATCTTGAGCTCCACTGCTCTTTGAAAAATATATTCATTCCCTCCAACATTTTCTGATGGGTGTAAAATAGTCTTGGGTTATTCAAATTTTCTTTTGTCTGTATCTGATGGTGTTTCTCCTAATCACTGGTAGTATAGAACAGAGCTCTATTCTAAGTCTAAACATGCATTCTTCCTCCTTTTTCCTCTGTTCCTTCATGCTAGTTGAGCTCTCCTGTAGCACAGAATACTGTCATACATCTGTCAATCTTGACCTCAGTCAATTTCTTGATGTTTGGAATTTGGATAGCTAAGGCATGGAGAAAAGGGTTGTAGGAAGACGTTAAACAGTTTGTACAACTCTGTTGCTAGGAAGATAGTAGACAGGTGAAAGGGTGAAAGGGTGCTGAGTGAGCGTGAGTTAGGCATTAGTTTGTGTAGTTTTTATCTTGTTTGGTTCCATGGTAGCCTTAGATCAGAGACAACTGAAATTGCTTTTATCTCTGCCACATAATTTCTTGTTTGGAGAGGTTTGAGAGCTTGTAAGGATCAGAGAAAATGGCTAGTCCATCATCTTGCTGGTCACATAATCTGAAAATACTTTGCTCTTAGCTAGAATTATTCTTTAGACTTTACCTCCTCAGCAGCAGCACTGCTTCCTCTTCTTCATCCCCTACTTCTTTTCAGGTCCCCTTTATGTTGTCATCTTCCCTCATTAGAATATAGGTCTCTTGAGTACAGGAACTGTTTATATTTGTATCTCCAGCACTTAGGATAGTGTCTGGCATATGGTAACAAACTAATAAATGATGTCCATCCACCTGTCTAACTATCTAAATCAAAATAATTGTTTCATTTTGTTTGTGAGTTTCACCACACAACAATCATACTGGCAAAGATGACAAAAGATAGTCAATATTGGAGGGGTTGTCAAAAACACATTAATGCATTATTGGTGAGCCTGTGCATTTCTACAGCCATTATAGAAAGCAGATATTACCCAAATCAAGGGAACAAAATGGCCAAACATACAAATGACCCAAATACTCCACTCTTAGTCATATGTCCTAATGATGTTATTGACTAAAAAGCTTTACATACACCAAAATAGGTATAGCAGTACCTGTGTAATAGCAAAGAACAATGACTTAACAAACAGTGATACATAAATGTAATAGAATATTAGTAGACTATAAAGAAATAGCAAGTATTAAGAATAAGGATGGAAACTTACATGAATTTATGCAAAGTAAAGTAAGCAGAGACAGAAAACCATATACATGATGACTATGGCAATGTAAATTATTAAAAACCACCACAAAATTAGCTGCTGAATTTTTTTCCTTTTTCTTTTTAAAAAATTCTTCATTATAAGGGATGGTTCTCTGGGAGATAGTAGGAGGGAATCTAAGTAATGTAAAAACAAAATATATCACTAAAAATCTCTTTAAAATAAAGGATGAGCAGAATCATGATGACAGAATAGCAAGAAGCAATACAGTGAGCTCCTCCCCAAATCTCCTCCAATCAGATGTAGAAAACAGATCAGACTAAATCTTTATTTTTATTTTTCTTTTGGAGGGCAATTGGGGTTAAGTGACTTGCCCAAGGTCACGTGGCTAGTAAATATGTTAAGTGTCTGAGGCCGAATTTGAACTCAGGTCTTCCTGACTCCAGGGCCGGTGCTCTGTTCACCTAGCCACTCCACAGACAAATCTTGATAGGGAAATCCAAGAAAAAGTCAGAGAGTTATTTTCCCAGCCCAGATCAGCCTTGGGAAACAGACAGAAGGAACTGTAAAGCCATTCGCAGAACATTCCAGAAGATAAAGACTGAAGACCAGGGCAAGAGATTATCCTAGATCCAGACTGGAGCATCTCTAGACTGATACCTTGGTACCCCAATGAGAATAGGTACAAACTGGCAGCTGTATCATCTACTTCCTAGTACCAAGGCACAAATACAGGGTAGACTGAAGAGGGGACCTGAGACTAAGAATGACAGTCCAGGGGTAAGAAACAATCTCAGGCCCCAGAGAGTGTACTAAGGGAGAAGTAGGTTCAAAAACAAGCAGTGACATTTTGGCTCAGATCCCAAGAATAGTGGTATAGTGTATACAGCACTAAGACCTGAGTTCAAATCCTGCCTAACAAATACTTACTAGCTGTGTAACCCTGGGCAAGTTACTTAACCTTTTCCAGTCTAAGTTTCACCATTTGTAAAGTGCAGATATACTGATAGCACATACCACCCAGAGTTGTTGTGAGGATCAAATGAAGATAATTACTGTAAGGCACTTAGCACAGTGTCTGGCACTATATAAATATTAATTACCATTCTTCTTCTTCATGCTTCTATCCCAGTCAAAAACCTGCAAAAGACTTAAGAGGCTAGAAATCCCAGACTAAAAGTGAGACTGAAATTCTGTAACTCTGACCTAGTACAGCTTTCCAGATGGTTGATAAAATCTAGTTTCAGCAGCACTCTACTATTGCTCAGTCTACTTCCCTGCTCAGTCTACTTCCCAGTCAGGAACTGGAAAAGATCAAACTAGGGGAACAGCAATCAGACTTTACCCCTGACAAGACTACGTTCAGAAAACTGAAAGCCTGCAGGTCCCCAGCCTAAGCTCTCTCTGGGATCCTAGAACACCACAATACTCAATATATACCCCCCAAAAGAGCAGCCTAGACATCTTAAAAGGAAACTATGCAGAACTCAATAGAGGACAAAGTAAAAATAGAAGGAATCCACTGATAACCTCCTGAGTGAAATCCCAAAATGAAAACTTCCAAGAAGACAAAAAGCTAAAACCTCCAGGTCCATGAAAAAAAATACTGCAAAAGTCAGAAACAAAGAATACAAGTTCCAAGGGGCCACTATCAGGATCACATACAATCTAGTAGTCATCATTATAAAGGAGTAGAGAGCCTGTAATACAATAATCCAGAAGACAAAGGATATGAGGCTTATATGCAAGAATAACTTACCCAGAAAAAAATAGTCCTATGAGGGGAAAAAATATGCCTTTAATAAAAGAAAATACTTCTAAAGGATTTCTGATGAAAAGACCATAGCTGCATAGAAACTTTGAAGTTTGAACAAAGGAATTAAGAAAAACATAAAAAAGGTAAGGATTAAGCAATGACAAACTATTTACGTTCTAATAAAGAGATGTTGATATGTCCCCTCTGAACCCTATTATCATTAGAGGTCACAAACTCTAATTAGATAGATGTCCTGAAAGTGGTTCTATTATATCATAATTATGAGAGAAAAATGGAAAAGGGGGAAAAAAACAGGAGTGGGGGTGATTATAGAAAATTATCTCATATAACTGGGGTGAACAAGTAGAAGTCTGTACAAAAGAGGAAAGAGTGGGTTGTGACTTGAAATTCACTGTCATCTAAACTGGTCAAAGAAGGAAAAGAAAATACACACAGTTAGGTACAGAAATATATTTCATTTAACAGGGAAATAAGATGCAAAGAGAAGGCGAAAGGAGGGGGAATTAGGAGATCAGATCAAAGAAACTAATCCTAACTAAAGATACAAAAAATATTTAGAGCTCTTCTTAAGATGTCTAAGGATGAGAATCTGAGGAGGTGTCCACAGAATGGGAAATGGCTGAATAAGTTATAGTATATAAATGTAACGAAATACTATTAAACTAAGAAATGATAAAGCGATTTCCTCTAGCTCCATTAAGCAACATATGAGTAGTGAATACAGATACTGAGAATAACTTAGGGTTGGTATTTTACAAGCATGGTAGGAAGAACATCTCACTAAGGTTTTTGCCATGTAGAATTGGCCAGTTTTCCCCTAAAAGACAATGAAATCATTCTCAATACTTAAATATTCCGGGATACCCAACATACCTTATCAGTGGCCTAGGTATAAAAGCTTACTCACTAGAAGTCAGGGCTTCTCAGGTTTGACACACTTCTGGGCAGATACTACAAGGGCAAATGTGGGAACAGTATCCAGATGAATTAATGATGCATCTTGTTGAATATCCCTTCATGGTGTTGTTAGGAAAACCTCCTTTTATCAAATGTTAGATGGTCTACATATCTCATTTCATTCCAATTCCAAACCCAAACCACTAGCCTGGTTAGCAAGGTGTGAGTAGAGATCAAGACAAAGGGATGAGGGATTCAAGATAATGAAAATGTGTAATTTAACTGTTTAATTATATGACTAAGACTGGAAAGGCATAAAAGTTAAGTCAAAGCAGCAGTAATGACCTAAAAGGTTTTGAAAGAGTGAGTCAGAAAAATGTAATGATAGGAAGGTTTAATCAATTAGAGAGATGTCAGAAATTTTTACCACACAAGTGGAACATCTGTGGTTAATGGTGACCCCTGTGTGGAACAAAGTGAAGGAGTAAGGAATATAATCTGAAGATGTTAAGGAACTGACAAGTCAGGGTGCTTATGGGGGCATCAGTGAGAATGCTGAAGTCCCCTAGTATAAGAGCAGAAACTGGGGAGAAAGGCAGACAGAATGCCTTGACAAAGTCAGGACAATAATATGAGGGGCAAAGAGACAAAGGCCACCAGGATATAAATTGATCCCAGATAAATCTGGAGAGAGAGAACTTTAAAGAGGTTGCTGTGTAATTTTGTGCTTAATAAATACTTGTTGACTAATGAAAATCAACGTACTCTTAGTTTTTTTCTATTTTGAATATTTTATTTTCCCCAATTACATGTAAAAACTATTTTTAAGATTTTTTTTTAATTGTGTTCCAAATTCTCTCCCTTCCTCATTTACCTCCCCAAGACAGTAAGCAATTTGATACAGGTTATACATGTGCAATCATGCAAAACATTTCCATATTAGTCAAAGAAAACAGAGACCGAAAAGAAAAAAAAATAGTATTTTTCCATCTGTATTCAGACTGCATCAGCAGTTCTTATTCTGGAGGTGAATAGCATTTTTCATCATGGGTCCTTTGGAATTATCTTGTATCACTGTATCACTGAGTACAAAAAACTAAGCCATTCATAGTTGATCATCATACAATATTGCCATTACTATGTACAAAGTTCCCCTGGTTTTGCTCACTTCACTTTGCATCAGTTTATGTAAGTCCTCAATTATGCTCATCTTTTCTTATAACACAATTCCATCACAATCATGTACCACAACTTGTTCACCCATTCCCCAACTGATGGACATTCCCTCAATTTCCAACTCTTTGCCACCACTAAAAGAGCTGCTATAAATATTTTTGTACAAAAAGGTCCTTTTCCTTTTTTTAGAAAAATCTCTTTGGAATACAGACCTAGTAGTGGTATTGCTGGATCAAAGAGTATGTTACAGTTTAATCGCCCTTTGGGCATAATTACAAATTTTCTCCAAGATGGCGGGATCAATTAAAAACTCTACTAACAGTGCCATTCGTGTTCCAATTTTCCCACTTCCCCTCCAATATTTATCATTTTCCTTTTCTGCCAGGTGGTACCTTAGAGTTAATTTCTCTAATCAGGTGTTGCTGTTGTTTATTAACTATAGATAGCTTTGATTTATTTATCTGAAAACTGCCTGTTCATATCCTTTGACCATTTATCAACTGGGGAATGACTTGTATTCTTATAAATTTGACTCGGTTCTCTATACATTTTAACTGAGTAAAATTATCAGAGATACATGCTATAAATTTTTTCCTCGGTTTCCTGTTTTCTTTCTAATCTTGGCTGCACTGGTTTTGTTCGTGCAAAACCTTTTTAACTTAATATAATCAAAATTATCTATTTTGCCTCTCATAATGTTCTCTATATTTGGTCATAAATTTTTCCCTTCTCCATAGATCTGACAGGTAGATAATCCCATGCTCCCCTAATCTGTTTATGGTATCACCTTTTTATGTCTAAATTATGTGCCCATTTTGACCTTACCTTGCAATATGTTGTGAGATGCTAGTCTATATTTAGTTTGTCTTCCAGTTTTCCTAGCAGTTTTGGTCAAGTTCTTGTCCCAAAAGCTTGGGTCTTCTGGTTTAGCAAACACTAGATCACTATGGTCATTAACTACTATGTATTATGTACCTTATCTATTCCACTGATCTACAACTTTATTTCTTAGCTAGCACTAGAATGTTTTCATGATTACCTCTTTATAATACAGTTTGAGATCTGGTATGGCTAGGCCACCTTCCTTCACACTTGTTTTTATTTATTCTCTTCATATTCTTGATTTTTGTTCTTCCAAATGAACTTTGTTATAATTTTTTTCTAGCTCTATAAAATAATTTTGGCAGTCTGATTGGTATGGCACTGAAAACGTAAATTAATTTAGGAAGAACTGTCATTTTGATTTTATTGGTTCAGTCTGTCCATAAGCAGTTTTTTCAATTGTTTAAGTACAACTTTATTTGTGTGGAAAGTGTTTTGTAATTGTGTTCATATAGTTCCTTTGTCTTTGTCTTGGTGTCTTTGCCAAGACAAATCCAGGAACTATGTGAACACAATTACAAAACACTTTTTACACAAATAAAATTAGATTTAAACTGCTTCTAAATAGACTGAGGCAATAAAATTAAAATGACAGTTCTACCTAAATTAATTTGCCTTTTCAGTGCCATACTCCCAAAGTAATTTATATTACCTAGGGTTATTTTAAATGGAATTTCTTCTTAGTTTTTTTTTTTTAATTACTCCCCTCTCCTAAAAAGTTAAACTGCTATTTTATGCATCTATGTGCATAAAAATTAAACATTCTTTAAAGAAACCAACATACTCATGTTCAAGTTGTTTTACACAAACATTTTCATGATTTTTGTAAACAACCTGTTTTTTGTATTGAAGCCATATAATATTAGTATTTAATATAGTTACTTGAATCCTAGTTCACAGGTTTGCTATTTCACCAAGCAATTTCATTGAATGCCTAGTTTTTTGGCACAATATTGCCCCACGATACAAAAAGTGAATCTTATTCTCCCTCCATTGATACACACTATAATTGTTGTAAAGACAAATTAAAGCATAGATTTAGAGCTAGAAGTGTGAGACCACACTTTATTCATTTGGACCCCACTCTATTCCAGTTAGCATTAACTGGTGTGATATTTTACATAAATCATATAGGGATAATTTGATAAGGCAGGATCTTACAGCAGGATACAAGGTAGGATCTTATAATAGGCTTCAAACTATAATGTGATATTCACTACTTGCTTACCAGTTATGAAGCTCACTTTGCCCAACCACAAGAAGGCTGACATATCATAAGATATCTGTCTCCATTCTGTTATACTCAAATTCCACGTCTAAACCCAGCTTGGGTGGGATGCCTTGATTCTTTGGAAAGTCTTCCAACTTATTTTTGTGCCTCCAGTCCACCCTCTCTCACCCAAAGTTAGCAGATAACCATCTAAAGACCACCTGATCACCAGGGGTGACTCCTACCTTGCCTCTCTTAACTTTTGGCCCCCATGAACAAGGTCTATCAACCAGCAATATTCTGTATTTTACCATGTCGTTTTTGCATATTTGGGTATCAAACCCTATAAAAACACAATGCTAAAGGCCAGGGACTTCTCAGATGGTGAGGAAAATCTGAGGTCCACTTCATTAAAGGTGATCACAGAAACTTTTAATAAAGTGTTATTGGCTCAGAGCTCTGCCTCAGTGGTTGTTCTTGAAGACTGGACAATTTAAAATCCTACAGAATGGACCTCTGAAGTCACTAAGTCCAACTCCCTCATTTTACTGATGAAGAAACTGAGACATAGGGTTCACAGAAATAACTTGTCCAGGAACAACACAACTATCATTTTAGGAGAGACCGAAATCCGAAATTTCAGCACTGGTGGCTCACAACTTTGTATGAAGTCAACCAGTACAGGTGGCAGAGCCTCAGCAATATTTATTCTGCTCTGAATCTGAATTGGGAGGGCAGGGGAAGGGCCCTTTGGGGAGAGAGAAATCACTTTTTATGCAACCTTAAATGTAATATAAATTTGAACACTGGGAAAAATAGAAATGAAGCTAAAATATTATCCAATAATTTTACAGCCTAAAATTTACAGCATTATATTCATAATGGTATTGTTTCCTTTTAAAACTGGCCAACAAATAAGTCATTCTTATAATTTTGGGGGTCTTTTTGCCCCTAGTCATGTCCAACTCTTTGTGACCCTATTTTGGGATTTTTCTTGGCAAAGATAATGGAGTGACTTACCATTTCCTTCTCTAGGTCATTTTATAGATGAGGAAACTGAGGCAAATAGGGTAAAGTGACTTGCCCAGGGTCACAAGGCTAATAATGTCTGATGGAAGTTTTGAACCCAGGAAGTCTTCCTGACTCCAGACCTGGTATTCTATACACTGCAACACCTAACTGCTCTCATTCTTTTTTTTTTTTTTGAGGGCAATTGGGGTTAAGTAACTTGCCCAAGGTCACACGGCTAGGTTTTTGGTTGTGTGTGTTAAGTGTCTGAGGTCGGATCCGAACTCAGGTCCTTCTGACTCCAGGGCCGGCACGCTACTCACTGCGCCACCTAGCCGCCCCTGCTCTCATTCTTATGGTTAATAAATAATTCATCGTAGCAACATAATCTTAAATAATATTAATAAATATTATTGATAGGCAAAGAACCAAAACCAATTCTTCCATATCCTGGCCATTAGGAGTTTAGGGACAAATTTTCAATTAAATGAATAAAATGTCTTTATTATTTATTATACTACAGAGTAGATGAGAAGGAAAGAAATAAACTTACCAGATTATCTACGCTGATAGTGGCAAATGTCTAGTGAAGCAGTCTAATAATTCCACGTATATAATTAAATCCTATTTAAAACAGGGGAATGGCATGAGCTTTATGCTCATGCCATTAAGGTATGCTTAAAAGACAGCATACCTTAAGATATAACGAACATGCCAAACAAAACAAATAAAAAGCCCACTATATAAAACTAAATGTATTACATGGTCGGCTTTGTTTCAATTTGAAGTACCTGCCATAGAATCTGTTACTTGAAAATTATTTCTGTGAGAGATTTTTCCTCCTTCACCTACTTCCCCCACTTTGTATTATAAGCAGCAAGCTATACACCCCCATTATAAAACAGTTGACAGTTAAAACAAGGAACCAACCAAGAAAGTACAATGTTCTGTAACTGACATTTTTACTGCAGTGGCCTTGGACTTCTAATCTTTACCAGACCGGCACACAAATCAATCCATCAGCTCATAAAGGGTGTGCTTTTTTAACCTCTAAAACAGATGGGATTGGCTAGCAGCGTCTGGTATGTCAATCTGCTAATCACTGCTGCCCTTTGCACAAAATAACCCACTTAAGTTGAAGCATGGTTCCTCTGTAACCGACATTAGTCTGTGGGAAACTCATTTAACTGTCACATACTCCTGCCACTCCTGCTCTCCCTTAATTAAGCTTAATGCCTTATGTTTTGACCTTTTGTTCTAGCCTATTAACCTTATCTAGTACAAGTTCAAATATGTTAAGCTAAAAACTTTGCTGTAAAACATTAAATGTCTAGCTGGAAAAATCCCAATGAATGGGCTTCATAGCCCATGCTTATAGATCTTGAGCTGCAAAGGACCCCTCAGAACCATCTAATTTAACTCCCTCATTCTGCAACTGAGGAAGCTGAGACCAGGCAGGTTGAGTGATTTGCCCTAGGTCACAGAGGTAAAACATTTATGAGGTGAGGTTTAAATCTAGACCCTATACCTCCAGAACCAATGAGAGTATGGTACTAAATTACATTTCACAAGGCTCAGTGAATCTGATTATCCAATTAATCTGACCAACAATATGAATTTTAAGACATTTAATTGGCAAGATCATTTCAACAGGTCTAAATGTAACATCAATTTTTGCCCAGAAATATTATCTTTCAGGATCTTTTGTAAATGCTACATTAGACTTTCAACCAAGGGGGCTCCTTGAATGGGTGGAAACAAGCTACACCTTCAAATGTCCCTCTGACCCTTCATTGGCTCCCACATACATACTTCAGGCAAAACCTCTTGTTCCCACCACACCAAACTAATCAAGAAATCCAAAGAGAGAAGCTCTAGTGCACAGTTTCTTCCACCAAAGAACTACATTAAAAGACAGCAAAAAGTCCACAGGTAATAAGGAACTGGGAGCATCCAGAAAATCCACCACCAACCAGCACATGTAAAAAAGCAGGCAGCCTCCCAGATCACCCAAAGATAGCCTAGGAGAACCTGTAGTTTATATAACAATGTACCCAGAGTCAGCAAGGGAAAAGGACTCCTCTAGAAAGTGAGAGTGGTTAAAAAGACCTAGGGGAGAACAAACCTTAGAAACCACCTGTTAACAACCAACCAGTGCAGTCATAGCAGCAATCACAATAGGACCTCCCCCCAGGACTCCAAGGTCCCTAATACACTGAACTTCAAAAAGCAGAAGACAGGGAGGCCTAACCCTAAGAAGGAGAAGTCAGACTAGAAACATAGTAAGGGAACAAAAAAGGACCTATCACCCCTCATCTAAAGCAAAGCAGGAAATGGAGCCTAAAATTAGCACAAAGTCTCAAGTTAGGAAATAAAATTGGAGAGATGAATATTTTTTTTTAAATTTAAAACCAACCAGTATAAAAAATAATGCCAAATCTAGAGAATAAGTCATAACAACTGCTACCAGAAGAAATTTAAAGGAAAAAGGGGATTTCTTCAAGGACCATAAGACTACAGAGAAGAAATAAAGCAAGAGATGAAAAAGGAAATAAAAGTGATATGACTAGAGCCAGAATACTAAAAAGACAGCAACACTGTAAAGAAAAAAAAACTTATTGATATAATTCTGCAATAACCAATGATGTCTCCAGAGAACACATGATAAATCATGTTATCATGGTGATGGACACAGGATATGGAAAGAAAAGTTTTGGATGTGTCCACTGTGTGGATTTATTTTGCCTTGCTATGGTTATTTTAAGGTTTATTTTTTTCTTTTTCTCACTTTTTAATTGATGGGGCTAGGAGGCAGGAATAGTGAAGCCTAAAAAGGCGGGCGGGGGAGGCAGTGACACATTTTTTTCCTTTTTTTTTTGCAAGGGGGAGGGCAGGGCAATTGAGGTTAAGTGACTTGCCCAAGGTCACACAGGTAGTGAGTGTTAAGTGTCTGAGGTAGAAATTGAACTCAGGTCCTCCTGACTCCAGGGCAATGGCACATTTCTTAAAACACAAAAGAGAATAGCTCAAAAAAACTAAAGAAAAGCAGTTTTTAAAGTACAGAATTACATTTTTTTTTCAAAAGCTATAGGTAATAGAGATTCATTTTTTCACATAAAGTTTTCTGTGTACTGCTGGAAATACTCTTTTTTGTGTGCTTAACTATATTTTAAAAATTAAAATGATACAAAAATTGCCTTAGGGCAACATCACAAATTAACTTCTCAGTCATTTTCCCTGAAATTCTTCATCTCTCATCTTCTCCCATTCTACCCACTTCTTTTTTCCTTTGCAGAGAAAACACTTTAATCACTAAGTATTTATCAAGTTATCTCTGTGGCAAACACTGTGGTAGCTGCTAAAAGAAAAAAAAATGAGTCCTTGAGCTCATGGGCTCACATATGATTAGGGGAGACATGTACATATTAGACAAAAATGTACAATAAGGATGGGAGAAGGGGAGGCAACGGCAGCTGAAGAAGGGAATGGAATCAGGGAAAATCTCTGGTAGATGGTGCTTAAACTAAACTTTAAAAGAAAACAGGGACTTTAAGAAGTAAAGGAGAAGAGAAAGTATACTGTAAGCATTAACAACAGCCAATGCAAAGGAAGATGAGATGAGACTGTTTCATGTGAGGAACAGCAAAGGAGAACAATATAAAATATTCCTGGAAAGAGTCACTAAATTAAATACCTAATACATGTGTTACAACACTAGTTATTTCTCCTTTCATGAGAATTCATCTAAGGGATTAATATGTCAATAAGACCCTATCCTAAGAATATGTACTTAACTCTTCAACATAGATTTTCTAATTTCATCTACCTACTCATGTTATTTATACTGGAAATTCTTCAAATATAATGTTTTTGATACTTGTGTAAAGTCTAATTTAAATCCTGAAATTTTTTTTAAAGGATGAGATAATTTTTTTTTCTGACCACCCAAAGATCTTTTCTTGCCCTTATTTCTTCATAACCCCAAAGGTAAATTTTTAAGACTACATGGCATAAATGAAAAAGTTTTTAAATGCCTTGCTTTTCTAAAATAATAAAATAAAAAGCCTTATTTGTTCTAATTTTTTAAAGTAAGCATTAGATATAGAATACTAGCTGAGAAAATATGAATTTATAAATCATTAAACAATTTGACTTTTTTAGAATGCCTCAATTTTACTGGAAATAATTCCAAGAAAAATCATGAAAGATAAGGAAAAAATGGCAACTAACAGTTCATACAATTCTAAAACTGTTCTGTTTCATATATGAGAAAAGTAAAGACTTCTAATCCTAAGTGATTAAGGGTTTGGGATTTTTTAAGAAACTTGACAGAAAATAAAATATAAGGTAGTTGTAACAATGTTTTACTTTTTCTAATTATCAAAAAATAAAAAGCTTAAGAAAAACATTTCTTTTCAATGATATAATATGTACAAAAAATTCAAAAGGAAAACAATGGCTAAGATTATAATGCTAAATATTTGCTATTACTTTTTAAAAGTTGAATTATTAACCCAATTGAGACATAATATTCCTGTTAAAAAAAACACGCCTTTATATATAACATTCAACATTTTGAGGAAGGCAAGTATAAGCATTATTATCCCTATTCTATAGATGAGAAAAATGAGGCTCAGCATTTAAATTACTTGGATAAGATCACTTAGGACTTTAACTAAGTGGCATACCCAGGATTCAAGTCTGGTAACTTATTTTACCACACTGAATCTCAGTGGTAACAGGTTTCAATAACCATCCTGAACATCCGTCACATCAAGTCAACAAGCATTTTATAAAGCACCACCTATGTGCTGGGGATACAAAGAAAGAAAAAAAAATAGTTCCTATTCTCAAATAATTCATCACAGTCTGATGGAGAAAACAACATGCAAATAACTACATGCAAAAAAGAAAACTATGTAAAACAAGACTTTATACATATATACATGCATGCATACACACAAGATAAACTGGGTTTCAAAGGAGGGAACTAGAATTAAGGGAAATTGGGAAAGGTTTCTTGCTGAAGATAGGATTTTAGCTAGGGCCTACAGAAAAGTCAGCGAAACCAGGAGAAGACTGAGAAGTGAAAATGCTGAAGGTATGGAGATTAGTCAGTATATGAGTGTCTTGTACATGAAAGAGTAAGGAAATCAGTGTCACCAATCACAAAGTACATTGAGAAGAATACAACATAAGACTGGAAAGGTAGGAAGAGAGGCAAGTTATAAAGCTTTTTAAGCATCAAGGAGATGACTTTATACTTTCTCCTACAGGTGATAAGCCACTGGAATTTATTGAATGGGGCAGGGAGACAAGGGATGGAGGGTGGTAATCTGGACAGATATATATTTTAGGAAAATCAATCTGACAGCTAAAGTGGAGGACTGACTGGAGTGGGGAAAGACTTGAGGTTGAGAGACCAAAAAGCAGGCTACTCCAATAGTCCAGGCATGAGATGATAATGGCCTATACCAAGGACAAGAGAAGGAAGAGGGCATATAAGAAGTGCTACAAAGGTTGAGTAGACAGGACTTGGCAATAGATTAGACTGGGGGAGCAGGGATGAAAGGGGAGAGGGAAAGGTGAGAGTAAGCAGTAGAAAATAGCACCTAGATTAGGAGCACAGGTAACTGGGAGGATAGTGGTGCTCTTGATATTAATAAGTAACCTGGGAGAGAGGACAGGTAATAAGCTTAGATTTGGACATGTTAAATTTAAGATCTTTACAAGGGGCAGCTAGGTAGCCCAGTGAATAGAGCACCAGCCCCTTCAGGGACCTGAGTTCAAATCCAGTCTCAGACACTTGACAAACTTACTAGCTGTGTGACCTTGGGCAAGTCACTTAACTCCAATCACCCTGCCTTCCCCTTTCTCCCCCAAAAAATATATATGTATATATGTATGTATATATCTTTACAAAATATTCAATTCAAGATGTCTAACAGGCAGTGGCGGTGCTAGGCTGGAGCTCAGGAGAGAGTTTAAGGCAACAAGAAACAAAGGAACAAAGAGATCTAAGAAAAGTCCCATTCATAAAGATAATAACTGAATCCAATCCATGAGGAAATAGTATAGAGGGTAAAGAGAAGAGGGCCCAGGGAAAAGCACAGATGGGGAGGGGAGCATTCATGATTATTGGACATAACCTGGAAGAAGATCTAAGAAAGGAAAGTAAAAGGACAAGGGGAAGGGGGAAGGAAATAAGCATCGATATAGAGTCTCCTCCTATTAAGTACATTACAATCATCTTATTTGAGCCTCATAACTAACCTGCAAGGTAGGTGCTGTTAATATCTCTATTTGAGCTGTGGAAACAGACAGAGGTGATTTGCCCAGGGTCACACAACGAGTAAGTGCCTGAGGTCCGATCTGAAAAGTTCCAGACTCCAGGCCCAGGACTCTATCTGCGCCACCCAGGCACCTCGAGGAGAAATGTCATGAAAAAGCAGAAGAGAATATCAAGAAGAGAAGGATGATCGACTATGTCAACAACTGAATTTTAAAAGGCCAAAAGTTTTATTTGGCAAGCAAAAGATCGCCGGTATCTTTGGAAAGTGCAGTTTCAGCTAAACGATGAAATCAGAAACCTGATTGCAAGACTTAAGTATAAGAGGAAAAGGAGAAACACCTACTGTAGAAAGTCTTGCCAAGAAGGTTAGCCATGAAGGGAAAGAGATACAGATGACAGCTAACAGAGAGAGTTGGGTGAGTGAGATATTTCTGAGGATTTGAGGAGATATGGGCAAATTTCAGGAAGCAGCAAGTAGAGATGGGAAAACTGAAGATTTGTGAGAGAGCTGAGATATTAGTGACATTCTGCTGGAGAATTAATATGGAATTGGGATGTGTGCATGTATAGAGGGGCAAGGAGAAGGGCCATCTATCCTTGAGAAAGAGGAGGAGGAAATAGGGGGAGAAGCCATCAGAGAGATGTGAGATGAGAAAAGGGGGAGAAAAGGGGGCTCTTATCAAATGGTCTCAATTTTCTTCAGTGAAATATGAGGTAAAGTTCTCTGCTAAGAGGGTGAGAAAAATATGCAAAGTTTAAGGATGGAAAAACATGGAAGAACCACTCTGGTGAATGGGAGAGTAAGTCGATTAGGGAAATGTAAAAGGACTGCCTTTCTACAATTGGAGCCTGAGTCAAGGATATGTAGTAATTTGTAGTAGACTGAGCTGGCAAGGTTTCATGATTTTATTCAGCTTTATTTAGCAGCACATGATTAGATACAAAGACAGTGAGTGGATGGAGAAGCAATCCCAGGACAAAGCTTGGCAGGGCAAGATTAGCAATAGGAAACAGAGCAAGGGACCGGGGAAAAAAGAATTGTGTAGAGTTGAACTTGTTCACCAACAGGTCAAGAAGGGGAAGGAAAAGACTACATAATTGGTGCATGGGTGATGGTCTAGGAAAGAACAGAGGGGTAAACAGAGTCAAGAGAAAATGTAAATTTTTGTAAATGTAAAGGGTAAATGTACTGGAGAGCACAGTGAGGAAAAAAAACAAAATAACAGGGTCTACAAGTTACATTAAGAAGATGAAAAACACTACATGAGTTTAACCTCTATAACTCTTAGCCTTAGGATGACCGTTACAAATTGGGTCAACAATTCCAAAATTGCAAACTCTAAAAACCAAACTTTACTACGGGGCATTATATAGTTCAACTCTGGAATAATGAACAGAGCCCATCTGTGAATGGAAAGGCTGGATTCTAGTCACAGAAAATTATAAACACTCCATGCCTCAGTTAAAAAAAAAAAATCCTATCTATTAATTAGGTAGCTCTGAAATAACACACACACACACACACACACACACACACACACACACACACACACACGCACAAGTATTCCATAAAAACTAGAACTATATAAAACTCAAGGTCCTTCATATTTTGATTTGCTACTTACATTATAATTTGTGAAATTAGCACAGCTTTAATCACAAATCTATGCGAGATGAAAGACAAAAGATATAGTACTAAAATAGTAATAACAAAAAGAAATGTTCCTTATCAGAAAGCGTTACTTAAAATTCTTAACTCCTTGAGGAAGTCCATGCTTACAATATACACAAATCATCAACAAAAGCAACACTCATGTTATAGTATTATATTATCAAGCATTATATTTTTTTTGCTTTTAGTGAACCTAATATACATTTTATTTTACAAAAATAAATTAGGGGTGATTACTACTCATGTTAACAAAATAATCACTATAGAATTCTTCAAATGGTAGACTTTCCAACTGCTTTTAAAATAAGATTCAGGTGACATACAATTTTTAAATTTCACATATAATTCTAGATGAACAAGATGAAGACTAGATTTTTTTTTTCCTCTGACACCTAGGATTTCTCAAACCTCTCCAAAATAGAAATTATGCATCGAGGATAAAACAATTTCAGCTCTTTCCATGATCTAGTACACCCAGAATGCAAAAGAAAAAAACTCCATTAGCAGGATTATACCCAAAGAAAACCAGAGATAAGAAGAAAATCTCCATATACTCCAAAATATTGACAGCAACACTTTTTTTGAGAGCTAAGCTTTGGAAACAAGGTAAATGCCCATCAATGTTATAGAATATTACTGTCCTGAAACTAATGATATATATGTGCAATGAATATAGATAAGCAAAGAAATATACATATGAGTCAATCCATAGTACAATTGCAGAAGTAAGCAGAACCAAGAAAACAATCTACACAGTAACTATAACAATGTAAATGGAAAAACAGGCATACCAAAAAAATCAAAATCTAACAAAAGTTATAAAGACTCAAATTAAGAGAAATTACCTCCAAATTACCCTTTCATGGAAGTGGAGGTACACAAGTGTTACAGACTGCACCTGTTCAATGCATTAGCCAATTGTGCTGATTTTTTTTTTATTCTATCTTTAAAAATGGTATTTGTTATATGGAATGGATCTCTGGGAAAAAGTAGGGGAAAAGATACTTTGGTTAATTATGCTAAAATAATAAAAAGTCAATAAAATATATTTTAAAAAATAAGCTACAAGTCATGAAAATGTTCCACACTTATATTAGAAAAAATCTTACCATTATTCAGAAATTACTAGAAATGCTGCAAATATCAAAATAATAATTACAACAAAGCTAATCATTTTTATATGAAGGTAAGAAAGCAAAGAGTAAAACTGAGAAAAGTGACCACCAAGAAATTCTCAGTTCCGTCAGAGCCAAGATGGCAGAGTAGAAACAGCACTTCCATGGCGCTCCAGTCCACACCACCTCAAAATCATGTAAAAGGGGACTCTGAACAACTTCTGGAGCCCCAGCACCCACAGAACAACACAGAGAAGCTAACCTCCTGCTGAGAACAGCCTGGCAGCCCGGCAGGGAACCACCAGCACAGCAATCTGGGAGCTGAGCCCAGGCCCGCATGAGCAGTGTAAAGTTTTAGCCCCAGGGCGGCCGGGCAAGCAGCCAGCTGGAGGGACCCCAGAACACTAGTAGCTGTGGCGATTGCAAAATTATCAACACAGATATGCCTAGGACAAAGTGAGAGATTAGTGTCCTATGGACTTTGGGACCAGTATTTGGGGAATTCATCAGGCTTCTTCCCCTGGGGGCGAGAAGGAGCTGAGGAGACATGGAAGAGATGCCATTTTGAAGCTTCAGTTGCAGCTTCAGCTCCTGGTCTGAGAACTGTAGGGAGATCCAGCAGTCTGGTGGTTAATCGCTCTCACTTCAACCTCCCTGGATCTGGATTGCAGTCTGGGGTGGAGGTCTTAGGGTGTGTGACCAGCTTGCCAGAGCATGTGGAGGCTTCAGAGAGGGCACCCAACTAATACCTCCGGAAGTTGTGAAGACTCCAATGTTTGGGACAGAAGATCCCCTGTCTGGTGGCAGAGTCCTACCGTGGCAACAAGCCCAAAAGTCAAGTAATTAAGTGGCAATATGCCTAGGCAAAGGAAACAAATTAAACAGAAAAATGCAACCCTAGACTCCTATTTGGGGGGGCAAAAAGGATCAAAGCATGGAACAGGAGGAGGACTGGGAGGTAAAAACTCCTGCACCAGAAGTCCCAAATGAAAATATGAGCAGGTTACAGGCCACAGAGGACCTTAAGAAGAATTTTAAAAATCAAATAAGAGAAGTGGAGGAAAAATTGGAAAGAGAAATGAGAAGGATGCAGGAAAAGTATGAAATGAGGGTCAACAGCCTGACTGAGGAAACAACACCTTAAAAAATAGACTAACTCAAATGGCAAAGGAGGCCCAAAAGGGCAATGAGGAGAAGAATGCCTTAAAAAGTCGAATTTGCCAGATGGAAAAAGAATCTCAAAAGCTCACTGAGGAGATTCATTCCTTCAGAGTTAGAATGGAGCAAATGGAAGCTAGTGACTTTATGAGAAATCAAGATGCTGTTAAGCAGATCCAAACAAATGAAAGATTAGAAGGCAATGTGAAATATCTCATGGGAAAAACCACTGACCTGGAAAATAGATCCAGGAGAGATAATTTAAAAATTATTGGACTACCTGAAAGCCATGATCAAAGAAAGAACCTAGAAATCACCCTTCAAGAAATTCTCAAGGAAAACTGCCCTGATGTTTTAGACCCAGAGGGCAAAATAGAGGTTGAAAGAATCCACTGATCGCCTCCTGAAAAGGATCCCAAAAAGAAAACTCCCAGGAATATTATAGCCAGGTTCCAGAACTCCCAGATCAAGGAGAAAATACTACAAGCAGCCAGGAGGAAACAATTTCAATATTGTGGAAACACAATCAGAATAGCCCAGGACCTGGCAGCTTCTAGACAGGGATTGAAGGGCATGGAATATGATATTCCAGAGGGCAAAAGAGCTGGGATTGAACCCAAGGGTCACCTACCCAGCAAAACTGAGTATATTGTTTCAGGGAAAAATATGGTCATTCAGTGGAATAGAGGACTTTCAAGCATTCTTGAGGAAAAAACCAGCGTTGAATAGAAAATTTGACATTCAGACACAAGAAGCAAGAGATGCTTGAGAAGGTAATCAGGGAAAAGAAATCAAAAGGAACTTATCAAAGTTGAACTATTTACATTCCTACATGGAAAAACAGTAACTGTGTCTGATGAAACCTTCCTCATTATGAAAATAATTGAAGAAGGGTATATGGGCATATGAATATATATATTAATGTGTGTATATATGTTTACAGATATACATGGATAGAGGGCACAGGTCGAATTTGGTGGGAAGGGATGATACTTAAGGGGTGAAGTTAAGAGGTGAGAAAGGAACGTGGAGAGAGGAGATGGGGAGAGAGGGGGGGGGTAAACTATCTCATGCAGAAGAAGTAAGGAGAAGTGGTTACAGGGGAGGGGAAGAACAGGAAGTCAAAAAGGCAAAACCATATCCTCACTGAATTTGACTCAGGAAGAGAATCACATACATACTAAATGGTATATCTCACCCTGAAGGAGAGTAGGGGGGGAGGGGGATGAGAGGGTGGAGGATGGAGGGGAGGGTATTCAGGGGCGGGGTGTAGGAGAGGTTGGAAGTTCCCACTTTCGAAGAGGGGCAGGATCAAAGTAGGCAATGGACCAGGTGGGGGAGGTGGGATGGGTGGGAGGGAATTATAAGCAGTCTTTTACAATATATCTACTATGGTAATATTTTGCATATCTATACATGTACAACACATACTTAATTGCTTATCTTCCCAGAGGGAGTGGGTGACAAGGGAGGAAGGGAATGGATCTGAAACTCGAAGTTTTAAAATTAAATGTTTCAAATATATATAAATACTATTATTAACACTATTTTTCATGTAATTGGGAGGTAAGATGTGCAGGCATTGGGCCACAGAGATTCCTCTTGCCCTAACGGTAAATTCGTAGGGGGTATGGGAGAAGACATAGGAGAGAGCAAATTGGATGAGGGGATATCTTGTGGGCCTGCTATTCTGGGGGAAAATGGGGAAAAAATTATAACTCAAAATCTGGCGGAAATGAATGATGTAAACTAGAAGTTAATAAAGCATTTGTTAAAACAAAAAAAGAAATTCGCAGATCCTCATATGGTAAACTCACCTCAAGACATATTATCTCAGTTATCTCTGAAAGGTTATTAACAACTCAATATTTTGAATAGAAAATTCCACTTTCTGAGATCCACTTGTATATACCATAAAGAGCAATTTATCAGACTAAAAGGAACTTTTTAATGATTCCAAGATTCTCCCTGTAACAGAGTCTCATCAAAGTTCTTGATTGCATATGGCTGCAAAGTATGAAATACTACAGTCTCTAAAGAATTAAAATTACAGGTTAACCAAAAGATTATGAAGAGCCCCAGAAGTGGCATGGAAGGGATTTGTGATCTGCACCTCTGCAGAAAATAGCACATCCAGAGTAAGATGACCAAGATGATAGCTGGAACAACACCAAATATCCAAAGATGCTGTTTTAGGGCAGGAATTCTCAAATTTATTGGTCTTAGAACATCTTTACACTCTTAAAAATTATTAAGGACCCTCCAAAGAGCTTTTCTTTATATTTATCTATATTTACCATATCAGAAATTAAAACATTTTACTATTGTTGTACAGTTTTGACATTGTGGATCATTGTAAAAGGGCCCTCAGGGCCTCCCAGTAATCCCTAGGCCACATTTCTCAACATTTGGAGAACTGCTGATTTAAAGAAGAAAAGACTATCAAAAGATAGCTTTCTTCGACTGAAGGAACATATAAGCTCTAGGAATACAAATTAAAGAGCGAGACAGTCCCTCCCCTCAAGGAGTCTGCATTCTAATGGACAGTAGCAGAAGGAAATCAATACATATAAGGGAATGGACAATCACTGGGATAGTGAAAGGATTCACAGGGCAGTCAACCAACATGTCTTTCAAGAAGCAACAGTACTAATTGGTTTTATTACTGTTACCAGAGATAGACATGAAAGGGTAAGGAGAAGGATGCACTTGTAGGTAGGACAGATAGCAAGATGCCCCAGACATACATGGTCTAGTCATTCTCAGCTAAGATGACAGAAACTGGAACACAGAAGTTACAACAGAAAGGCTAATTTAAGTTTTCTAACAATGAGAGCTACCTAAAAGTAAAATAGACCAACTCAGGAAACAAATGGTCTTCAAGGAGAAAACGTATCATAACAGTGGAAACCATACTAGCTTTAGATTCGGAGGAGCCAAATTCAAATCCCAGCTCTGGCTCTTCATACTTGTATAACCGTGGACAAGTTATTCAACCTCTTAGCCTTCATTTCTTCATCTATAAAATAAGGGGGTTAGAGCAGATAGTCTCTAAGGTCCCTTCTGCCTATAAATCTCTTGTTTCATGACCACTTGTCAGAGGAACTGTAAAGCAGATTCCTATGTAGGTATAGATTATACTAGATAACCTCTGAGATCCATTTCAGATTTTGAGAGTTGTGTATTCTATTTTTGGACAACTTTAATTGCATTAAGTTCTTTTTTAAACCAATCCTAAATCTTTGAGAGAAGTAAAGATTTTTGGAAGTGATGACAAATGAGTTAAGTCTAAAAGGATGGGAAAGATTTAAATAGGTTGAGAATAGGGAAGGTGAACCAAAGACTCTCCCTGGCATGAAATATTATAGAACAAAACACACAGATATAAGTAAGATAAGAACAAGACTAAGAGACAGTTTATAGTCTATAGTTTGTGTAGATGGAATATAAACTGGATAACAGTAGGGGGTAAGATAGGAAAGGCATGCAGTCAGACCACAGAAGTGCTTGGATGCCAAGGAATTTAAATCCAATAGCCAATGGGGAACCACTGGTAATTTTTTCCTATGAAAGAATAACAGGATCAGAGGAGTACATCAGAAAGATTATATGGGCAATGGAATACTTAAAAATTAGTTTGGAGAAGAGACTTATTGGAGGTAGATGCTATTTTAGTAGTCTAACTAAGAGATGATGAAGGCTTTGGTTAGGGAAGTTGCACTGAGCATGGAAATGAAGGGACAGTTTTCAAAGAGGCTACAGAAGTAGAATCCATATTATATAGCAAACAGCATTGAGGCAGAAGGAAAAATCAAAGGTGACTGAGGCTTTAAAGTAAGCAGGAAAAAGCTGATACCATTTAATACCAAACTACACTAGCTGGATTAATTCTGGAGAAGGACTGGGCTGCGTTTGCTTTTTTTCAGATGAGGGTAACAAAAGTTTATTTCTGTGCATAATATGTAGAGATGTTACAAAAGAACCCGAATTTTAGCTTTGTCATTGTGTAAAGGGCCACTTCAATAATTTATAAAGAACACACTGATTAATTAGGGAAATAATATAAATATCAATTTGATCTCTATAAACATTTAATTTTCCAAAGCATTCACTTTTACAGATTTTCCAACATTTATCTTGGTAGCTTAAAACTTTAAGTATCCTAAATAAAATATTATGCCTGTGTTTCCAGAAGTACTAATTATAGCAAAAACAGTTCTTCTCATTTTTAGTATTAATACAGTTTTAACTTAACTACTTCTTGATTGTCTGTGGGGAAATATTCAATATAATTTTCTCAGGGAGGTATTAATGAGGTTCAAAAAATTCTATAAATATCAAAGTATATAGATACTTTAAATGAAGCTGAAAAAAGTTGAAGACATTTATAACTTAATAGTCTTCAACAAGAGACACATACCTTAATGCACTTAAAAACAGATCATATGCCAGAATTGTCCCTGCCACATATGCATTAGCTTCCTACCATCATGTCCTTTCCCACAAATCTAATTTCCTGCTACATCTCTGTAATGGAAATGCAGATTTGAAGATCTTCCCTGCCCCTATCCCCTTTGATTGGCTTTAAGAGACTCTGAAAACATTCCTTGATTTGAAAATGTACTCTGCATCCTGGTGGGCTGAATGTGGTCACATGGAGCCTGTAGTAGGAGGCTTGGTTTTCAAGAATGACCACACCTTGATGCTGTGTTATTGGGCAGTGGGTCAAGAGGATGGTTACATTCTCTGAGCCAGGAGAAGACTATATAATCCCTGATTTGAGGCTTTGCTTTGGGGCTCACTTTGAGAAGTGTTGTGTGATTTGACCAGATGAGACTCTGGGCAGCCCTTGAGAGCCCCCCGGCTTTGAAAACCCAGATGTTGATACTTCCCCCTCTGGTAACTGATTTTGATATTGATAATGGTTGGACAGTTTGGAAGTCTGTCTGTTTGGTCTGTCTCTATACTCTGAAGTTTGGGATGCTGACCTTTTCCCTCTGAACTAAGTAATATATGTTTGTTTGATTAAAGTAAGCTTGTTAACCCATTTTGAGTTGCTGAAAAGCAACTCAAAATGGGTTAACAAGCTTGGCAGTCACTGTGTTGGCAGTCACTCTGGGGATATTGGGGTGCTTGCTGCTACAATCTCATAAGATTCTACTTTTTCCCCCAGTCAATGTGCAATAGTACTATTGATCTTTTCTTTGTTTACTATAAAGTAACTAGAGTATGAGCACTATCTTTAACATGCAATTACTGAGGATGAAGTTTAAGCTAATAAAAAATCTGATCATTATGACAGTTAAATAAGTCAAGTAAGATATGATTCCTCAAATAGGCATATCTAGACTATGGTGCTTGGTCTGGTCCAATTGGTACAATGGTACAATAGAAATCATAAACAGAAGCATTTCTGAACTGAGACCACAAAGTGTTTTTATAATGAAATGCACCTAGAAGCATGGTTGTATATTTCTCAGTCCATATCAGATAGTCATATAGGACCAAAGATATTTGGTAGGACTTTCTATACAGATCTGCCTACATCACAAACATAATTTCATTTTAATGAGAGAAATCCCCTTTATAATTACTTCAGAGATAGTATTGTATTCTACAGTTCCCTAAATTCACAGATATATGATATAGTGAACAGAGATTTGGACGTGGAGTCAGACAACCTGAGTTTGAATCCTATGTGATCCTAGGCAAGTCATTTAACTTCTCTCAGGTTCAGTTTTCTAATCTATCAAATAGGAACAAGAATAACATCAACCTTACAGGGTTGATATGAAAATAAAATAAAATAATATATTTGTAAGGAGCTTTGCAAACCTTTAAGCATAATATAAATGTTAAATATTTCAAATATTTTCTATACATGCTTTTTTATAGATACACACATATCAGGAATTTCTATGGATAACACTTGAACAAAAAAAAAATAATAATATTGTCCAGATGCTTATATCAATAGAATGTCTTCAGTCTATCATATAAAAATAGTATAACAGGATTTTCCCTGTGGGTAATAATAGTGTTATGAGTTCAGAGTTGAGGTTCCTACAATACTTCATGCCCACTACTAGAAACCATAGTTTTAAAATTAAATATCTAGGATTTTTAAAAAACATACTGAATGAATAAACAGAATAAAATGCTTAAACGGACTTAATTTTTCTTACCAAACATAGTACTTTCTTCTTTCCAGGTTTCCATTTAAAAGAAAAAGAGGTTTAACCAGGTTTAATCTTGCTAGTTTCTACCTAACCTTCTCAGTTCCTCTCAAATGAATCATTTTTCCTATTTTAAATTAGCAGCAAATAATGATTTGGGAGAGACTAGTAAAGGGAACAAAATTGAAAATGCGGGGGTTTTTTGTTTTTCTTTTTAGCATCTATTTAAACATAGACATTACTGGAAAATGAGTCTTAATTCTATCTGTATAGCATCTACTGAGTAAATTAATCACTTTTAAAAATTGTACCTTTTTACATTAATAAACTTTAGGGCTATAAGTTGCCATTTGTAGGGGCTAACATTTTCTAGAATTTTTGCCTGATATTCCACATCAAAAAAATCCTTTAATTCACTGCTTTCTTTTCACTTTGCATATTTGGTCCCACATGATATATTTATAAACTAAAAATCAATTTAGAGATACTACCTTTAAAACACTCATTTCCAAACCGGGTCTAATTTAGGAATTTAAAATACGAAGTCGTTTTCTATAGAAGTTCCTCAAATCAAAAACATTATTAATAATTACTATTAATTACATTACTATTAATGGACATTTAGGAATTACACGTAAGAAAATTTTTTCAGTGATTATGCTAAAACACTATGTGACTTTTATAAATGTTATGAAATACATAACGTATTTGCATAACATAATTAGCAAATTTATCACTCTACACTGTCTGCACCTAATTGAACCTTGATAACTATCATCAACAAAACTTCAGGAGGCTGCTAACAGTGATGAACAATGGAGTATTATAAAAAGTAGCAAACTAAGCAATAACAAGTTGGTAATGACATTTTTCAGTAAGTGAGCTGTGACCCAATACAGCCCCAATATGATATGATTCCATATTCAATGAGAATTTGAGAGAGTCTAAGACTCTCTACCACTGGCATTCTGAGTAAACTGACAGTTTGAAATTGTCCTGGCTCCTAGGCTATCTGGAACAGATGATTCTCAGCAGGCTTATAAGTTTTAATATTTCTTTAGTTGCTAGACTTAGAGTAACATTAAATTTAAGCTAAATGAAGATTATCTTAATTTCCTCCTTTTAATGCTATTTTCTACTTAAAGAATTCAAAGGTTTCGGGGCGGTAGGGCCAGCAGCCAGCTGGAGGGACCCCAGAAGACCAGCAGCTGTGGTGATTCCAGAATTATCAACATAGATATGCCGAGGACAAAGGGAGAGGTTAGTGCCCTATGGACTTTGGGACCAGTATTTGGGGAACGCGTCGGCTTCCTCCCCTGGGGGTTAGAAGCCACTGAGGAGACATGCCATTTTGTAGTTTTCAGAGGCAGCTCCAGCTCCTGGCCTGCGAACTGTAGGGAGATCCAGCAATCAGTCTTGGGGGGGTGATTGCTCTTGCTTTAACCTCCCTGGATCTGGATTGTGATCTGGGGTGAAGGTCATGGGTGGGCTTCCAGCTTCCCAGAAACGGAAGTTGCCCCCCAACACATTCGGGATGAAAATTCCCCTATCTGGCTGCAAAGCCATACTGTGGCAACAAGCCCAAAAGTCAAGTAATTAAGTGGCAAAATGCCAAGGCAAAGGAAACAAATTAAACAGAAAAATGCAACCCTAGACACCTACTTCGGCGGCAAAGAGGGTCGAAGCATAGGGGAAGAGGACTGTGAGGTCAGAAGTCCTGCTCCAAAAGGCCTAGGGGAAAACAGGAGCGGGTTGCAGGACATAGAGGACCTTAAGAAGGACTTTAAAAATCAAATAAGAGAAGTGGAGGAAAAATTGGAAAGGGAAATGAAAAGGATGCAGGAAAAGTATGAAATGAGGGTCAACAGCCTGACTGAGGAAAACAACACCTTAAAAAATAGACTTAAAAAATAGACTAACTCAAATGGCAAAGGAGGCCCAAAAGGGCAATGAGGAGAAGAATGCCTTAAAAAGTCGAATTTGGCAGATGGAAAAAGAATCTCAAAAGTTCACTGAGGAGATTCATTCCTTCAGAGTTAGACTGGAGCAAATGGAAGCAAATGACTCTATGAGAAATCAAGATGCTGTTAAGCAGACCCAAACAAACGAAAGATTAGAAGGCAATGTAAAATATCTCATGGGAAAAACCACTGACCTGGAAAATAGATCCAGGAGAGACAATTTAAAAATTATTGGACTACCTGAAAGCCATGATCAAAGAAAGAACCTAGAAATCACCCTTCAAGAAATTCTCAAGGAAAACTGCCCTGATGTTTTAGATCGAGAGGGCAAAATAGAGGTTGAAAGAATCCACAGATCACCTCCTGAAAAAGATCCCAAAAAGAAAACTCCCAGGAATATTATAGCCAGGTTCCAGAATCCCCAGATCAAGGAGAAAATACTACAAGCAGCCAGGAAGAAACAATTTCAATATTGTGGAAACACAATCAGAATAGCCCAGGACCTGGCAGCTTCTACACTGAGGGATCGAAGGGCATGGAATATGATATTCCAGAGAGCAAAAGAACTGAGAATGAACCCAAGGGTCACCTACCCAGCAAAACTGAGTATTTTGTTTCAGGGGAAAATATGGTCATTCAGTGGAATAGAGGACTTTCAAGCATTCTTGAGGAAAAAACCAGAATTGAATAGAAAATTTGACATCCAGACACAAGAAGCAAGAGATGCCTGAGAAGGTAATCAGGGAAAAGAAATCAAAAGGAACTTATCAAAGTTGAACTATTTACATTCCTATATGGAAAAGCAATAACTGTGACTGATGATATCTTTCTCACTATGAAAATAATGGAAGAAGGGTGTGTGGTCATATGAATACATATGTGAATGTGTGTGTATATGGTTACAGTTATATATGGATAGAGGGCATAGGTTGAATTTGTTGGGAAGGGAGAATACTCAAGGGATGAAATTATGAGGTGAGAGAGGAAAGTGGCAAGAGGAGATGGGGAGAGACAGGGTAGGGTAAACTATCTCATGTAGAAGAAGCAAGGGGAAGTGGTTGCAAGGGAGGGGGAGATTAGGAAGGCAAAAAAGGCAAAACCACATTCTCATTGAATTTGGTTCAGGGAGAGAATGACATACATACTAAATGGGATCTCTCAACCTGCAGCAGAATAGGGGGAAGGGGGATGAGAGGAGGGATGATGGAAGGGAGGGCATCATTGGGGGGAGGGGAGGTTGGAAGTACCCACTATAGAAGAGGGACAGGATCATGTAGGGAATGGACCAGGTGGGGGGTGGGATGAGTGGGAGGGAATTATAAGCAACCTTGTACAATATATCTACTATGATAATGTTTTGCATAGCTAGACATGTACAACATATACTGCATTACTTATCTCCCCAGAGGGAATGGGTGACAAGGGAGGAAGGAAATGGATCTGTAATTCGAGGTCTTAACATTAAATGTTTCAAATATATATAAATACTATTATTAATACTCTTTTGCTTATAATTGGGAGATAAGATGTGCAGGCATTGGGACACAAAGATTCACCTTCCTCTAATGGAAAAGTCGAAGGGGGTATGGGAGAAGGTATGGGAGAGAGCAGATTGGAGGAACCGGTATCTTGTGGGACTGCTATTCTGGGGGGTTGGGTAGGGGAAAAACGGGGGGAAAATGATTTTAACTCAAAATCTGGTGGAAATGAATGATGTAAAACAGAAGTTAATAAAGCATTTGTTTAAACACACACCAAAAAAAAAAGTTCACTGAGGAGATTCATTCCTTCAGAGTTAGACTGGAGCAAATGGAAGCTAATGACTTTATGAGAAATCAAGATGCTGTTAAGCAGATCCAAACAAATGAAAGATTAGAAGGCAATGTGAAATATCTCATGGGAAAAACCACTGACCTGGAAAATAGATCCAGGAGAGACAATTTAAAAATTATTGGACTACCTGAAATCCATGATCAAAAAAAGAACCTAGAAATCAGCCTTCAAGAAATTCTCAAGGAAAACTGCCCTGATGTTTTAGACCCAGGGGGCAAAATAGAGGTTGAAAGTATCCACCAATCTCCTCCTGAAAAGGATCCCAAAAAGAAAACTCTCAGGAATATTATAGCCAGGTTCCAGAATCCCCAGATCAAGGAGAAAATACTACAAGCAGCCAGGAAGAAAGAATTTCAGTATTGTGGAAACACAATCAGAATAGCCCAGGACCTGGCAGCTTCTACACTGAGGGATTGAAGGGCATGGAATATGATATTCCAGAGGACAAAAGAACCCAACCTACCGAGCAAAACTGAGTATCTTGTTTCAGGGGAAAATATGGTCATTCAGTGGAATAGAGGACTTTCTAGCATTCTTGAGGAAAAAACCAGAATTGAATAGAAAATTTGACATCCAGATGCAAGAAGCAAGAGATGCCTGAGAAGGTAATCAGGGAAAAGAAATCAAAAGGAACTTATCAAAGTTGAACTATTTACATTTCTATATGGAAAAACAATAACTGTGACTGATGAAATCTTTCTCACTATGAAAATAATGGAAGAAGGGTGTATAGTCATATGAATACATATGTGAATGTGTGTGCATATGGTTACAGTTATATATGGATAGAGGGCATAGGTTGAATTTGTTGGGAAGGGAGAATACTCAAGGGGTGAAATTATGAGATGAGAGAGGAAAGTGGCAAGAGGAGATGGGGAGAGACAGAGTAGGGTAAACTATCTCATGTAGAAGAAGCAAGGGGAAGTGGCTGCAGGGGAGAGGAAGAATAGGAAGGCAAAAAGGCAAAACCACATTCTCATTGAATTTGGTTCAGGGAGAGAATGACATACATACTAAATGGGATATCTCAACCTACAGCAGAATAGGGGGAAAGGGGATGAGAGGAGGGATGATGGATGGGAGGGCATTCTTGGGGGGAGGGGAGGTTGGAAGTACCCACTTCTTATAGAAGAGGGACAGGATCAAGTAGGGAATGGACCAGGTGGGGGGTGGGATGAGGGGGAGGGAATTATAAGCAGCCTTGTACAATATATCTACTATGATAATGTTTTGCTTAGCTAGACATGTACAACATATACTGCATTACTTATCTCCCCAGAGGGAATGGGTGACAAGGGAGGAAGGAAATGGGTCTAAAATTCGAGGTCTTAACACTAAATGTTTCAAATATATATAAATACTATTATTAATACTCTTTTGCTTATAATTGGGAGATAAGATGTGCAAGCATTGGGACACAAAGATTCACCTTCCTCTAATGGAGAAGTCGAAGGGGGTATGGGAGATGATATGGGAGTGAGCAGATTGGAGGAAGCAATATCTTGTGGGACTGCTATTCTGGGAGGGTGGGTAGGGGAAAAAAGGGGGGGGAAATGATTTTAACTCAAAATCTGTCAGAAATGAATGATTTAAAACAGAAGTTAATAAAGCATTTGTTTAAAAAAAAAAGAATTCAAAGTTTGTTTCAAGTCTCCAAACGTCCTGATATGGGTTTCAACACATGTGCTCTCCAATAGGCTCCCAAAGCTAAAAGTGTATAGGTGGGCACTTTGCTCAGAACAATGACAAAGAACAATTCTGTCAAGTGGCTTAACAGTATGTGCACTTTTTTTAAGTTGAGTTCCGATCATCCACAAAAAAAAAAATCCCTATCTACTTTCCTTCACTGTGATTTTTTTTTATTTCCCCCAAAAGAAAAGTAATTCAAATTAAAATTTTAATGTCATACACCCATGAAATTTTATATCCAAACACATCAAAATAACTAGTAACATTATCTATACTTTTCAGTACAATCTGTTTTTGAACTTTAAATTTGTTCCTCATTATAACTCATATAGTGTCTTAGATTGTGTTCTGCCAGTCATGGGTCAAGTTATCAATTTAACAAAATATGAGTAACTTCCTCTCTCATCCTCCTTTTCCTCTTTCTTTCTTTCTTTCTTTCTTTCTTTCTTTCTTTTTTTTTTGCTGGACTTATCAAATGAATTTGGATTGCATTGGGGCTGAAATGCTTCAAGTTTTGGAGAACTCTTTTATTTTTAATGTTTAAAATAAAACTTGGAAATTAAATTGAATTTCAGGCTTCATCATAACAGATTATGCACCTAAGGCCACAAATTATTTAGAACAGAGTGCGCATTTAATGTTTGCTGAACTGCATTAAAAATTCTTAGTATAATTTCCTGCCTGTCTTAGAAGTTCTTTTCCATTTTAAAAATAAAACAATCAAGTTTTATTTGTGGGGCAAAACAAAATTAAATTATCTATTATGACTGGATTCTACTTTGAACCTCTTAATTATATTATAACTTAATTTTAGAAATAAATCTTAAAAAGCAAAAAAATAAAAGATGAGAAAATTTCAGAGGTAAATTTAAGAAGTATTTGACCTCCTCAAAATGATAATTTTTCAAAACATTCTCAACACTGTATTTCAAGAAATCATAAATGAAAACTGCCCAGATTTATCAGGGAGAAAAGTAAAGATAAAGAGATCCACTGATCACCTCTTGAAATGCAGACACACCACAAATTTACCTTTCCAGTCCTCTCTCTCTGGACGTCTAGTCACATAGCTCAACTAACATCTCAAACTAGATGTTTCCTAGACATCTTAAACTCAACAGATCCAAAACTAAAGTCAGTTATCTTCATCTCTCCCTTTTTCCTCACATCCCTATGACTGTTGAGGGTATGACCATCCTCCCAGCATCACCTAGGCTTAAAATCTAGGTGTCATACTCAAATCCTGAGGGTACTCTCTCTCAACCCTCATACCCAATTTGCTGCTAAGACCTGTCAATTTTATATGGCCCCTCTCTCAAGTCTTTGCTCTAATACCTCGACTACTAAACTGTCAAATTGACCTTAAAATGCAGATATGGTCATATCATTCTCCGTATTCAATAACTTCCAGTGCTCCCTCTTACCTTCAAGATCAAATAAAAAATCGTCTATCAAAGTTCTCCTTAACCTGACCCTTTCCTATATGTCCAGTGTTTTTTAAACCTTTTTATCCCTCCACATACTCTGATTCCGATCTCCTGGTCAAGACAGTAGACTCATCTCCCAACTGAGCATTTTCACTGGCTGTCCTCCATGCCTGGAATGCTCTCACATTTACTTATCCAACTAGTGATACTAAGTGCTAAGATTCTGATAGGGAAGAAAATATAAGTATCTCTTCTAAACCTTAGAGATATTTCTTAAATATGAAAACAATGCTCCTAGGAGTTGACTGGTTCTGATCTGAAGATTTTAAGAGGGCCAAGATAACAGAGAATAAAATTCTAATGTAAAGAGGTAAAAGAGGGTAGAATTTAATTTACCACTTCTCACAACTGGGGCAAATGAGAGGAATAGGCCAGCAATAATAACGCCCTCAAAAGTGGGAGGGAGCATTGATTTTTTTTTTTAAATGAACAAGAAGTTGGAAAAATAAGCAAGACAAGCAGGACAGCTTTGAAAGTAACATCTTACAGCCCACAGGATTTCAATTAGTAATTTTATTGTAATCAAATGTGCTACTATAAAAAAAAAAATCTAACATAAGAGAGTCTTCTTTTTATTGATCATCTATGCGACATGGGGAACAAAAAAAAACAAAAGCAGAAATCTGAAACCCACCAAACTTCTGATTTGGTGCCTTAGGAGTTGCAGGGATAATTTTAAAGGACACAATAAATGAGGGCAGTTTTCAGGGGATTTTTTTCAGCTGAAATAATGCAAATGGTAAATATTAATGGAAAAAAATATATTGCCAACCTTAATGTTATTCCTACATCATCCACATTTTCTAAAAACTGAACCTGGTTTATATACTGAAAGGTATAACCAATCAGTTTATGTTATAAGTAAAAATTATTGTTGTGAACCTTTACAACAGTGTCCAACTCTTTGCAATCCCTTTTGGGTTTTTCTTAAGATACCATAGTGGTCTGCTATTTCCATCTCCAGCTTATTTTACAGATGAGGAAACTGAGGCAGAGTTAAGTGACTTGCCCAGAGTCACACAGCTAGTAACTGTCTGAAGTCACATTTGAATTCAGGAAGTAAAGTCTTCCTGACTCCAGGTCCTGCCTTGTATCCACTGTACCATAATGAGTAAAATACCTTATTAAAATTAAGTGTTGTGTGGGGTGGCTAGATGGCGCAGTGAGTAGAGCATTGGCCCTGGAGTCAAAATGACCTGAGTTTGGATCCGGCCTCAAACACTTAACACACACACACACACACACACACACACACACACACACACACAAACTAGCCGTGTGACCTTGGGCAAGTTACTTAACTCCAATAGCCCGCCAAAAAGCAAAAAAAAAAAAAAATTAAGTGTTGTGAATGTATTTTGTTCTCCAACTGAAAATGGTCAAATGATATGACTAGACAGTTTTCAGAGGAAGAAACCTAAGCTCACCAACAGCTACAGGAAAAAAATGTTCCATATTACTAATAATTAGAGAATGTTCTAAATCACTAATAATTAGGCGAATACAAATTAAAACAATTCTAAGGTACCACCTCACACCCACTAGGTAGGTTGACAAAAGAAAATGACAGTCTGGGTGGAGTTTTAAACTGGTCCAACCATTGAGGAAAGCAATTTGGAACTATGTACCCCCAAACTCTCAAATTGTGCATACTCTTTTTTTAAAAGAGGTAACAAGTGACTTGCCTAGGTCACATAGCCAGTAATTGGCTGAGGTTGGATTTGAACTAGACCCCAGGTCCTCTTGACCCCAGGACACTAGCTCTACCCACTGTATCACTTAGCTGCCCCTCATATCTCTGACCTCGGATACCACTGCTAGGTTTGTATCTCAGAAAGATAAAAAATTTAAAAAGGCAAAGAACTCACACATACAAACATATTTAAAGGAGTTCTTTCAGTAGTGGCAAAGAACTGGAAATGGAAAAGATGCCCATCATCTATCTACCTTCCAGAGTTCTGACTTTTTTTTTAATGTTGTGACATACAGAATCTTAAAATCCTACATAACATTTTAAATTATTTCTTTCAAGAATTCCACAGCTATCTTGACATAATTAATGATGCTCTCTGGAATATTACAAAATTGGAGGTAGAAATCACTGCTTAACAGATTTGGGGCCAATATTTTTTAAATAACATATCCAACTTGGGACATACAATTTGACATGTGTAATGGTAATGGAATTTTAAGACCCCCTTGTATTGGGGCAAGCTAACAGGTACTTAGCACTTGATTTCAGGTTAACTTAAGACTCAGGGCTTATGAATCCCACAGTGGGATAAACTTGCTGACATGATGGGAGGGGGCTGAACAGGGAGGAGCTGGTGCTATGTATAGGTAAATTCCCAAGCTGAAAGAGGCCAGAACTTCTGGGAGGAGCATAGTGGAGGCAGAGCAGCTACTGCTGGAGAGGGAGAGAGAACTGCCCGGATCCTAAGCACTTCTAAGGGCCAGCTGGAGCTGCTGAGAACTGAGGAAACATGACTGGGGTGACAGTACTTTGTCTATTTTGATGTTATTTTGTCAAATTTGTTGATAGAAGCCTCAGACCTTGTTGTTGGGTCTATGTTGAGTTCATAGGCAGAAAGTGAATTGAGGAGGACTGCCAGCAATGTGCATGAATATCATTGTGGCTTTCTTAAGCTTTGTTTTTCCAGGAACAGAAACTGTAGGAAGTGGAACCCTGGAAGCTAAGAGCCAGCCTTGAGGCAAGATGAAAAGTCCTTCTTGGGTATTTAATGCTAACTGATGATACTGTAGTTTAGTTGTGACCTAGGGGTGGAAAACTTTTGACCTTTGTACTCTGTGATTGACTAAGTGAGTGTGCTTTGTTTAAGAAGGAAGACTTTTTGATGGAAGAGATTAAGACTGTGTGACCTAGGGGTGAACTTTGTGATTGACTAAATGAATTCACTTATTTAAAAGAGAACTTTAACCTTTGTACTTTGTGATTGAATTGAGGACTTACTAAATGAGTTACTCTGTTTAAAACTACATGGCCATTTTAGTGTTAAAGTTGTTGAGTTGAGACATGGTGAATGCTGTATTTTGATTTTCTGTGAACGTTTTGCCTTAATTTGTTACTGAATAAATGAGGAGTTCACTATGCTGTGTAATGAGAACCTTGAAAGCTATTCACAGCAGCAGTCCTGGAAAGCTGCTTGTGCTTGGCTTTACAACATGAAATATAATAAAATTTAAACCAAATATAATAAAATTTAAACCAATAGCCATTTACTGTGTGGTTTTTTTTTAATTAACTTGTAGAAAGAATGAGCAGGAGAACTTCAGAAAAACCTGGAAAGACTTACATGAATTGACCCTGAGTGAGGGGAACAGAACCAGAAGAGTATTATACACAATTACAGTCACACGGTGTAATAACTAACTTTGATAGAACTAGCTCTTCTCAGCAATGCATGATTCTAAGACAACGCCAAAAGGCTCATGATGGAAAATGCTATCCACATCCAGAGAAAGATTTATGGAATCTAAATGCAGACTGAAGCATACTATAGCTCTTTTTTTGTTTCTCCTTTCTTAAGATTCATTCCACTGGTTATAATCCTTCTTTGCAACATTAGTAATGTGAAAACATGTTTAATGTATCAGATTGCATGCCGTCCTGGGGAGGGGTGAAAAGACGGAGGAGGGAAATTTTAAAACTCAAAAGCTTGTGGAACTGAATGTTGTAAACTAAAAATAAATTTAAAAATTAACTTGTACTCTTGTATCTCATATGGATTGTTTTTCCAAATAAAATCTAAGTCACTTTTTAACTATATCCCCTCATGGGAGGTACCTTATGAGAATCCAATAATTTAAACAAAACCTAGGGCTATAGATTAACTCTCCAGTTGGTGAGGATTTTAGTCCCACTCACCCCACCGTTCCTCTTTAAATTTTTAGTTCTTATTCCTTCTGCAGGAGTCTCCAGATTTTTTAGTCATATATGCAGAGATAGTACTATGGCAGGAATATAATACTTGGTATTGTTCTTAAACAGTTTACTCTATCTTAAGTCATTATTAAAGTCATAGTTTTCCTTTGAGAATTTGGTATATAACACACCTCATGTTTACTGGAAAGTCCCCTCCTTCAACTGCCCAGTAGGCATTAAGCCTAGTTTTCAATTCACCTACTGACCCAAAGAGAAACACAGTGAATTCACTTCAGTGAACCAGTAACTTAAAACTCCTTGGGAGGTGTGGGGGGGAGGAGAGGAGAAGAGGAGTTTAAGAGGGGTACTTTTAACTCAAATTCATTCTTAAGTCACTTGACTTAAAAAAAATACAGGAAGCCCTTAACTCTCACAACTTCAATAAGAGTACTTATTTTCTCAGAAACTTTGTAGCCAAAAATATAAGTAGCCAATCATTATCAATTTTGCATCTTTGTCTCTACTTTAGCAGATGTAGGCTCCTACCCAAACAAGAAGGAAAACATTATGGTGCTAAACCTTCATACAGAACTAGAGAAACCTAATCTAAGCTCCCAATTAGTCAACCAGCCAAGTGGCATTTATTAAGTGCTTACTATATATTAGGGACTGTCTCAGTCCTGGGGAAAAGGGGAAAAGACACTGTCCCTGTCCTCAAAGAGCTCAGATTCTAATGTGAAAGAGAATTTGATTTCTATACATCCACATGGCTACCAACATTTATCTTATCGAATCTACTTATTTGCTTAAAAACGTACAAACAGTATAGCCTTTCAACAAGTGTAACCATAAAAAGATGCTAAACAACTGGTCGGGGCTGGGGGCTAGGAGGAATGAAATCACTTCAGAAAAAAAAACGCAAAAGATTCTGAAAATATTCCCTTTCTGCTACCCCTAATTAAACTAAAACTATGATCCACTCATACGTCATAATTTTCCCAAGAAATGTATAAAAACACTCATATGTGTAAACATTCCCATTCATCTAAATCAAGTCCTATAACCTAACATTTGATTATTTATGCAACTATAGTTTAAACTCCAACCAGCTTCCCTGCAACAAATCATTCAAGAAAGTCGCTACTTAGAAACAATACCAACACGTTACTAACAATTCTTTCCACCTCATTTTACCTTAGTAGCACGAAGTACTATGAAAAACGTAAAACCAGCACCAGAACCCGAGTAAATTACTGTTATGAGGAACTTCCTTTAATTCTTTAACATCAACATGTGTTAAGTTTCGGTTCCCACAGGCCGGATGGAGGGAGGGACATACACGGCCGGACACACATGGACACACAAACGGGGACGCACACTATCTTGCACTTTCTTTCAAATATTCTGGTACTTAAGAATATTAGTTTCTATACTACCTTGCTCATTTTGAAAAGTTCTTTTTTTTCCTTAGGGGAGGTAAAGGCTTTAGTAGCATATCATCAGAGAAACCCCTTAAAAACTAACTTGGCCAATCAAAAATCGTAAAGAAATATTCGTATAAAACTAAAGAGAAAAAAATCCTTATGAAGCTCTGGAGCCCTCAGAGGCTGCAGGGCTCCTTTAGGAACTCCCGAAGCTGTTCTTCAGGGCGAAAAGAAACACTGTCCGAGGCCCCGGTCAAAGGTGTGCCTATATTTCACAGGGGCAGGTGAAGGGGGCAAAAACGGCCCTGGGACCGAGCGGCTGGGGGGGGGAGGCCTGGAGAGCAGGGTAGGGAGGACGCGCATAAGAAGGGTCTAATGATAGATTTTTATTCTTCTCCTCGGGGATCAGGCCGGAGCAGGTGATAAAGGCAGGAAGCTAAGGCATGCAATGCCCCGGTATGCACGCACAGGCAGCAGCAAACAGCGGGAGACTGGAAGAACCGAGGAGAAAGTAAAGAACAGGCTGGAGGGGTGCGCCCGGCTCCCCAGGGCGCCCCCGCACCCTGGGGTGTTTATTTCGGAAGCGCTCAGCAGGGGGCCAAGGCTCCCCGCCCAGCCGAGGGCGGCCGAGGAGAGCCTAGAGCCTCCCCCCCCCTTGCCCAGCCGAGAATGGAGGAGCCGGCAGGCCGGGCCAGGGCAGGAAGCCCACAGGGGGGGGATGGAGAGGGCAGCGTGACCAGCCATGTTCCTGCCTCACAGTCGGGGTAGACGTTAAGTCTGAACTTTTATTTCTATGGAGAGATCGGAGGGGTCGGGAGGCGTGGGGGTGGGAAGGGAAGCAGGAGGTGAAGCGAGATTTAGCAGGAAAGAAGTCCTCCCCCCGCCGAGTTTAGGATTTCTACCTACCCACCCCTCCCCCTCCCGGCCCCCGCCTCCTCACCCCCGCCCCGCGTGCCCGGGCAGCTCCTCCTCCGGCCTCCCGGCGGGCTGGGTGCTTCGGGCCGCAGCGCCCTGACCGCCCCCGCCCCCAGCCTCGGAGGAGCAACCCGGGAGGGGGAGGGGCCGGGGGGGCCGCGCGCGGACCCCCCCCCGACAGACAAACACGCACGCGCACACATAGGCGCGTACACACACACACACACACACACACACACACACACACACACACACACACACACACACACACACACACACACACACACACACACACACACACACACACACACACACACACCCCTCCCCCTCCGCACACAGCCTTCCGACTACACTCCGGACTCACCCCAGCCAGGGTCTCGGGCCCGCGCCTTCGGAGCCCGCGCCGGAGGCGGGCTGGGCCGGGGGCACTTGGCCCGGTCGTGCTCGCTCGCCCGTGTCACTTAAGCACCGATTCAGACGTAGCCCCGAGGCGCCCCTGCTCCTCCCCCCACCACAATCCCTCAGGTTCTTCCGCCCCACGGCGTTTAAACTGTGGAGATGGGAGAGCAGCAAACAAAAACAAGCCGCACCATCTGGGCGGTGACGGCTCCGTGGAAAGGTCCCCCGCTCGGCTCGGGCACCGCCGGCCCCGCGCCTGGAGCCAAGTTGTGGGAGCAGCCGCAGCTCCGCCGCTTCCGGCCGACACAAAGCTGGGGAGGAGGGAGGGAGCTGCCGGCCGCCGCCGCGTAACCTCCGCCTCCCGGGCCCGCCGGGCCAGCCCTCTCGCTAGTTCGGGGCTCTGCTGCAATGTCTGCGAGGCTGACTTTCAAAGCCTCGGCCGCGGCGGCGCTCCTCCCTCCTCCCCCCCCCACGCCATTCATCTGTTCGGCCAAGTTTCTTAACCCCTTTTTCTCCTCCTCCCTTTGTCACGGGGCGGTGTGGGGGGGAGCCCGGCGGGCTGAACCGGAGCTTCAGCAGCGTAAGCAGAGGACTTAAAGCGCTTCAGCAGCCGTACACGGAAACCGAATCTTAGCACGTTTTCCCTCCAACTCCCCCACCCAAAAGGAAAAAAAAGTCCTGGTGGCCCTCCAGCAGCTCGACCCAGCCCGTGGCCCTCCTAGCCCTTTCTGCCTTGGTGAAGAGGCAGCCTTTGCATTTCCATGGGCCAGAAGGACACGTTTAAAGAGACCCCCTTCTCCGTGCTCCCCGCTCTCCACCTTGTGGTGCACCAAGCGTTCCCGTGCAAACACCTCTGTGGTTCCCATTCCTTTCCCGCACCCAGCTTGCAGGAGCTTCCTCAAGCACAGCCCCTCCGGGCACCCAACTTGAATGATCCTGTGGGACCATCTTAACCCCAAAACTGCACCAAGTCGGAGAATTCCTCTTCCGTCTATCACTTGAAAAGTCCCGGTGGGCTTTTGTCAACAATTCTCTATCTTTGACTGTGAGGACCAGGACCCAAACAAAGAAATCCTAGTACTTAAAAATCCTGTCATCTTCTTTCCCATCCTCTCCTGCGCTGGAACTATGTATTACATAATAACCATGACCCATCATCACTATGGGATAAGTGCAGTTGCTCCCTTTCATGTTTCGGTAATTTGTGGGCTTTTCACTTTAAATTTCTATGAAGGAGGGGCAATAAGTGAAGAGAAGCACCCATGGAGTTCTCTTTCTACTATAATTTTTGCCTTCAACTCTCATCTTGAATATTTTACTACTGTTGGGCAGAAAAACCCTTTGCCCATCCCTTCCCATCAACTATCCCTTGACCCAGTCCAGACCACATGTAATGTGTCCTTTTGGCCCATGGAAAAGGAAAGGATGACTTCACCAAAGTAGAAAGCAGTCACCTCTAGAGAAAAGGTCAAGGAGGGCCATTGGCTGGATTGAGTTGTAGATGGGGACAAGGATTTTTTTTTCCTTTTGGTGAGGGAGTTGGAGGGAAAATGTCCTAAAATTTGGTTTCCTTATACAGTCTGATGAAGCTAAAATCTCTGATGCCCTTTAACTCCTTTCCTTATGCTTCTGAAGCCCTGATTCAGTCCATGTTATATGCTAGACAAACAGCAGTGGCTGCTCACAGTGCCTGCCTGAGCAGGAAGTTACCATCTGTAATCCTCCTTTTGAGATGGAGGTCCAACAGACCTTGTCATCTGCCTAGCCACCTTGTCATAACAGACATTTGATCTTTACCTTATTCCCTGCTGGCAGTACCCTCCAGCCCTTCCCTCCACTCCCTCCTACTCCTTACCCCCCCTAATACATACCTCCCTGGTCTGTCACCCTTAGGACCTCCAGTCCTTTTCAACTTCCATGTACTTGAAATAAAAGATTTTTTTAATTTCTTTTATTTATTTATTGTTGTCTCACCGATTAGAGTGTGAGTCCTTTCAAACTAGAGACTTGGACCTTTCTAATTCCTCTTCCCACTGCTTAGTAGAGTATTCTGCACGCGACAAGCACTCCATTCATTCATTCATTCATTCATTCATTCATTCATCCATCTCTAAAACTTCAAACTAGAACTACTAATGCCTCTCCCAAACACCTCCCTAGATATAAGGTTTCCTATTTGAAACTATCATTTTGTGACAGGGAAAAGAGTCCCACTGCTTATTTTGCTTTAAACAAAATAAGTTGACATCCCCTTAAACTTAAAAATGCCAAGGGCCTGTTAAAATGATTAAAACAAATTTTAGCTAAATGGTAGCCTGGAAGCTTGTAAAGGAGCTAAATTCTCTCTTTCTCTCTCATACACACATATACCAGCAAATAAGGACCCTGAAAGAGCAATGATGAGGCAAACCAACAAGAAATTGAAGTAAATTTTTGAATCCAATCCAGAAATTGACACACAGATGGTCAAGATGTGGGGTCTGGGAGAAGGTAAATCAGCTTGAGCTCTGGAAAAGAGGTCTGAAGTCTGGGAGAACTGGGAGGAGGATTATACCAGGGAAGCCAACAAATGGGGTTGAAGATAACAGAGAGTATAAATGAGAATATTTCTCAAGAATCACAAACTAATGAAAGGTCCATCATTTGAGGCCTGAAGCCAAATTCCAACTCTTGGAATAGACTTGAGAAGGACAGAGCCAACCCTTAGAGGTCACTGTGCATTTGACCGGATCATGTCCTAGCCGTTCATTCCTTGGGAACTGAAGCAGGAGAGAGGGCCAGCTCAGTGCGTGGGTACTCTCAATGAGAGCCTTTAGGGGAAGCCTGAGACCAGTGCAGTCTCCTATATGTGACTGAGGCTTGTTACTGCCACAACCAATTCCATATTAGAATGTGCAAGGAGGAAGAAAAAGAGATGGGCAAAGGCCAGTACCTACAGTGAACCACTAGAACACTGAGACAGAAACTGAGAATTGTGGGATGTGGCCTAGTACCATAATGGCAGCTACACCATTCAGACTACAGAAGGGGCAAGACCATTAAGGCCCATTTAGACCAAACAAGAGAGCCAGGTAGAATGAAGTCTGGCCAGACATAACATCCTAATTCAAGAACTAAGGTTAGAAATATGAGTAAGTAGAAGAAAATGCCAAGAAGAACTGTGGGAAGGCATGAGGTGAACCCAGAGGAAGAGAACAACTCCATAATAGGTAAAAGCAGCACCCCAAGGGGGAAACATGACTTGGCCAAAAGTATTTTAGGAGTGACAGGAAGAAATAAAAAAGAACTGAGTTAACTATTAAGGAAAATAATTTGAAGGAGAATAGTTTTTGTATGTATGTTGTCCTTGCCATATGTAACGGTTTAATGAAGAAAAGAAGATAAATAAAAATGTTTTTGAAGAAAGGGAAAGCTTTATATCAATATTTATATTAATTGTGAAAAGATTCCATAATAGAAATGAACATTTTGATGCCAAAAGGAAGTTTTTAAATGTCTTTGTTTTCATATACACTGTTAATATATGTGAATGAAGACCCAAAGCTTTCAGACAGATTTGGACAATTTGGGAGAGAAAATTATCTGTGGCACAAAATATAAAGACTCATATGTTTGTAAATTATATCTGTGTCATATCTATACATGATACTTCCCTTATATAGGGACAAATTCATGTTGTAAAGAGGCAGAGAAAGATCTTCTATTAAAAACTAGACAGATAGGTGTGTAAAAACAACATCAAGGGCACCGAAAAAGATGGATGACCATGTTAAAGAATTCACAGTTGCAAAGCACTATGTTATGTCAGCTAATTCATTTTAATTTTTTTAAGAAGGTAAAAAAAGAGAGAAAACACATAAATGCTTAGAAAGTAAAGTGTGTGTGTGCATGTGTGTATGTGTGTGTGTGTGTGTGTGAGAGAGAGAGAGAGAGACAGAGAGACAGAGAGACAGAGAGAGAAAATCTTTATTTCTTACAGAATATAACCAAGATGAGAGGTCTTAATTTTCTCAAACAAAATTAGCTTTTACAGAGACTAGTATTAAGTATCTTGTCTTCTCAGTGTTAAGACTACATACATTTCCACAGCGAGCAAACTTCTAGTAACCAGAATGTTCTCAGAAGAGTGTCTTCTGCCACAAATATCTTATCCTCTGAATGTTCTGAGATTACATGTGTTTCCACAGAGAGCAAACCTGTAGTAACCAGAATATTCTCAGCACTTGTGTCTCCAACCACAAATGTCTTGTCCTCTAAATGTTATATAGTTGATTGAGCTGATTTTTCCCCTCCCCTTTCCTGGAGGTGAGAGGTTGCACATATTTTTCCAAATGCCATCATTTGGTTGAGTTGAGTGTTTTTTTCCTCCCTCACATAGCCCCACAAATGCACAGTTAGGATGGTTGGGATTAGTCACCCAAGGGGAACGAGGTAAAGGAGGAGAAGGGGGAGGGGCAAGCAGCCCTCAAGGTGCCCATGGCCCCCTCTACTAATTCCAGGGAATAGGAAACTCCTAGGTATGATTAAAAAAAAAAACTGATAGGGGAATTTAGAGACCTATCATTTTTTAAACAAAAAGTGAATCACTAATAGTTGGGAGGCTTTCATTTATGCCCTTGGAGATGAGAGGGACAGGGTGACAGAAGAACCTGACTTAGAAACCTGAGACAAAGAATTGAAGACCCAACTGAGAAGCTGCTGTTAGCTGAAGTGCATTCCTTTCACTAAAGTTACCTCTAGAGCACTGAGAAAGTTCAAATGTAGCCTTGTGGTGGTGGTCTATGTCTAGGAATCTAGACTTGCTAGAGTGAGAGCAAGTTAGAAAGAGGCAGCCAGCCCAGAGAAAGATTGGACTATTTATCAACTAGGTGAAAGGCCCCAAGTTTGAGACTGTGGAAGTATTTATGATCACTCTATCTGTAGACCTATTATAATGCCACATTTATCTTATTAAACTTAGAACACAAGGTAGACAATCTTCCCAAGAAGTAGACTCACTGAAAAAGAGAATGGGATAATTACAACTCAGTGACTCCAGAAGAAGCAACAAATTTGGAACAAAGCCAAAAGATTTTAAAAATAGTAGAAAATACAAGGTAACTCCTACCTAAAACAACTAACCTAGAAAGAAAATTTGAAGAAGGATAATTTAAGTCACTGGACTCCCTGAAACCCTTGACAAATCAAAATATATCAAGAGCATATTTAATGGGTAGACCTAATTCAGCCAGTGCCCTCTTACTTTGGGCTTGGTGCTGGAAGGAAATGAGGGACTCAGATCTTTCAATGGTTAGGTCTTTCAACAATCTAACAAAAGGACCTTTATGTAGGTGTTGCATAGAGCACTTAAGTTAGGTTGACCAGAAACCCCTCACTTCCATATCAAAAGGTCACCAGGTCAATGGGGATATCATGAGTCTAAAGAGCCCAGTCTGTATGTATTGTCCTTTTTATGTCCTTAGGTGACTAGGAAGCCCAATCAGTATAAACAGGGGCCACCATGAAGCTGCACCAAGGTAGTCAAACAAGTCCTGGGTTGGAAACCATATTAAATAATGTTCCTGTCACACTATTTTTCAGGAAATCATAAAAGAAACTACGCTTGTATTAGAAGAACCAGAAGGCAAAGTGGAAATTTAAATATCACCTCCTGAAAGAATTCCCAAAATAAAAATACCTAATAATATTAAGAAGCAAAATTGAGAGCTTCTAAGACAAAGCTATTACAATGAATAATAACAAGCAATTATTTGGGGCTTACTATGTGACAGGCACTGTGCTAAGTACTAGGATTACAAATGTCCCCCAATATAGCATGAAGGTGTCACTGTATGGGAGGTAGAATAGATATCTCTAACCTCTCCTTCCTCCACCTTTCTCCAAAGGAAGCTTTACTTTCTGCCAGGAAGGGAAGCAGGAAGTTGAAACCAAAAGCCTTGCCACTCTGCTCTCTTCAGAAACAGAGGGTACCCACTAGAATTATCTATCTGCCAGGCTAGAATCTATCTATTACCTTAAATATTATTAGTCTAAGAGATGTGGTTTCAGGTTCCAGCTAAGCTTCTGAACTCTGTTTCCTAATAGGAGAAGCATGACCCCAAGTTTCATATCTAAGACTTCACTATCCCAGAAAATACCAGGTCCACAATGAATACACATAGCAAGTTGCAAAGAAACACGTTTATCCAAGTTGACAGCAAAATGGAAATCAGAGAAAATATACATAGGTGAACACACACCAGGCAATACAGAGTGAAGAGAGAAAGGTAGCAGCTTAACTGAGAAAGTTCAAGATCTCACCCAAGGTGAAATTCCCCAGAGTCTCTGGTGAGACAAACTAGAGACTGCTAGCTCCTCTTAAGTTGGCTACTTCCCACAGTGTTGGTCTTCTTTTAGCAACCTGAAGTGAGGTTTGGCATTGTCCATCACATTTTTTGAAGATGAAAGCACCCAAAGCAACTACAAAACTTGAAGAGACTGAAGAAACAAGAATTAAGACCCTGGTACTCTTCTCTCCTAGTCTTGACAACTCTGCCCTGCTCTTTACAAAGGAGCAGGACATTAATCTCCATGAAGAGGAGAGTCTCATATCCATGGGCTGTGGGACTTGGCTTACAAAAAAAAGGCAAAAACACTGTTACTCCTCTCAAGGAGTTCAGATTCCAATATGTGAGATCACTTGAAAATAATTGTGTACACACAAGATGTATACAGTGTAAATGGAAGGTAATCTGAGGGTGAAGGGACTTGGTAGGGAAGTAAAAAGGGGGCTGTGAAAGACCCCGGCAGAAAGTCCAATTTCAACCAGGTCTAGAAGGAGGGGAGCTGTGAGTCAGAGGTGAGAAAAGAGCACATTCCAGACATGGGGGACAATTAGTGCATATGTATGGAGTCAAGGAATATATTGCATCTTGTGAGGAATAGTAGGCAGGTCAGCAAAGTTGGATTGGAAAGTCTGTGAAAGAAAATAAAGTAGGTATGGTAGGAAGGGGCAAAATTATGAAGGACTTTTGATGCCAACCATAACATTTCATACTTGATCTTGGAAGTAATAGGGGGTGTAATGATAATGGGTATTTAAAGATCTTCCCTGCTTCTTGTAATGGCAAGTAAACAAGTACTTGGCCTCTTGTTTCAGTTGAGCCTTGCTCGTGATTATATCAAGTCTTTGTTAAGAAACAGAACTTGTGAGACCTACAGTGGGAGGAACTTGCTGGTGCAACAGGAAGGGGCAAAACAAGGAGGAGCTAATGACCAGAATAAAAAGTTGAGCACAAGCTGAGAGAGAGAGAGCCAGAATTGATAGGAGCAAGCAGCATGAGGCTGAGCTGCTAGCCTGAGTGAGAGAGGGGCATTCTTGCTTAAGGGAGATTGTTTTGTTTTGAAAAGGCAATCAAGAGATCATAGATAACTGTGGAGAGAGTCATTTCAACTGTGTATTGAGACTGGAAGTCATTTTTCAGAAGGTTCAGAACCAAATGAGAGGAAAAGTGGAGGCACCCAGTATAGACAGATTTCCCAGGAAGCCTCTGCTAGAAGGGGAGGAAATAGAGGATGGTACTTAGCAGGGATAGTCAGATCAATGGGGGGGGTTGTTTTTGTTTTGTTTTGTTTGGGAGATAGAGAAGACACAAATTTGTTTGTAGGTAGTGGGGGGAAGAATCATAGGGAGAGATTGGAGATTAGAGAGAGGATGAGGATAATAGAGGTTTCAATCTGTGAGATAAAATAGGAGATAATGGGATTAGGGTTCATGTGGAGAAGTTTGCCTTAGCAAGGAGGAGGATGTGAGGCACCCTTCTCTTCATATGAGATAGAGATGAAGAAGAGTTAAATGATGTAAGATGGGAGTTGAGGTACAAAGAAAAAAGAATTGTTGGAAAATGACCTCAAAGTTTTAGGTGAAGTATAAAACCAGGTTTTTAACTTAGAATTAAGGAGAGGAAGTGTTGTGGTAGACTTGAGGAGAAGAAAGAATGTTTCAAACAGTAACTGTGGAGAATGGGATAGATTATGATTAGGGAGGTAGGAAAGTATTGTCTTACAGCAATGAGGGCTCAGCTAAGTTTATATAGCACAAATTTACAATGTGCCCAATGAACATCGTTTCATGATTTCCAGTTTTATTCAGCAAGGGTAGATAGTGGGATTTGAGATAGAGAAGGGAAGAAAGTGTAGCCAGTGCAGGATGAGGGCTTGTGAAAGAATTGAGTGGAGAGGTCTGATGTGAGGACAAAGAACAAGTTTGGGGGAAAGAATAAATGATAAAACATTTAAACATTTCAGGATCATGGAAGCAGAACACTACTGTCTGATGCAAGATCAAGGATTGACCATCTCTATCTGTAGCTGAGGGGAAATGGAGGGCATTGAGTAGACTGAGGAACTATGAAGTTAGGGTATTTGAAAAGTATTTTCTAATACAAGTAAATTTGTTGAATCACGTATCCATATTATTATCCTTCAGAGTAAATTTAGAACAACTAAGTCTACTATAGCAATAGGCATTTTTTCATAACCTGGACACATACATTTTTTATGTTACATGCTTTGCTCTGGTGGAGGTACATACATTTTGTTCTGCTAGCATTACATCCTTCTCTTCCATTGTTGATTGAGACACTGATCTAGACCTTTTTTTTTTTTGGTTGTATCACATTACTATAATTCTACTAGTAAAAGGCATTTTGTTTTTTGTTTTGTTATTGTTGGGTTGTTTTCAGTTGTGTCTAATTCTTTATGACCCTGTTTGTGGTTTTCTTGGCAAAGATTACTGGAGTGGTTTGCCATTTCCTTCTCCAGCTCATTTTACAAATGAGGGAACTGAGGCAAATAGGGTTAAGTGACTCATCCATGGTGTAATGGAAATGCAGATTTGAAGATCTTCCCTGCCCCTAGGCCCTTTGATTGGCTTGGGTGACTCTGGGAGCCTTCCTTGATTTGAAAGTGTACTCTGCCTCCTGGTGGGCTGAATGTGGTCACATGGGGCCTATGGTGGGAGGCTTGGTTTTCAGGAATGACCACACCTTGATGCTGTGTGATTGGGCAGTGGGTCAAGAGGATGGTTACATTCTCTGAGCCAGCAGAAGACTATGTAGTCCCTGGTTTGAGGCTTTGCTTTGGGGCTCATTTTGAGAGGTGTTGTGTGATTTGACCAGATGGGACTCTGGGCAGCCATTGAGAGCCCCCCAGCTTTGAAAACCCAGATGTTGATGCTTCCCTCTCTGGTAACTGTGATTTTGATATTGATAATGGTTGGACAGTTTGGAAGCCTGTCTGTTTGATCTGTCTGTATACTCTGAAGTTCAGGGTGCTGACCTTTTTCCCCTGAACTAGGTAAATAATACATGTTTGATTGATTAAAGCAAGCTTGTTAAGTGATTTTGAGTTGCTTTCCTTTACAAAAGCAGATCTAAGAACCTGTGTTGGCAGCTACCCTGGGGATGTTGGGGTGCTTGCTGCTACACAGGGTCACACAGCTAGGAAGTATCTGAGGTCAGAATTGAACTCATGAAGAAGAGTCTTCTTGACTCAAGTTCTAGCACTCCAACCACTAGTTTCCCAATAAAATTTTCACTCTAAGTTAAAAATGAGCAATGAATATTATTAGTATTATGCTATAGATAAGCCAATGGACCTAACATAGGACAATAATGTAGTTAATAAACAGTTTAATAGCTGTTGGGTGAGATATTAAACTTACAAGGAATTTTAGGATTTCATTTCTATTAATATTTAATGTTTATAATTTTACAGAGCAAATTCATTTTATTCTATGTTAGTAACATAGAGGATATCTGATGGGATGGTAAGGTGAAGGCAAAGGAGAGGAAAAAAACAGAGGGATATTTAAAACTAGAACGAGAAAGAAGAGATGATTGAATAAGATACAGGGATATTTGGGGGATAAGACCTATAGTTTCATTGTTATAGGAAAGCTCCCTCTGTAGGGAACTCCTCAACAAAAACAGGTTGGTACCTAGTCTATAATTTCTAGTCTTAGAAAGTTGCTTAGAGCAGGGTTTCTTTTTGTTTGTTTGTTTTTGTTTTGTTTCATTTTTTGGAGGGGTGAAGGCAGGGCAATTGGGGTTAAGTGAATTGCCCAAGGTCACATGACTAGTAAGTGTTAAGTGTCTGAGGCTGGATTTGAACTCAGGTCCTCCTGACTCCAGGGCCAGTGCTCTATTCACTGTGCCATCTATCCACCCTAGAGCAGGGTTTCTTAAACTTTTTTTTACTCAAGATCTCTTTTTGGATTTCAGTATCATTAGTTGGTGTTGCTGAGGTGTCCTGAGGGCATGCAAAATGTTTTTGCTTTGCTTTCAGAACCAAGGCTGCAGTGAAGTTGTGTGATGCAACATAGGCAAGCACTATCTGAAACCTCCTATTCACTATGTGTTTGATTTTTAATTAATTTAATTGTAATTAATTTTTGGTCATTTCAGAAACCTTTTGCTGTTGACCCACAGTTTGAGAAGCACTGGCCTAGAGCGCTGAAAGATTAAGTCAAAGTCAGAGTCAAAGAGCTAATATGTGGGGCAGGTTGGACTTGAACCCAGATGCTTGGGGACAGTTCTCTATCCACTATACAATATTACCTCTATATACAAGAATTTAAAATAAATTAAAAGGATTAAGTCTTTGAACTGAGTGAGCACTGTTACTACGTCGAATCTATTTGTACATTTCTTTATCAAGTGGTCTTGTTAGAGAAAGGTCATTTGCAACAGGAAACCTTTGAATATAAGAAGCAATCTTTATTGGTTGCCTGGAAACCTAATCACATTCAATCAATGCATTTATTGAATGTTTACTAAGGTACTATGCCAGACACTGTAAAGAATATGAAGATGTATAAAACAGTCACCATACCAAAAAGAATGTCCAAACTAGTAGGGAAGATTAAAAAGAAACTTCTTAGTTTATGAAAGCCAGGCAACTTGAGTATGGAGAAAGTTAAAGAAAAGAGAAAAAAACCTGGCCTTCACTCTTGCCATTACTTGGTCTATGGCAATGACTAAGACAGAGGCAAAAAATGGTGATTTTAGCTAAATAAAAGTCTCTAGTAATTGAAGTGAAGCTACATGGTGGCAGCTGAAGATGCAGTCGTGTTGGAGGCAGCAATGGTGAAGAAATAGTGGTGACAGGAGATAAGACTGAATCTCAGCTGGCAGGCAGCATAACTGCAATTCAGAACCAGAGAGGGCATGGGAAGCCCTGTCTAGAACATTGGAGATCTAAATACTCCTTCCCCTTGCACAAACACACACACCAGGTTAGAAATAACGAGTTCATTACTCAACTCTTTGGTTTAAGTTAGTGGAAGTCACAGTTTCTGCCCATTTGTTGATTGTCTTGAAGCCATACCTTTCAGAGGATGGCCTCAGCTCAACTGGTATTGTTGCAACATATGTTATTGTCATCGTGGGCATAGACCAATCACACACAGAGACACCAGAATTAAACCCATATTTTTAGTATGATATATATTAGCCTTCACACAGAGTAAGTATGCTAACCCACTCTCTATTCAAATTAGGTCAGTCACCTGTCCTCACCCTGGTATGTCTAGATCTCTAGAAACAAACCACCACTATATGGTTATGCTCAGACTTTCTCATGGTCCTGGAGGTAACCCTCTTGAAAGGAAATGCAACTTCTCCACTCGCTGTTCTAGCTATTGAGCCCTGATCTGATGCATTTTCTCTATATTAAATCAGCCATTTATAATCTAACATATGCTCACAGTGCATAATATTTGTATAACCAAACACTCAAAATACTGATCTTTAGATCTTAAGTGAACTTTGGATCGTAAGTGAACTTTAGATCTTAAGTATAGCTATAAGAAAAGATTTTTTAAAGTATGATTTTGTATTCTAGCATATTAAAGTCAATGCATACATAATAAAATACATCACAATACACATTTAAACCTGGCACAGTCTCTCACCAATTCACTAAGCATCCATTGTGAAGAGTGGAAGTTAGGTAGCACAGTGGATAGCGTGATAGAGCACTGGGTCTGGACTCAGGAAGACTTGAGTTTACATCTATCTAGCCCCAGACAGTTACTAGCTGTGTGACCCTGGGTAAGTCACTTAACTACTATCTGCCTCAGTTTCCTTAACTTTAAAATGAGGACATCAATAGCATCAACTTTGCAGGGTTGTTGTGAAGATCAAATGAAATAATATGTGTTTGACATAGAACCTGGCAGGTGGTAGCTACTATAATTTGTTGTTGTTCAGTCGTGTCCACCTCTTAGTGACTCCATGGACTATACTTCCCACTGGGTTTTCTTGTAAAAGATACTAGAGTGGTTTGTCATTTACTTCTCTAGTGGATTTAAGGCAAACAGAAGTTAAATGACTTGCCCAGGGTCACACAGCTAGTGTCTGAGGTCAGATTCTAACTCAGGTTTTCTTGACTCCAAGCCTAGTACTCTATCCACTGAGTCATCTAGCTGCCTCTAGGTACTATATGAATGCTAGCTACTGCTGCTGCTGCTCCTACTACTACGTATAGGAATCTAACAGGGAAGTACATGAAGGAAGAAACTCACGTGTTCAGAGTAACTCACAACTCTGAACTGGCTTTGATGTTATTGGTCTGTTCAGAAATATCTGCAGCACAAGAAAATGCTTCTCTGCTTGTTACATTACTGTTTATTCTACTACTCTTCATTGAGCAGATCTTCTCTAATACAGCATTTATACCTCTTTCAATTAACTGTTACCCTGAAAAGAGTGCTTAGAAAATATTGGCTCTTAATGTGAGCAGAAGCTCTCTTTAAGCTGGAGAGCCGCAAAGCTCGTCAGTTTGGCTGTCTCTGGACTATACAGACTGAGGCAGTCAGGTATTTACTTAACTGAATGCTGTACAGGCATACCTTATCTTATTGGACTTCACTTTATTGCACTTTACAGATATCGTGTTTTTTACAAATTAAAGATTTGTTGCAACCCTGCACCAAGTGAGTCTATTGGCACCATATTTCCAATGGCAAGTACTCATGTCATGTCTCTGTGTCACATTTTCATAATTTTTTCAATGTTTCAGACTTTTTAAATTAAGGCATGTACATATTTTAAAAGATAATACTATTGCACACTTAATGGACTATAGCATAGTGAACACATAACTTTTATATGCACCAGGAAACCAAAAAATTCATGCAACTCACTTTATTGTGACATTTGTTTTATTGCTGTGCTCTGGGACCAAAGCTGCAATATCTCTGAGGTATGCCTGTGTTGTCCAGTTAGAATGGAGGTCACAGCAACATAGTTCTGGTCAACTCATTAAGCTAGGCAAACATACCTAGGCTGATTACCAAGAGAACAAAGGAGCTGCAAACCCCTCTCTCCTTTTCCTTCTCAAGTAAGAGGTGGCAGCAGGGAACAATAGGCCCTTATAAGAAACTTTATCTCTTTCTGAATCAAGGCAGGTCTGAAGAGCAATGGCTTTCACTTGATCTCTCAGCCACAGGAGTCAATCATCTCACCACTCAGGAATCCTTCTGCTAAAATCTTCTATCAGTTGATTAACTACCATAGTTACAACAGTTCTAAGTACCCTTGCTTTGTCCTCAATTCTTTTGCTAACATTGCTATGTTAGGTTCTCTTATAATGTGGTTTCTTTCTAGTTCCTATGGCTTAGCTGAAAGCCATCTGACTCTTAGTAACTCTTTTTATTTTACTTAAAAAGTTATCACCACCCAAATTTCCCTTATAAAACTGACAATCCTTTTAAAATCATCCCATAGTCTCCAAAAGTTCTTTTGATTTCTCATTTTTAAGTTTTATCCCATTTAGTCACAAGATAGTATGTGAAAATTATTGACATACAGCTCAAGTCTTCACCATCCTCTATTGCTACCATTAAAACTATCTATTTACACACATATTTCTCTAATTTTTAATAAATAAAAGACCTTTCTCTTTCTCTCCCTTTTAATATCATATCAGGACTCTAACCTATCAAGATCCATTTGGTTCTTGACTCTGTTATATAGGATGTTAGCTATTCTTCCCAATTTTGTGACACCTGGAAATGTGATGAGCATGATATTTAAATTTAAATTTTAAGTATTGGAGACTCATGTAGATCCCTGGGGTAATGTGCTATATTGACACTGACCCATTAAGTTTTTCAATTTATAAAAGACTCATGTTTGTAGAGTGAATTTCTTGGGGTCTAGTGAGATCATCAAAAGAGATGGTATATGGAGAGAAATGATAAGAGCCTAGGACAGAGACCTGAAGTACACATACAAATGGGGGCAGGACATAGACCTTGCAAAAGAAACAAAGAAAGATTGGTCAAAGAGGCAGAAAGAAGATACGGGAATGTCACAATAAGTCAGGAAGAAAAGAGTACTCAGAAGAAGATGGTGGTCAACATTGTAAGAACCTGTAAAGAGGTCGAGGAGGATGAAGATTCAGAAAAGTCCATTGGATTTGGCAAGAAAGAGAATTATTGTCCCTGAAGAAAGCAGTCTCAGTGGAGTGCTGAGTCTGAAGTCATGATACAAGGGAAGGAGAAGTTAACAGAAGATATTAAAGTGAAAACAACTCAGTAACCTGAGACACTGAAAGATGAAATATCTTGACTCTTTTGTAATTTAGAATGAGAGTTGTCAAGGCCAGTGAGAGTTGAAGTGCTTTGTCCATGTTCATACAACTAACATGTCAAGAGGAAGAACTTGAACCTCCTAGGTCTTCTGTGCTAAACTGCCTCTCAAATGGAATATATGCAAATATAAATAAGTAAATTAATTGCTTCAGTCTCTGTGCATACCTTGAGTTCATCACTTCCATCAGGAAGTAACATACTTTAATCATAGCTCTTCTGCAGACATGGCTGGTCATCATATTAATCAGAATTTACAACTCTTTCAAAGTTGTTTTTCTTTACAATGTTGTTCTCATTTTACTTAGAATCAGTTCATACTACCAGATTTCTCTAAAATTCTTTTGTTTGTTATTTCTTATGGCACAGTAAACTTCTATTACATTCATATACCATCTTCTGTTCACCTATCCTTTAACTGATAGTCACTCTTAGAATTTTAGTTCTTTGCTTTTGTTTCTCCCTTGACTCCTCCATTTCTAGACCAGGAACTTTGATTTGCTGGACCTAGTATCCCCTCCCTCTTATTTCCCCATTCCAGTTCCTCCTTGTTTTCCTGTTGTTTGATGTATTTCTATACCAAATTGTGTATGTTTAATCTTTTGTTCATTTCAGGGAAGAGTGAGGTTCATCTGATGTATGCTCCCTCATCCTTTCTTCCACATTTTCACACCCCCATTATGAGAAATGGCAAGTTCTATTCCCTTTTCCCTCCTTTCTACACTAGTATATTTCTTGTACTCTTCTCTTTCCCCTATCCAAGCCCACAGAACAGAACCAATCCACCCCACCTAGATCTTCTGTTTGTCTTATTTAACTTCCTCCTTTATTTAACATACTTTTATAAGACATTAAAGTTCTGGAGGGGTATTAGTTTCTCTTCTCCCTATTAGAATGCTAATATTGTTTCATCATAGAGCTTCTTCCAGTTACTCAAAAGTTAGTTTTTTCTTGATTTATGTTTGTATTTCAGAGTCCATACTAATTCTGGTTCTTTCATGAGAAATATTAGAAAGTCCTCTTTTGTTAAAGGTACATTTTTTTCTGTAGGATTATACTTAGCTTTTCTGGGTAAATTGTTCTAATCCATATCTTTTGCCCTGTGGAATAATGTTTTCCAAGAACTTCTCTCATTTATAGTAGATGCAGTGCTGTATTGTTAGTGTATTGTTAATGGAATGGAATGGAATCTTGCCCATTGATAGGCCTATGTGACCTGCTTTGAGCCTGAGTCACATGGAGCCTGTGGTGGGAGGAGCTTTCCGAATGGGTGGAGCAGGAATGGGTAGAGCCGGAGATGGGTAAGTGAGATGGAACTGACATAGAGAGGAGGCAGAGAGAGGCAGAGCACTAGTGTGGGTGAGAGAGGGGCATTTTGCCTGAGGGAGTTTGTTTCTGGGGAGGCCTGATGGAGGGAAGTCTTGGGGATGGTGGTGCTTCCTACATTGGTAATGTATACCAACTTCTTTATTACCATAATGGATATGGATTTCTGGTATATGAATAAATGTCTTGGTTTTGTCTTTGAAGAAGAGAGTCTGATATATCTTGTGATTCAAACCTGGAAATACACCTGCATATTCATAGCAGCTACTGTGGGTATTGTTTCGGGGATATAAGTGTAAATCTTGTTTAATCCTAACTGGGTTCTTTAATACTTGAGGTGCTTCTTTCTAGATATTTGCAGTATGTGTTTTCCTTTGAAATGGAAGTTTTTTATTTTGAATGTGACATTCCTGGGACTTTTCCTTTTGATGTTTCTTTCAGGAGGTGATTTTTGAGTCTATCTTTGTCCTCTGGTTCTGATAGATCAATAAACATTTATTAAGTACCTCCTATGTACCAGACATTAATAAATGATATACAAAAAGAGTCAAAAGACAGTCTCTACCCTCAAGAGTTCACAGCCTAATAAGGAGACAACAACCATATAAATATGTACATACAAGCTATGCACAGGATAAATAGGAAATAATTAAGAAAGGGGAAGATACAAAAATTAAAAGGGTACTTTGGAAAGAAGTGAACTAATAATTAGGAACATCAGGAAAAGCTTCATGTAAAAGATAGTGCCTGAGCTGCATCTTAAAGGAGGAAAAGGATTTTATTAGTCAAAGGTAAGGAGACAGTCCATTCTAGACATATAAAAAGCATGGAGGCAGGAAATAAAGTGTCATTTATAAGAAATAGAAAGACTGCCAGTTTGTCAGAATCATGTAGTGTCAACAGGGAAGTGTCCAATGAAGCTGGAAAGATGGTTTAGATTGTATAGGGCAGAGATGTCAAACTTGTGGTTTATAGATTGTGGCTCACAAAATGTGCAGCCTGAACCAGATTAAAATGTAATTGGGAAATGTTTAATGAAATAAATAAAAATACAACAAAGATAAAGTTAATTTGTGGTTTTCTAAGTCAATATGTGTCCCATAGGGATGCATTTCTATTTGAGTTTTGACACTACTAGCATAGGGCTGTTAAAACTAAACAGAGTTTATATTTTGTCATAGAGGCACTAGGAAGCCACTGGAATTGAGTAGGGGATTCACATGGTCAGACATAAGTTTAAGGAAAATTACTTTGGTAACAGAGTGTAGGATGGACTAGAAAGATGAGATGCTTGGAACAAGGAGATGTTGTAACAATTGGCAATAAGAGAGGCATTTTAAGTATTTCTAGAGGATAAAAATCCAAACTCGAGTAAAACATTCTACTTGCAAAGGCCCCCAAACAATAAGAAAGTTAAATAAGTACAAGAGTCAACAGATGAGAGGCTAAATAAACAAAGGTGGTAGCTGTGTGGGTGGAGAGAAGGCACTGGATGGAAATAAGAGATGTGGTAAAGATAGAAATGGCAAAATTTGTCAGATAATTAGATATAAAAATTGAAAGAAAATGAAGGATTAAGGATGATGACAGTCTGAGAAACAAATCTGAGACTAGAAATATTGTTGTTCCCTTGACAAAAGTAGGGGAATGTAAAAGAAGATAAAATTGGGGTTTGGGTATGGGGGGGAAATCATGAATTTAGCTTTAGACATGTTGAATTCAGGACATCTCTGGGACATCCAGCTGAAATATCCAATAGACAGTAATGAAAGACTGGAACTTAGAGGATAGACTATTGGTGCTAGATATATAAATCTGAGAGTGTTCTGTAAAATGATAAGCTCATAGGAGCTGATAGCACCACCAAATTGCAAGAGGGTAGAGAAGACTTGGACAGGACCTTGGGGAAATCCACAGTTATGTGTTATAATATGGCTGATGAGCAAGGAAAGGACATTAAGAAAGTAGGAAGTAAACCAATAAAGAATAGTTTCGTGACAGTATTTAGGAGAAGGTGGCCCAAATGAAACCAAGTGAAGAATCAGGACTAAGAAAGCATCAGATTGACTCTTAAGAGATCATTTACAGCAGCAAATAGACATAATAACTTTCCAATTGACAAACGTAAAGACTTAAGATTTTGGGATAAGAGTTAATTATTTGATGAAAATTATTGGGAAAACTAGAAGAGAGTATTGCAGAAACTGGGAATAAACCAATATCTTACACCATTTGCCAAGACAAGATCAAAATGGATACATGAACTAGATATAAAGAGAAATTTTACAAGAAAATTAGAACATGTAACATAATACTTAGACATAGATAAGCAAACAATTTACGAATTAAGATAGCAAAGTTAAGTGTAAAATGGATAATTTCAATAACATTAAATTAATAATGGTTTGTACAAATTTTAAAATATAGCCAAGATCAGAAGGAAAGCAGAAAATTGGGGGGAAAATTTATAAACAGTTTATCAGGTAAAGCTAATATATATGAAGAACTTTGTCAAATCTATAGAAATACAAGTCATTCCCCAATTGACAAATGGTAAAAGGATGTGAATAATTTTCCAATGAAGAAATCAAAACAATTTATAGTCATATAAAAATGCTCTAACTCATTATTGATTAAAGAAATGCAAATTAGAACAACCTTGAGATATCATTTTACACTGACCAGATAAGCTAAAATGATTAAAGAGGAAAGTGACAAATATTGGAGGGGATGTGAAAAAATTAGGACACTAATTCAGTGTTGGTGGAATTGTGAACCAACCCAACCATTTTGGAGAACAATCTGGAATTATGCCCAAAGAATTATTAGATTAACTGTACTCTTTCACCCAGCAATACTATTAGGTCTATTTTTAAAGATGATTAGGTAAAAAGGAAAAGAACCTCTATGTCCAAAAATGTCTATAGCAACTCTCTTTGTGGTGGCAAAGAACTGGAAATTGCAGGGATGCCCATGAATTGGGGAATGGTTGAACAAGTTGTGATATATGATTTTGATGGAATACTACTGTGCTATAAGAAATGATGAAAAACATGGAGAGACTTGCATAAAATAATGAAGAGTAAAATGAGCATAACCAAGAGAACATTGTATATAGTAAAGCAATATTGTTTTAAGAATGACTTTGAGTCAATAAGTTATTTGGCTATTCTAATACCAAATTAAGTATAAAGGACACATGAAGAAAGACACTATCTGCATCCAAAGAAAGAACTGATATATAGAGAGAATAATTTTACATATACATGTAAAATTATTTGAATATATGAGATATTATGTACATATAGACATAAAATTATTCTACATATGTATATATTTATGGCTAATGGCAGCCATCTATAGGGCAGGGTTGGGGTAGGTAGAAAAAAATAAATTTACATGATAATTTTGTATATTTGAAAGGAATAGCAAATTGTGCTTAGTAGATTTGCAGTTTAATGTACAGTAATTTTTATTGTACTATATTATGGAAATGCTTGTTTTATTCCCTTAATATATATTAATGTAAAAAATAAAAGGAAAAAAAGATCATTTGTAGCTTTAGAGAGAGCAATTTCATTTGAGTGATGATATTAGAGTCTAGATTGCAAAGAATTATAAAATGAGTAAGAGGAGAGGAAGTGAAGGCATTGTTTTTCCTACCTTTTAGTATATTTTAAATTGTATTGTCTCATCAGTGGGCTACAAAATTCTATGTTCCTTTTCCATTCTCTTTGTATCCCTTATATGATTTAAACATCAGAAATATTAGGTTCAGGATATACTTTTCTAAATAATTTCTTTTTTATTATTTCCTTTGTAGATCATGTTCCATATGCTTCTTTTCTTTTGTGCCTTATTCTTAGAAATTTTTGTTTGTGAGGGAAGCAATGAAAGATCACATCACACATCATCACATTATATAAATTACCCTGTATTACAAATCTTGTGGCTTACCACTACCCCATCACCTCACCATTATCAGTCACCTTTCCAAAAGCCATGTCTCTTCATCATGGGTTCCATGTGACCTCCCTCTCCCCTCCATTCTATGTATCATCTGCCCTAATAAACTCACAAATCCCTTTTTCTAATTCAGGATGTTGCCATTGATGCACAGTACTCTCTCAGAAAGTGGTCTTCCAATGCTATAATTTCACCTCCATCACCCCACTCCTACCCTGACCAGGGTAAACATATCATTAGTGCTTATCTCCATTTGAAAAAGTCACATACCTTCTCCAACATGGAAATAGTCTTCAATTGGATACCCTCTTTCTTTCTGGGTTCAGTCCCCACTTCTTCCAGTTTCCCATATTCAACCTTCCCCTCTGTCACTACTCCCATTCTTCTGTTGTATATTCTTACCAAGAAACTATAAAACTTACTACCATTCCTTTATCATTATCCATGGATTTGATAAGGTGAATCACCACTTGTTCTCCTCCAAATTTAAGCACCCTTCCACTCTGCAATTCTATTACTGAAAATACATCAATTCCCCTCTAGGGAGGTCAAGTCCATGGCACTTCAGATCAACTCTTCCATCTTTGTTTTTTTTTTTGATTCTTTAAGTTTCACTTGAATCTTTATCCCTCTGTATCCTTATTTATCTTGTAATGATGGTTCTTTTTTTAAAAAATGGTTCAATATTTCTGTTTTACTTTTGAGAATTATAGTTTCTAAACACAAATTATTAATTTAATTGTTATTTTCTTGACTGTTTACTTTTTAAAACTTTTTTATGTTTTTATTATTTGAGGTTTTTGTAAATAGAATATTTTACTCAATTTGGATCCCCCTCCCCAGAAATACTTAAAATGTCCCCTTTGTTGAAAGTATACACACATACATAATGTATACATACATATATATGTATATACAAACACACACATATGTATAATAGGGACAAAGAGAGAATAGATGACCTTCTAGTCCTCAAACTATATTATAAAATGACGGTTACCAAAACTGGCTGATATGGTTACAAAATAGAGAGGTAATTCAAAGGAAAAAAAAAAACTAGACAAGAGAGAATCAGAAACAACAGAATTCAACTCAGTGTCCAATTAAGCAGAGAACATTCATGAATTCATGAAAGAATTCCCTATTTGATAAAAACTTCTGAGAAAACTTCATTTTTCAGTAGTCTGGAAGAAATTAGACTTACACCAGTAACTTACCCCATATTCTATAATATGTTCTAATTAAATACATGACTATAACTTTAAAGTACATACCATTGGTCACGTGAACAATAAGAATGTGGACTAGACATTGTCTCTGATTGTAAAATCCCTCCAACTTCTTCAAATAGAAATTATGTATGAGAGTTAAAGCAATTTCAGGTGTTCCTAGGGTGTAAGACATTAAGAACTTAAACAAGGTAAAAATTAAATTAATTAATAACAGAGAAAGCCAATATTCCTTAACCCCTAAAGAACTTCATTCAGCACTACTTTCCCCATTGCTCACCACAGTCCTATAAGTCTTTTTTTTTTTATCATACGTGAGTGTTGTACTGTTTCAAAGGATTTTTCTGAAACTACTGAGATAATCATGTGGTTTTGAATTTTGATATGATTATGTTAATTTTAGAATTTTGAATCATTCTTGTATCCTTGGTATAAATCCAGCTTAGTCAAAATGAGTGGTTTCTTGGATAAATCACTATAGTTTATTTGACAGAATTTTGTTAAACATTTTTGAATCAATATTTATTAATGATAGTAGCCTATAGTTTTCTTTTTGTGTTTTATCCTTCCCTAGTTTAGGCATTACTATTACATTTGTCTCATAAAAGGATTCTGTTAGAGTAAAATCACAACAAAACCAGAAGAAGAGAAGGAATAATCAGAATATATTATGCACAGTTATATGCTAACAAAACTGAGAACACAAAAGAAATATTTTTTAAAAATGTAAATTACCCAATCAGAAGAACATTAGAGATCTTAAATAACTTAACATTCATAAAAGAAAGTAGATCTAGGTGTAAAGGAAAGGGCGAAGGAAAATGTTCCTGGTCCTGGTGGATTCACAGGAGAATTCTATCAAACTTTTAAATAACAAAAGTACCCACAATAAACCAATTATTCTTGAAATTGAAGAAAGAAAGCACTATACTAGGGATTCAAAGATGGTTCAACATTAGGAAAACAATCACCATAATTTATCATATTAAAAACCACAAAACTTTGAAAACTATATAATTATTTCAAGAGGTGAAGAAAAAGCCTTTGACAAAGTACAACTAATTTGTGTTTTAAAAAAAAAAAGCCCTACAAAGTATAGGCATAGAGGGAGCCTTTAAAATATCATAAAAAGTATCTAAAGCTAAAGCAATCAACATATGAAATGCAGATAAACATAAACCTTTTTCTAGCAAATCTTGAAATAAAACAAGCATGCCAAGTCTCTCCACTATTACTTGAAACAGTTCTGGATATGTTAGAAACAGCAATAAGATGAGAGAAAAAAATTAAAGGCATAAAGTTAAGTTGTAGATTTGCCTTTGCTCATAGAGTACAGTGCCTTCTTTGATGTGGGCACACCATGCTAGATGGTCCTGAGCCACTGTCTCCCTATTTTCACCATCAATTCCAAAGTTCCTCAGAGAGACTTTAAGAGTGTTCTTGTATCACTTCTTCTGAACTCCACACGACTGCTCCCTTTGTGTTAATTCTCTGTAAAATGGTCTTTTAGGCAAACTTATGTTTGGCATCTGAAAAACATGGCTAGTCCATCTGAATTGAACTCTCTGCAGTAGATTTTGAATCCTTGGCACTTCAGCCAAGGACCTCAGTGTCCTGTGTCTTATCAGAAAGGACCTCAGTGTCTTATCTTTCCAGGTGATATTTAGAATCTTTCTAAGACAACTCAAAGGAAATGATTCAGTTTCCTGGCATGGATCTGATATACTCCCCAATTTTATAGGCATACAACAATAGGTCAGTACAATGGCTCTGTAGACTTTCAGTTTAGTTGGTAGACTAATATCTCTTCTCCCACATGTTCTTTTAGAATCTCCCAAACACTGAGCTAGCTCTGACAATGTGTGTGTCAACTTCTTCATCTATGTGTATGTCTCTAGAAAGTACATTGCCAAGATAAGTAAACAGAATTCAAAAGTTCAAGAGCATCATCCATTATCCAGTACCCATGCAAGCATGACATCATGAAACTGGAGTACCAGATTTTGCCATGATCTTCTGTAAGCCCTCATGACTGACAGCATCAAAGGCCTTGGTCGTGTCAATGAACATTTTGTATAGGCCTCTATTTTGCTTCTGGCATTTCTAGAGTTGTCAAGTAGCAAGCACCATATTGACCATTCCTCAACTCTTTCTGAAGCCACACTGGCTCTTAGGTAGATGAAACTGTTCCAGGTGAAGGATCAACCAATTAAGGAGGACTTTGGCAAGAATCTTGCTGACAGTGACAAAGAGAGAGCCCCTGTGATTGTCTATTTCCTTTTCCTTTATGGGGATGGACGGTGCAGGTATCCTTGAACTCCTGGGGTATAACATCTTTTTGCCATATGACCTGGAACATTTCAGTCATCTCTTATATGAGCAGTGGACCCCCTGCCTTGTAAATTTCATCTGGAATAGAATCCACCCCAGGTACTTTGCCACACAAGAGATACCTAATGGCATTCAAAACTTCTTCATTTGGAAGTTTGGCTATAGAGTAATTGCCTTCAACCTGAGGTATGTGGTCAATGGCTTCAACATTTATTGATGATGGTCTGTTGAGAATATTATGGAAGTGTACAGCCCATCTCCTCAGGATCATGTCTTTATCACTAATCAATGTGGTTCCATCATCACTGAGTAGTTGAGATGACCATAGATCTTTGGCCATAAACAACCTTCAGGGCTTCATAAATGCACTTAGTTACTATCAATATAAAACTGAATTTTATCTGCCTTCTTGCTGAGCCAAGAATCCTGCATCTCTCTCAGCTTTACTTGCTCTTTCTTTTGATGGAATTAAGTGCTCCAGTCTTAGAGATAGATGAACTATTCTGCTGGTAAAGTCCTCCCACCAGAGGTACTAGTTTTCCCTGAACACCCATACACCCCAAAGTCCTAGAGAATCACTGACAGTACTATTTGAGCTAATAGTTTAAGCAAAGTTATAGGCTATAAAATATGCCCTGAAAAATCAATTGCACTTTTGCATAACAATAACTAACCCTAAAAGGCAATAAATAGAAAGGTAAATTTCATTTAAAATAACTACATAATATAATTGGGGAATAAATTACCAAAACACATGAAATTCTTTTTTGGATTCAAATGCACCTTGACAATAACAAAAACAATTTAAATAGCTGGAGAAATATTTAGTGCTCATGACTGGGTTGTGCCAATATAATAAAAATGACAACACTACCAATGCTGTTAATTTTTTTTTTTTTTTTTGCTTTTTGGAGGGCAGTTGGGGTTAAGTAACTTGCCCAAGGTCACACAGCTAGGTTTTTGTTTGTATGTGCATTGTGTCTGAGGTCGGATCTGAACTCAGGTCCTTCTGACTCCAAGGCCGACGCTCTATTCACTGCGCCACCTAGCTGCCCCTATTAATTTTTTTAAAAGTGTCAATTTATATTTTATTATACCAATCACATTTTTCTTTTTCTTTTATATTTTATTTTTTCACTTTCATTTTATTTTATTTCCAAATGCTTTATTAACTTTATTAACATCATTCACTTCTGCCAGATTTTGAGTTACAATTTTTTCCCCATTTTTCCCCTACCCACCACCCCAGAATAGCAGTCCCACAAGATATCCCCTCATTAAATCTGCTCTCTCTCTCATATCTTCTCCCATACCTCCTTCGACTTTTCCATTAGGGCAAGGTGAATCTCTGTGCCCCAATGCCTGCACATCTTATCTCCCAATTACATGCAAAATAGTATTAATAATAGTATTTATATATATTTGAAACATTTAATTTAAAAATTTCAAATCCCAGATCCATTCCCTTTATCCCTTGTCACCCGCTCCTGCTGGCAAGATAAGCAATTCAGTATATGTTGTACATGTATAGCTATGCAAAACATTACCATAGTAGATATATTATAAAAGACTCACTATATTTCCCTCCCACCCATCCCACCCCCAACCTGGTCCATTCCCTACTTTGATCCTGTCTTTCTTCAAAAGTGGGTGCCTCCAACATCCCCTCCCCCCACCATGCCCTCCCCTTCATCCTCTACCCTCTCATCCCCTTCCCCCCTACTCTTCTGCAGGGTGATATATCCCATTTAGTATGTATGTTATTCTCTCCCTGAGACAAATTCAATGAGAATATGGTTTTGCCTTCCTGTTCTTCCCCTCCCCTGTGACTACTTCCCCTTTCCTCTTGTACATGAGATAGTTTACCGACCCCCGTCTCTCCCCGTCTCCTCTCTCCACATTCCTCTCTCACCTCTTAACTTCACCCCTTAAATATCATCCCTTCCCACCAAATTCAACCTGTGCCCTCTATCCATGTATACCTATAAACATATATACACACATTCACATATGTATTCATATGCCCATAAACCCTTCTTCAACTATTTTAATACTGAGAAAGGTTTCATCAGTTACAGTTATCATTTTTCCATGTAGAAATGTAAATAGTTGGGGCGGCTAGGTGGCGCAGTGAGTAGAGTGTCCGCCCTGGAGTCAGAAGGACCTGAGTTCAGATCTGGCCTCAGACACTTAATGCACACACAAACAAAAACCTAGCCGTGTGACCTTGGGCAAGTTACTTAACCCCAATTACCCTGCAAAAAAAAAAAAAGAAATGTAAATAGTTCAACTTTGATAAGTTCCTTTTGATTTCTTTTTCCTGTTTACCTTCTCAAGCATCTCCTGCTTCTTGTGTCTGAATGTCAAATTTTCTATTCAACTCTGGTTTTTTCCTCAAGAATGCCTGAGGGGTGCCTAGGTGGCGCAGTGAGTAAGAGAGCTGGCCTCAGAGTTGGTATGACCCGGGATCGAATCCAGCCTCAGAAAATGAGTGCCCACGCATAAATAATGACTAGCCATGTAACCTTGAGCAAGTTACTTAACCCCAATTGCTTAAAAAAAAATAAAGAATGCTTGAAAGTCCTCTATTGCACTGAATGACCATATTTTCCCCTCAAACAAGATACTCAGTTTTGCTGGGTACGTAATTCTTGGTTTTAACCCTAGGACCTTTGCCCTGCAGAATATCATATTCCATGCCCTTCAGTCCCTCAGTGTAGAAGCTGCCAGGTCCTGGGCTATTCTGATTGTGTTTCCACAATATTGAAATTGTTTCTTCCTGGCTACTTGTAGTATATTGTCCTTGATCTGGGAATTCTGGAACCTGGCTATAATATTCCTAGGAGTTTTCTTTTAGGGATCTTTTTCAGGAGGTGATCAGTGGATTCTTTCAACCTCTATTTCCCCCTCTGGGTCTAAAACATCAGGGCAATTTTCCTTGAGAATTTCTTGAAGGATGATTTCTAAGTTCTTTCTTAGATCATGGCTTTCAGGCAGTCCAATAATTTTTAAATTATCTCTCTTGGATCTATTTTCCAGGTCAGTGGTTTTTCCCATGAGTTATTTCACATTACCTTCTATTCTTTCAATTGCTTGGATCTGTTTAACAGTATCTTGATTTCTCATAAAGTCACTAGCTGCCATTTTCTCCAGTCTAATTCTGAAGGAATGATTCTCCTCAGTGAGCTTTTGAGATTCTTTTTCCATATGGCAAATTTGGCTTTTTAAGGCATTCTTCTCCTCGTTGCCTTTTTTGAGCCTCTTTTGCCACTTGAGTTAGTCTATTTTTTAAGGTGTTATTTTCCTCAGTCAGGCTGTTGACTCTCATTTCATATTTTTTTTGCATCTTTCTCATTTCTCTTCCCAATTTTTCCTCCACTTCTCTAATCTGCTTCTTAAGGTCCTCCATGGCCTGTAACCAGCTTGTATTTTCATTTGGGGCTTTTGGTACAGGAGTTCTGACCTCCCAGTCCTCCTCCTGTTCCATGCTTTGATCCTCCTTGCTCCCAAAATAGGAGTCTAATGTTGCAATTTTCTGTTTATTTTGTTTCCTTTGCCTAGGCATGTTGACCCTCAATTACTTGACTTTTGGGCTTGTTGCCACAGTAGGACTCTGCCACCAGCCAGGGGAGCTTCTGTCCCAAACCCTGGGGTTTTCTCAGCTGCCAAGGTATTAGTTGGGTACCCTCACTGAAGCCTCCACATGCTCTGGCAAGCTGGTCACATACCTCAATACCTCCACTCCAGAATGCAATCCAGATACAAGAAAGTTAAAGGAAGCATGCTTACCCCCCAGACTTATTGCCAGATCCCCCTACAGTCTGCAAACCAGGAACTGAAGCTGTAACATGGTGGGCTGCACTATGGCCAATCAGTGGTTTTTCATCCCTGGGGAAAGAGGCCGATGCACTCTCCCAAACAGTCTCAAAGTCCACACTGCATTGACTCCTGTGTTGATAATTCTGGAAAAGCCACAGCTGCTAGTGTTCTGGGGTCCTTCCAGCAGGCTGCTGGTCTGGCTGCTCTGGGGCTAAAACCTCCAACTCATGGGGTCCTGTACTCGGCTCCCAGTGAGCTGTGCTGGCCACTCCCTGCTGGGCTATCCTCAGTGGGAGTTTAGTTTCTCTGTGTCATTTTGTGGGTTCTGTAGCTCCAGATTTTGTTCAGAGTCCCCTTTTACATAAATTTGGAAGTGGTGGGAGCAGGAGCTGTGAGGAAATGCTGTTACTAATCTGCCATCTTGACTCCACCCCACATGTTCTGTTCCTTAACAGATTTGATACAAGGCTCAAAAGAAACTTGAACTGGATCAAGGTTTTAATTCAATAACTGAAACAAGGTGTAAAGTACTTCTATGCTTGCCATTACATTGAGCTGTCTGCCTTTGAACCCAGGTGACTGGTGGATACAGATAGGAACTTTCTGCCTCATGTCAAGATGAAAAGACCTCTCAGTGGGTACTAAGTAGTGATGAAATTGTGATTTACTTGTGACCAAGGGGTGGATGGCTTGTGTATTTCCCAATACCCCTTAAGAGAGTACTGAATAGTGACTGATGACTGATGATTGAATAGTGATTGATGACTAAGTGACTGATTTCTAATTTAGTGTGCCCCATGAGTGGAGAACTTTGACTTTTTTATTTTGTGACCCTTAAAGAGGCAAACCTCCTTAAGGATGATTGAATGATTGAGTTGATTGAATGATTGAGTTACTAAGTGATTGATTGACTAAATGAATGACTAAACTTTGTTCAAAACTTTGTGACCACTGTGGTGAAAACTTTGTGGCCATTTTAGTGATAAGCTTTTGTAAATGCTGTATTTTGATTTTCTGTGATAAGCTGTAATATTGTGAATGCTGTACCTTGATTTTCTGTGAATCTTTTGGTCTGATTTGTTTTTGAATAAATAGAGTGTTCACTATACTGTGTTCACTATACTGTTCACAGCAGCATTCTTCTGAAAAGCTGCTCATGCTTGGCTTTACACTTGGTACCCTCTCTCTCTGAGAAGAACAGAGTGGCCAAGCTTCTGGTCCCAACTTCCTGTTTCTTCTACTTGTAAGATATAAAGTCTCCCTTGGAAAAGGGTGAATGGGGTGTGATGGGGAGGAGAAACTAGAGACCTCTACTCTGCCTTCCCTTTAAAGCATAAAATAACACTTCTTCCTCTATGTTGTGGACAATCATCACTACATATAAACAATTTTAAAAGAACCAAAATTTCAGAGATATGAGTAGAAAATGTATTCATAACCAAACAAATGATAGAAGCAATTACAAAAGATAAGAACTAACTTTGATTACACAAAACTGAAAAACTTCTGTACAGATAAAATCAATACATCTTGCATAGGAAGGGAAGCAGCTGAACAAGATGAAAAATTTCTGTAATAAGAGTTTGATATCCAAAATATACAAACAATCAACAAATATAAATAAGACCAATTACAATTCCCCAATAGATAAGTAGTCAAAGGACATGAACAAGAAGTTATCAAAAGAGAAATTATAAAATATTAACAACTCCATGAAAGAACTTTCCAAATCACCAACAAGAAGAGAAATGCAAATTATAGCAACCCTGGGGTTTTACCTCATGATATAAAAATTGGCAAAGTTGACAAAAACTGACAATAGTTAATGTTGGAAAGGTTGTAGGATGATAGACACATTTATACACTATTGGAGGACCTTTATTGGTACAGCCATTTTGAGCAACAATTTAAACTTATGGAAATAAAATAACTAAAAATCCATACCCTTTGAACAAAAGATTCCATTATGGTGCTTATACCTTCAGAAATTCATCAATAAGAAGTCTCCATAGAAAGTTAAATATTTTAGCAGTACTTTTTGTGATAGAAAAGAATTGGAAATAAGTAGATGCTTGTCTATTGGGAATGGCTGAACAAATTGTGATATGTAACACTGGATAAGTCACTTAACCTCTTTGATCATCATTTTCCTCATTGGCTATTTATATTTTTCAAAAAACGTCCTCTACACCTATACTTTGTAGGGTTTTTAGCAATCATGTCATTCAAGCTTTAGATCCCTTCCAACATATATATCACTTCCTTTGCACCTGAAATGTTTCCTACTCATGTTTCCATGCTATATTCTTCCTGTCTATAACTTTCCTGACCTAAATGGGAAACAAACTAACATGAAATTTTTTTTCTTTTCTTTCAGATAGCCAAGAAACTGTGCTCCTCTAAAATTCCACCCTCCAATTAGGGCTGTTTTTCTGTGGGAAGTTGATGATGAAAACATCAACCAACTAAGCTGGTGCAGCAATGCAACAATGGAGGTAGGGCTGTCTGCTGCTTTCATTGTTTTGTAGTTTGTTTCATTAGTCCAAAAAGAGTAATTGGGACCTCCCTTTGAGGTAGAGAGTAACTTCAAGGAAAGTAAGAATTGTGAGTGATCTAGGAAAACATTTTATGATTCAGGGGACTGTCTTGAGTACTTGAGATTCTTGAGTAAGTACTTGAGTACTTACCTATTCCAGAGGTAAAGGGAGATGTGAATACCAAAAAAAAAAAAAAATCATCAGGAAAAGAGAAGGAGATAAAGGTAGACCTCCTAAACCTTTTTTGGAGTTTTATAATAATCAGTAAGAGACATTAAAATATATGTATTGAAACACCAATATTCTTTCTATGAATTATGTTTCACATAGATAACTATAAACTATAAGAACTACCAACAAAGGGAAAATAAAACCTACTGAGGGAAGCAGATTTAATCAAAGTGTACATTCTTTTTATTTCCTGCATTTGGATTTATTTACATCTCAGCTTCTGCTAAAGGATTCAGTGCAGAACTAAAATATGATGACTTACTTGGCAACAGGAAAAAAAAGCACTTACTCAAATGCAAATAAAGATAAACAATAAATTTCAGTGATGCATATACTATATTCCCTGCTCCCCTGTTTATTCTTTCTTTCCTCAGCAAAAGTTCAACTAAAAAAAGGCTAAGCAGCAATTTACCAAATTAGCTATTCAGTTTGCTTGTGACCAAACAAAACATCATCATATCTAGAGACATTAAGTATCTTCTGAAGCAACTCTAAAATAAAGTATTTTATTTAGGGCTAATTATATTATAATGCTTCAAAGACATGGTCAATTTTGGATACTTTTGCTAATGAGGTATAAAGATTGTATGTGTACATAAAACCTACATAGACTGCAAAGTTTCATTTTTTCATATTTTAGTCTCCTCTCCCATAAAACACTGGTTTCTGTGTGTCTGAATGGCCACTCTATATATTTCTCCTTTCTATTTTTCCCTAAATTCTGGAGGGGGTATTGATAATTAACTAAATTCCTAAAAGACAAGATATAAGAAAGACTAATGACACATGGCTTGAATGTAACTATAAGTAAGATCAGTCCCTGCAAAACTAAGAAGCAGATGTACACTACATTTAACATTTAATGCACCTACATTAAATGCACAAATACTTTCAATCTTTAAATAATTCTAATATTTTATACTCAGAGGTAACAGTATAAGACATATTTTTTGGGCAAGAACAATATAGGTGCTACCCTCAACATCATTGTATTTCATGAACATGTTTTAATCTATGTGACTAGTATAAACAAAACAGGTATTTTACAATTTTTAATTTCTACTGAAGAAGCAAGAATAAGCACAAAACGTCTATTTTGTATAATCATTTCAGGGATTGCCTTCTGCCATTGCATCTATCTGGTAAATGGTGTCCCTACCCTTAAAAAAAGTTTTAGTATTTCTTAGTGGATTACTTATGATTTCATATCTATCTTAATATCTTGCATTGAGCTCTCCTAAATGCTGTAAAGAAAATCACAGGTGCTAAAAATAAAAATGCATACTTAACTATTGGGTACAGAACTCAAACAAAATTTTGCATTTAAGCAATGTGTACTTTGATAGAATCCCTCCTAAGCATTATTAGAACAATTTCTCTACAGGCTTTAGGCTATTTCCAGGCAAATTCTCAGTCATCACTACTTCTCCAATAGTACCTTTATCACACAGTGTACATATAGTACATAAGAACTAGAATTATTATTCATAATAATTTATGTTATTCATTTTTCTTGTGATTCAAAACAAAATAAAGAATAACTATTCTGGAAAAGATGTGGAAAATTGGAGCACTACTGAATTGTTGGTGAGGTTGTGAACTGATCCAACCATTTTGGAGAGCAATTTGAAACTATGCCCAAAGAACTATAAAAATGTTTATACCCTTTGACCCAGCAATATCACTTCTAGGGCTGTATCCCAAAGAGATCATAAAAATGGGGAAAAGACCCACATGTACAAAAATACTTATGGCAGCTCTTTTTGTGGTGGCCAAGAACTGAAAATTGAGGGGATGCCCACCAATTGGGGTATGACTGAATAATTCATTGTATATGAATGTAATGGAATGCTATTGTACTATAAGAAATGATGAGCAGGGGCGGCTAGGTAGCGCAGTGAGTAAGAGCACTGGCCTCGGAGTTGGGATGACCCGAGATCAAATCCGGCCTCAGAAAATGAGCACCCACACATAAATAATGACTAGCCGTGTAACCTTGAGCAAGTTACTTAACCTCAATTGCTTTAAAAAAAAAAAAAAAGAAATGATGAGCAGGTGGACTTTAGAAAACCTGGAAAGACTTATATGAGCTGTTGGTAAGTGAGGGGGAGCAGAACCAGGAGAACATTGTGCACAATTACAGTCAATGACTGTAATTACAATGACTAACTCTTCTCAGCAATGCAAAGTTCTAAGACAACTCCAAAAGACTCATGATGGAAAATGCTATCCATATCTAGAGAAAGAACTATGGAGTCTGAATGGAGATTAAAGCATATTAGTTGCTCTCTCTCTTTTTTTGTTTTGTTTTGTTTCTTCTTTCTTGTGGTTCATTGCATTGGTTATAATTCTTCTTTACAACATGACTAATGTGGAAATAAGTTTAATATGAATGTATACGTAGATCCTATATCAAACTGCAAGGGGATAAAGAGAGAGGGGGAGAAAATGTAAAACACAAACCTTGTAGAACTGAATATTGAAAACAAAAAGTAAGTTAAAAAAATTTTAAAAGAAAATGAAGAATAGAAAAAAAGAATGACTCTCTTATTGTTAGTATATGAATCATTTTTTCAACCAATGGTATTCTGAATTTTTTATGTAAAGATGCTATTAAAATTACACTTTGAAAAAAGACAAAAATTTTTTATTCCACTTTATTTTTCTAGAAAGTAAAAAAAGGTATACTTCAATCTGTACTCAGAGTTCATCAGTTCTCTCTCTGGAGGAAGGTAGCATTTTCCATCATGGGTTCCATCATGGAATTGTGTTGGGTCATTGTTTTGATCAGAGTAGATAAGTCTTTCACAACTGATTATTGTTATAATACTGCTGTTCTCCTGGTTTTGTTCACTACACTTTGCATGAGTTCATAGTAACTAGGTTTTTCTGAAACCATCCTGTTCATCATTTCATATAGCACAATAGTATTCCATCAAAATCATATGTCACGACTTGTTCAGTCATTCCACAGTTGATGGGCATCCCCTCAATTTCTGATTCTTTATCATCACAAAAAGAGCTACTATAAATATTTTTGTACATATAGGTCTTTTCCCCATTTCTTTGATCTCTTTGGGGTACAGACTTAGTAGTAATATTGCTGGGTGAAAAGATATGCACAATGTGATGATCTTTTGGGTATAGTTCCAAATTATTCTCCAGAGTAATTATTTACCTTCTTCTAGGTCATCTTCCTTTCTCACCCATCCATAATTTTTTTTAGATCATCCCAATATAATTAATTCACACTCATCTCCTCTGTCCATGTTGACTCCTCCTAACTGCCCTAATAATGATGTTCTTAGGAGTTACATGTATCATCTTCCCATATAGAAATGTAAACAACTTAACTTTATTGATTCCCTTAAGACTTTTGTTTCATGTTTACCCTTTCATGCTTCTTTTGAGTCTTGTATTTGAAAGTCAATTTTTCTATTTGGCTCTGGTCTTTTCATCAGGAATGCTTGAAAATCCTCTATTTCATTAAGTACCCATTTCCCCACTGAAAGACTATACTTAATTTTGCTGGGTAGGTTATTCTTGGTTGTAATTCTAGCTCCTTTGCCTTCCAGAACATCATATTACAAGCCCTCTACTCCTTTAACATGATAGCTATCAAATCTTGTGTTAGCCTGTATGGATCCACAATGTTGGAATACTTTCTTTCTGTATGCTTGCAGTATTTTCTTCTTAACCGGGGAGCTCTGGAATTTGGCTATAATATACTTGGGAGTTTTCATTTTGGGATCTCTTTTGGGAGATGATTGGTATATTCTTTTAATTTCTATTTTACCTTCTCATTCCTGGATATTGGGGTCCTTTCCCTTTATTATTTCTTGAAATATGGTGTTTAGTCTCTTTCTTTAATCATGACTTTCAGGTACTTCAATAACTATTAAATTATCTCTCTTGATCTATTTTCCAGGTCCATTTTATTTGGGTTTTTTTTTGATGAGATATTTTACATTTTCTTCTATTTTTTCATTCTTTTTATTTTGTTTTACTGTTTCTTGATGTCTTATGGAGTCTTAGCTTTCATTTCCCCATTTCTAATTCATAAAGAATTATTTTCTTCATTGAAATTTTCTATCTCCTTTTTCTATTTGGACAATTATACTTTTTTTTTTTTTAAGCAATTGGGGTTAAGTAACTTGCTCAAGGTTACATGGCTAGTCATTATTTGTGTGTGGGTGCTCATTTTCTGAGGCCGGATTCGATCTCGGGTCATCCCAACTCTGAGGCCGGAGCTCTTACTCACTGCGCCACCTAGCCGCCCCGACAATTATACTTTTTAAGGATCTGTTTTTAATCGTGAGGTTTTATACCTCTTTTTCCATCTAATAAATTCTGTTTTTTAAAATTTCTTTTTAATTTCTTCAGGTATGTGTGTATGTGTGCGTGCGTGTGTGCATGTGTGTGTGTGTGTGTGTGTGTGTGTGTGTGTGTGTGTACCTCTCCTACCAAGCTTTTTGTCTTTTCATAATTTTCCTGAATTGCTCATTTCTTTTCTGATTTTTCTTCTACCACTCTTACTTGATTTTTAAAATCATTTTTCAGCTCTTCCAGGAATTCTTGTAGGGTTTGGATCCAGTTCATAATTTTTTTTCTTTTTGAGACTGCATATAATCCTGTTGACACCATTCTGTTCTGAGTTTGTATCTTGATCTTCCCCATCAAAACAGTGTTTGTTTTCATGGTCAAGTTATTTTCTTTCTCATTATTCATGCATTTTCTAGCCTATTTCTTGACTTTGAACTTTATATTAAAATTGGTTTCTGTTCCCAGGGTGAGGGTGGGAGGACACTGTCCATAGCTTCAGAATTTTTTGCACAGCTGTTTTCAAAGCTAGCTCTGGGGGTTAGGAAATTTTTGGTGCTTCCAAAGTAGCGTGATCTGGGGATAGATGTGGTCACTGTACTCCTAGTCACTGCTATAGTCTTTACTGAGAAGTGCCCCTTCTCTCTTATGGGTGGGAAATGATACTGCTCCTCAGGGTCCCTGTTTCCTTGAGAACAAAAGTAGTGCTACTCCTCATAGACCCTGATCTCTCATGATCCCTTGTGACTTTTCTCTGCCTTGGATGTGACTCAGCAGTGAGTATGGGCAATTGAGTTGCCAAACACTCTTCTGTTTGTGTCCAATGCTAGCACAGGAGTCCCCTGTAATCTCTTTCTGACCAGTTGCCCATTCCCCTTACCATCTCTAGTTTGAGAGCTCCTGAAGCTTCTGATTCTTCCTATTGCTGATTCCAAGGCCCACAGCTGATGGTGTCACCACATGGGCGCCAGGCCAGCCTCCACCCCATTGTCAATGACTTTTCTTTCTGACCTCTGAGATTATCTTGGGCTACAATAATGTCTCACTTCAACCTATTGTTGTCTCTGCAACTCCAGAATTCAATTTGAGGTGTTATTTTAAATTTGTTTGAAGCAGAATGTTGGAGAACTTGGCTACTTCCTCTACTCTGCCACCTTGGCTTTGCCCCCAGAAGTGCCTCCCCATTATGCACTCTTAATGAGATCACCTTGTAATCATAAGAATTCATTTACAAGTCTTATGATTGGGATTTATATAATAGTCTGTGGGACATTTTTTTCCTTGTTCAGAATGAGCCATCGAGTGCAAAGTTATAAACTTGTCCTAATTAATCCTCCACAACTCACACCATCATTCCTCTAATATCTTGTGATAACTAGCACTGAACTACAGGTGTAATAATCTATGAGCCTTGTGTGCTATGTACTAACAAGTACTAAGATTGATTAACTTTTGTATATGTATACAACCAATTTACAGAGAAAATAATGTTTTTGTTACTTAATCATTTTTTATTCATCACTCTTTGTGACCTTGTAATTAGCCTTCTAACATAAATCTTTTATTCTACTATCTACTGACCCAGCCATTCAATCATCCAGTCAATGAGTCAACAATTAGCAACTATTTCATAAGTACACAGCAGTGGACTTAATGCTGGAGAAACAAAGAAAGGTAGAAACAATTCCTGCCCTCAAGGAACCTACATTAGATAATATGTAAATAACTAGGTATGTAAAAGATATATACAAAGTATGTGGAAGTCAACCTGAGAGTGGAAAGAATTCACAGCTGAAACAATACAATGAGAAACATTTAGTAAATTCCTTGAATATTTGTAAATTGTTTCTCTTCCTTTTCTTTTAACTTGTCTAAGAATTGAAGTTCACCAACAGAAATAAAAAAAAAATGACAAGTGAAATTAAAAGCATCATTATGCAATAAATCAGGCTACTTTCCCACTCTTGGTATGGAATTTATGAATTAAGAGAAGTCATTTATATTTTATTTAGCAATATTGTCTTCACTAGCATATTTGTTCTAATGCAGCACAATGGTGTCCAAGTTTTCAAAGAAGGAGTCTTAGATATTTCTCAAAAGAAAATAGTATACACACACACACACACACACACATATATATATATATATATATATATATAGATAGATAGATAGATAGATAGATAGATAGATAGATATATTTTTTTTTACTGTGAAACAGTGTAAAACAGTAACAGGAATTTCCCGAGCAAAGACAATTCAAAAGTCTTTTTTGACCACTTTACTTCTAATATCAAATCTATAGTTATATTCATACATTGTTCATATGGGTCCTAAGGTTTTAACATCCAGATTGATAGATTAGCATTGCTGTCTATAGTGTACAATGAAAGGTCAGTGACTTGCCATAATAACCAGGGCTTCAAACCAATTCAAGACTTTGATATTTTTATTTTATTTTAATTTTCCAACCCTAAAATTTTATGGCCCTACCCAACAACTTTTTGCTTGTTTTTAAAGTTCTATTTATTTTTCTAATTATTTTAAAGAAATATGCCATTTTTAAACTTTTGATTTAAAAAAATCCAGCAAGTGAGTACTTTCATCAATAGTAGAAACTAAATCCCTCATTTTACCTGTGTAACAGAGACAGAATAGCATAATGGAGAGGGTGCTGTTCTTTGAGTTAGGAAGACATGGCTTCAATTCCTCTCTCTAATATTTGCTATCTGTGTGACCATTGACATATAATAACTTCTTTGTGCCTTAAGCAACCTTCTAAAACTAAGAAATGGATGGGTTATGAACTATGTCCTTTGAGATAGTTACTACAATCACAGCCCCCTGAAGTTCAGTAGATAGTATATCTAATCACATGGCAACACCACAAAAAATCTGTGGAAATAGAGCAGGATACAAAAATGCCGATTCAGGAAAAACTGGGTGAGTATAAGCACTTAGCTAATATAATACTTGTCCCACCCTCAGTTTTTAGAATCAATAGGCAAATGACAAAGAAAATATACATAGCAACTCCCCAAAAAATTCTACAGAAGATGTCATAGGATCAGTATAGATTTAGTTCAATTCCCTATAATTTTGACATTTATTATAATTTACAATTAAAACTGATATTCACAGAGCTCATTTTTCATTTTATAGCTTGTAATGTTAATGGGATTTAAGATCTTCCCCTCCCATTAATAGGTCTTGTGTGGAGTCCATTAAGGGAAGCTTGCTTAGGGGAGGCTTGCTTGTAGGAAGGCTTTCACACCTTTTGCTAATTACTAATTAGGTATTGAGTCACTAGGGTTGTGATGCTTTCTGGCTCTGAGAAGTACCTATATACTCTGAGTTGGTATTTTACTTTGGGGGCTCACTTATGAGAAAGATCTTATGATTCTCTGGTCAAGATTCTGAGTGGCTGTATGTTCAGAGCTCCCTGTCTGCTCAGATGTAAAGGTTCTCTCCATCTAGGGATGTATGTAAAGTGTATAGTTGATTCAGGCAGTCAGAGCCCTTTCTCTTGATCTTTATTCCTCTCTCGTATTTCTCTTTATTTTCTCTGAAATTCAGGGTGCTGACTTTTCCCCTGAACCAGTGGATGTAATTTAAAAAAATTAATTGTTGATCCCTTAAACAGCTATCTTTCCTGGTAAAGCAGATCTAAGAACCTGCACTAGTAGTCATCCTGGGTATGTCAGTGTGGTTGCCCCTACAATAGCTAGAGGGGTTTTGAGTATCACCTATTTCAAACCTCTTCTTTTGCAGATAAGGAAAAAGACCCTTAAGTTCTTCAAGATACTCAACAAGTAGAGTCAAGGAAATTTACTGTATCATTTTATTTGTTGGTAGAAATTGAATTAATATGCTTTAGAGAGATATTGAACAAAGGTTGAACTAAAAAGAAATTTGTTTCTTTAACATTCTGTTAATTGAAATTTTGTCATAATAAGAATGTTAATTCATTAGAAACCGGGGGCGGAGCCAAGATGGCGGAGTAGAAACAGCTCGTCCAAGCCTCTCTGCCCCCAGATTCTCCACAAACTATGTAAAAAAGGACTCTGAAAATCTTCTGGAGCCCCAGCACCCACAGAACGACACAGAGAAGCTAACCTCCCGCTGAGGACAGCCCAGCACCCTGCAGGAAGGACCAGCGCAGTGGTCTGGGAGCCGGCAGCGCAGAGCGCAGGAGCCGAGCCGAGCCCAGGTCCACGTGAGCCGAGGTTTTAGCCCCAGGGCGGCAGGGCCAGCAGCCGGCTGGAGGAACCCCAGAACACCAGGAACTGTGGAGACGCCAGAATTATCAACATAGACTTGCCTAGGACAAAGTAAGAGGTTAGTGTCCTATGGACTTTGGGACCTGTATTTGGGAATGCGTCAGCTCCCTCCCCTGGGGGCTAGAAGCTGCTGAGGAGACACGCCATTTTGTAGTTTTCATAGGCATTTCCGGCTCCCAGCCTACAAATCGTGGGGAGATCCAGCGATCAGTCTTGGGGAGTAATCGCTCTTGCTTTAACCTCCCTGGATCTGGATTGTGATCTAGGGTGGAAGTTGTGGGTGGGTTTATAGCTTGCCAGAAACGGAAGTTGCCCCCCACACGTTCGGGACGAAAGTTCCTCTATCTGGCCTTAAAGCCATAGTGTGGCAATAAGCCCAAAAGTCAAGCAATTAAGTGGCAACATGCCAAGGCAAAGGAAACAGAAAAATGCAACCCTAGACTCCTATTTTGGGGGCATAGAGCGGGAAAAGGACTGTGAGGTCAGAAGTCCTGCTCCAAAAGCCCCAGGGAAAACATGAGTGGGTTGCAGGCCATAGAGGACCTTAAGAAGGACTTTAAAAATCAAATAAGAGAAGTGGAGGGAAAAATTAGAAAGAGAAATGAGAAGGATGCAGGAAAAGTATGAAATGAGGGTCAACAGCCTGACTGAGGAAAACAACACCTTAAAAAATAGACTAACTCAAATGGCAAAGGAGGCCCAAAGGGCAATGAGGAGAAGAATGCCTTAAAAAGTCGAATTTGCCAGATGGAAAAAGAATCTCAAAAGTTCACTGAGGAGATTCATTCCTTCAGAGTTAGACTGGAGCAAATGGAAGCTAATGACTTTATGAGAAATCAAGATGCTCTTAAGCAGATCCAAACAAATGAAAGAATAGAAGGCAATGTGAAATATCTCATGGGAAAAACCACTGACCTGGAAAATAGATCCAGGAGAGACAATTTAAAATTATTGGACTACCTGAAAGCCATGATCAAAGAAAGAACCTAGAAATCACCCTTCAAGAAATTCTCAAGGAAAATTGCCCTGATGTTTTAGACCCAGAGGGCAAAATAGAGGTTGAAAGAATCCACTGATCACCTCCTGAAAAAGATCCCAAAAAGAAAACTCTCAGGAATATTATAGCCAGGTTCAGAATCCCCAGATCAAGGAGAAAATACTACAAGCAGCCAGGAAGAAACAATTTCAATATTGTGGAAACACAATCAGAATAGCCCAGGACCTGGCAGCTTCTACACTGAGGGATCAAGGGCATGGAATATGATATTCCAGAGGGCAAAAGAACTGGGAATGAACCCAAGGGTCACCTACCCAGCAAAACTGAGTATTTTGTTTCAGGGGAAAATATGGCCATTCAGTGGAATAGAGGACTTTCAAGCATTCTTGAGGAAAAAACCAGAAGTGAATAGAAAATTTGACATCCAGACACAAGAAGGAAGAGATGCCTGAGAAGGTAATCAGGGAAAAGAAATCGAAAGGAACTTATCAAAGTTGAACTATTTACATTCCTATATGGAAAAGCAATATCTGTGACTGATGATATCTTTCCCACTATGAAAATAATGGAAGAAGAGGGTGTGGTCATACAAATACATATGTGAATGTGTGTGTATATGGTTACAGTTATATATGGATAGAGGGCATAGGTTGAATTTGTTGGGAAGGGAGAATACTCAAGGGATGAAATTATGAGGTGAGAGGAAAGTGGCAAGAGGAGATGGGGAGAGACAGGGTAGGGTAAACTATCCCATGTAGAAGAAGCAAGGGGAAGTGGTTGCAAAGGAGGGGGAGAATAAGGAAGGCTAAAAGGCAAAACCACATTCACATTGAATTTGGTTCAGGGAGAAAATGACATACATACTAAATGGGATATCTCAACCTGCAGCAGGATAGGGGAAGGGGGATGAGAGGAGGGATGATGGATGGGAGGGCATCCTTGGGGTGAGGGGAGGTTGGAAGTACCCACTATAGAAGAGGGACAGGATCATGTAGGGAATGGACCAGGTGGGGGGTGGGATGAGTGGGAGGGAAATATAAGCAGCCTTATACAATATATCTACTATGATAATGTTTTGCATAGCTAGACATGTACAACATATACTGAATTACTTATATACCAAGAAGGAATGGGTGACAAGGGAGGAAGGAAATGGATCTGAAATTCAAGATCGTAACATTAAATGTTTCAAATATAAAAAAAAAAAAAGAATGTTAATTCATGGGGTGGCTAGGTGTTACAGTGAAGAAAGCACTGGCCCTGGAGTCAGGATGACCTGTGTTCAAATCTGGCCTCACACACTTGACACACTTAACTAGCTATGTGACCTTGGTCAAGTCACTTAACCACAATTGCCCTGCCCTTCCCTCTCCAAAACAAAACAAAACAAAATAAAAGAATGTTAATTCTACTCAGATGTCTGGACATCCCCCCCAAAACTAGCTGTATCTACACAAAACCAAATGAAGCAGATATGCTGCAATTTTTATTTTACAGGATGAATCCTGATCCAGAGAGTCAGGCAGCAAGTGCTTATTAAGCCCTTACTATGTTCTGGACACTATGCTGAGTGCTGTGGATGTAAAGAGAAGCAAAAACATGCCCTTATCCTCAGGGAGCTCACATCCTAACAGCGGAGACAGTGCACAAATAATTTTACATATGAGATATATTGTATAAATGAACAGAAATCTTAGAAGACACTGGGATCAGGGAACACTAGGAGTTTTATAAGAAACTAGGGAAGCCAGGAGGCATAGGTAAGAAGAGAAAGCATTCCAGGCATGGAGGGCAGCACATGAAAAGGAATGGAGTCAGGAGATGGATTGTCTCATTCAAGGAACATCAAGAAGTATAATGTTGCTGGAATTTAGAGTTATTAATTATTCTGCCATGCAGAGGATTAGCTCAGTAGGTGCAGGAGAAGGATGGGGCTGGGGTGGGGGTGGGGAGAAGAAAGCACCAAGACCAGCACTTCCCATTTACTATTAAATGTTCTGCACAAATTGGACTGCCAACATAATAAAGCTAAGAGTAAACTGGGCTGGCACAGTTCTCAGCTAGAAATTGAGCTTTTGGCTTTCAAGGACTGTGCAATGAAAGCTGGGGGTACAGATAATAGAGCTGGTGGCTGTGAAAATGAAGGGATCTCTCCTGATGGATATAGAGACTGACAGATCCCAGCCAAGAAACTGCCTTATAGTCTCTGACCCAGGGATTTTGAGATTGGAGTTATGAGAAAGGAGGATTGCAGGTACAAGGCAGAAATTAGGAAACTCCTACAGGTAGGTCAAAATCACTACAGGGGGAGGGGTAGGGTGGGAATAATGACACCTGAGCAGCTGGTGGGTGGATTTCCACCAAGGAGCTGGGGTAGTTGCAAGAGAAGTTCAGACAGAAACCTGAATAATCAGAGCAATGACTCCTGAGGCATAGTCTAATGAAGCCAGTGCTGAGCTACTTTCCACATCTGACTTCCATAGGGTGAGAGAACTCTGTGAAAATGTACTTTTGCTGGGTGAACTAAACTTATCAGAGTATATGGGCAGGCAATTCTGTTTGTTTCTTTTTAGGTTGGGGAATTATTCACACCTGTCCTTGCAAAGATGAATTGCCCTCCTAGTAAGCTCCTAGATGGGGATCTGGAAAGGAGGGGTAAAGTTCCTACAGGAAATTACTTTGGCTGATCATATGCCCTAACAACACACACACCTGCCACACACCCTATCCTCAGCCTGTATCAGAGGTAATTAGAGCTTGCTGTAAGATTGGAGCCTTAACTAAATGGATTCACATTTTAATATGAGTCTTCCCTGCTATATAGTCATATAGGTGTGGGTTGATTAATTGGTGAAATTTGAACAGGAGGATGAGAGAATTGTAGTTTGGGCAAATACTGCATTCAATGCCACCAAGGACTCTGGGGTTGGAGGTGGGGGGGGGGGGAGTGAGAGTCACAGAGCTCACTGGTATGCTAGGTGGGTCAAGGGAAATGATTCCATCTTTCTGAGGGAGCTTTGCCTCCTGAAACATGGTGGTGATAAATAAAGCAATTGATGGCCAGCCAATGGGGGATGCCAGTAAAACTATAAAGCAAAATTCAACCCAGGATACTAGGAGCCCTTCAGCCACTGTAATGATAATGGGAATTTGAAGATCTTCCCTGCTCCTTAACAAGTCTAGGAGAATTTGAAAACCTTCCCTACTTTGAAGATATACTCTGCCCTATAAGAGGCTGAATATAATCACATGGCCTGTGGTGGGAGGAGTTTGCTGAAAAGTAGAGCACAGCCCACAGGAAGCTGGGAATCAGAGCAGTTAAATATGGAGGGAGGAAAGGACAAATTCACAAAGGCTTGTGAGTAAATGCTGGTTTGTGAGAATGTGAAGGATGGTGTGGCTTCATGCTGTGTTGTGGCATATTAAGTTCTTTGCCACTATGATGAATTCAGCTTTCTGATTTTGTGATTCAGTTTTCTGGTATCTGAATAAATGTTTTGCTTCTGTCTTACTTTTGAAGAGTCTGTTATATTTTGTGATTGAGCATGATGGCAGCATATTTACAGTTGCCATTAGTACTGTGAATATTGCATTGGCCCTACAGCCTCACCCAAGCCTGAGGTAAAGCCCCTGTCCCATTTGGATTATTCAAGTGAAGCTACAAAGGATAGACCACGGAGGAAGTGAGTTATGGGTTCAGGCTTTGAACAGGCCCTTTCAGCAAACCCAAGGCATATTTCTGAGAATAAAATGAGGATAGAATGGAAACACTTAGAGTTATCTGAACCATCCCATATAGTTAATAGCATATAATATTTGATCCCTAGGAGGGTGAGATAGATTTCTTTTCTACTGGTCTACATGAAGAAAGTTGGATTACTTTATTATATCAGTTGTGCTTCATGCTAAAGTATTATTTTGTTATACCCTTAAGCCAACCCTATTATGTCTATGAGGAAGGCAGATGGCATCAGTTTATGGTGGACTACAAGGATCTGAACAAAATCATCATTCTCATCTCTATAGTTGCTTCTGACTTCAGTATTGTAGAAGAGATAGCCCAGGTCCAGGGTGACTGGTATGCTGTTATCATCTTTACCAATGGTTTTTTTCCCTCTATCATCAAGGCTGAGACTAGTTAGGATCAGTTAATTTTCACTTAGGAAATAATTCAATATACCTTCACTGTTTTTCCCCCCTCAGGCTATCTTAACTCTCCTTCACACTGTCCCTATATCCATCAGCAGAAAACTCCCTTCCTGAGTACATTGTGCTATACCACTACATTGATGATATAATGCTAATTGAGGCAGATAAGATTATAGTAGCACAGATCATAGATCAGATGGTGGCTCTGATAAGGGACAAGGTATGAGAAATTAGCCTTGAAAAAGAATTCAGCCTGCTTAGAAGTTTTGGGGAATACTTGGAAAACCCAGAGGATTCCAAGCAGTCCCAATAAGCCATTGTCATTTGTTTTGCCATAATCTAATAAGAGAATCCAGAGACTTACTGTACTCTCCAGGTTTTAAAGAACCCAAATTCTTTATCTGAGTGTTCTGATAGACCCCATTTACCAAGTCACCTGTGAGTCTTCCTCTTCTAAGTGGGGTCCAGAACAGCATCAGTGTAGTGGTGTACAGTACTAGAAGATGTAAAGCAACCTTGTCAACATTCTCTTCTCTTGGGTCCTTCTGAACCTTCAAGGCTCATCTTCTGAAGGTTTATATAAAGACCAGGTTGAATGGAACCTTTAGCAGGCACCAAGAGTTGGCTAGAATAAGGAGCTGTGAGGCAGAGCCAAGATGGCAAAGTAAATGCAGGGACTTGTCTGAAGTCTACCACAAACACCTTCAAATTCCTTAAGTAATGACTCTAAGAAAATTGTAGAGCAGCTGAATCCACAAAAAGACCAAGGGAAACAATTTTCCAAGATAACTTAGAAGATCAACAGGAAAAGTCTGCTGTAACAGGATAAGAGAGGAGCATAGTCCAGCACAGACAGGGTCCCAGCAAAAAAGGAGCAGGCCTTAGAGAAACAGAATCAGTGGCAAAAGAGGAGGTTTCCAGATCTCACAGCCTATGGATCACAAGGAGATCAAACAATCAGAAGGAGATTTACAGGGTTCCCTTTGCTGGAACCGGGGTAGAACTTTCTTGCATTGCCTATATTTGGATCTGGGTTATAGTCCTGAGTCTTTATCCCAGTGTGACGAGGAGCACTAGCAAAGTAGAATTTGCAGCCACAGGAGAGCAGGGATACTGGTTACATTTTCAGGGTTGAAACTGGTGGTGGTCACTCACAAACCAGTGCATAGTTTAGGAGAAAAGTAAACAAAACTCTCCCTAGATCATATCACTTTAGAAGAGCAAGAAACATACAGATCCCCAGAATTACCTCTGAAAATAGCTGCACAAAATACCTGACACTTGGGACAGTTCCCCCACAACTTGGGAAACAGAGTAGTTGAAAGTCAAGAAATAGACTGGAAAATGAGCAAATAACAGAAAAAAATTGACCATAAAAAGATCATGGTGACAAGGAAGATCAAAACACACTCAGAAGATGACAACAAAATCAAAATTCCTGCATTCAAATGAATTTGTCTCAGGCCATGAAAGAGACCATGAAAGAGCTCAAAAAGGATTTTAAAAATCAGGTAAGAGACAAAGAGCTAAAACTGGGAAGAGAAATTAAATAGGTACAATAAAATCATAAACAAAAAATTAAATAGGTACAACAAAATCATAAACAAACCTCACAGTCCTTTTCCTGCTCTATGCCCCCAAAATAGGAGTCTAGGGTTGCATTTTTCAATATTGTGGAAACACAATCAGAATAGCCCAGGACCTGGCAGCTTCTACACTGAGCGATCGAAGGGCATGGAATATGATATTCCAGAGGGCAAAAGAACTGGGAATGAACCAAAGGGTCACCTACCCAGCAAAACTGAGTATTTTGTTTCAGGGGAAAATATGGTCATTCAGTGGAATAGAGGACTTTCAAGCATTCTTGAGGAAAAAACCAGAATTGAATAGAAAATTTGACATCCAGACACAAGAAGCAAGAGATGCCTGAGAAGGTAATCAGGGAAAAGAAATCAAAAGGAACTTATCAAAGTTGAACTATTTACATTCCTATATGGAAAAGCAATAACTGTGACTGATGATATCTTTTTCACTATGAAAATAATGGAAGAAGGGAGTGTGGTCATATGAATACATATGTGAATGTGTGTGTATATGGTTACAGTTATATATGGATAGAGGGCATAGGTTGAATCGGTTGGGGAGAATACTCAAGGGATGAAATTATGAGGTGAGAGAGGAAAGTGGCAAGAGGAGATGGGGAGAGACATGGTAGGGTAAAGTATCTCATGCAGAAGAAGCAAGGGTAAATGGTTGCAAGTGAGGGGGAGAATAGGAAGGCAAAAAAAGGCAAAACCACATTCTCATTGAATTTGGTTCAGGGAGAGAATGACATACATACTAAATGGGATATCTCAACCTGCAGCAGAATAGGGGGAAGGGGGATGAGAGGAGGGATGATGGATGGGAGGGCATCCTTGGGGGGAGGGGAAGTTGGAAGTACCCACTATAGAAGAGGGACAGGATCATGTAGGGAATGGACCAGGTGGGGGGTGGGATAAGTGGAAGGGAATTATAAGCAGCCTTCTACAACATATCTACTATGATAATGTTTTGCTTAGCTAGACATGTACAACATATACTGAATTACTTATCTCCCCAGAGGGAATGGGTGACAAGGGAGGAAGGAAATGGATCTGAAATTCGAGGTTTTAAGACTAAATGTTTCAAATATATATAAATACTATTATTAATACTCTTTTGCTTGTAATTGGGAGATAAGATGTGCAGGCATTGGGACACAAAGATTCACCTTCCTCTAATGGAAAAGTCAAAGCGGGTATGGGAGAAGGTATGGGAGAGAGCAGATAGGAGGAAGTGATATCTTGTGGGACTGCTATTCTGGGAGGTTGGGTAGGGGAATAACGTGGGGAAAGTGATTGTAACTCAAAATCTGGTGGAAATGAATGATGTAAAACAGAAGTTAATAAAGTATTTGTTTAATAAAAAAATAACCTAGAAATCATCCTTCAAGAAATTCTCAAGAAAAATTGCCCTGATGTTTTAGAACCAGAGGGCAAAATAGAGGTCAAAAGGATCCACTGATCATCTCTTGAAAAAGATCCCCAAAACAAAACTCCTAGTAATATTATAGCCAGGTTCTGGAGTTCCCAGATCAAGGAGAGAATATTACAAGCAGCCAAGAAGAAACAATTTGAACATTGTGGAAATACAATCAGGATAATACAGTATCTGGCAGCTGAGGGATTGAAAGGCTTGGAATATGATATTCTGGAGGTCAAAGGAGCTAGGATTAAAACCAAGAATCACCTACCCAGCAAAACTGAGTATCGTTTCAGGGGAAAACATGGTCATTCAATGAAATAGAGGACTTTCAGTTATTCTTTATGAAAAGACCAGAGTTGAATAGAAAATTTGACATTCAGATACAAGAATCAGATACAAGAAGGTAAACAGGGAAAAGAAATCATAAGGAACTTGTAAAAGTTGAACTATTTACATTCCTACATGAAAAATGATAATTGTAATTGATGAAACATTTCTCAATATGAGAATAGTTGAAGGGAATATAAATGTGTGTGTGTGTGTATATATCTATATATATAGATATATACACACACACATACATGCACATATATATATATACATACAGATGTCTATGTAGGAGGGTATATAGGTATATGAATACATATGTGAGTGTGTGTATATATGTGTGCAGGTATACATAGACAAAGGGCACAATACCAATTGAATAGGAAGGGATGATACTTAAAAGATGAAATTGAGAGGTGAGAGAGGTATATAAAGAGAGGAGATGGGGAGAGATAGAATGGGGGAAATTATTTTATATAGAAGAGGCAAGGGAAAATTGTTACAAAGGAGGGGAAGAACAGGAAGGCAAAAGGAAATGGGTCAACCTTACTCTTGTTGAATTTGGCTTAGGGAGGGAATGACATACACACTAAATAGGGTATCTCACCCTACAGGAGAGTAGGGTGGAAGTGGATGAAAGGGGGGATGATGGAGGGGAGGGCAGTTTGGGGGGTGGAGGGAAGTTAGAAGCACACACTTTTGAAAAGGGACTGGGTCAAAATAGAGAATAGAACAAGTGGGAGGTGGGAAAGGATGGAGGGAAATATAGTCAGTCTTTCACAGTATATCCACTATGGAAATGTTTTGTATAGCTACACATGTACAGCCTATATTGAATTGCTTATCTTCCCAGTAAGGGTGGGTGACTAGGGAGGTAGGGAAAGAATCTGGAATTTAAAAGTTTAAAATCAAATGTTAAAAAAATATATTATTTTAATTTTTTTTACATGAAACTGGGAATTTTTTTTTTTACAGGCACTGGGGTATAGAGATCCATCTTGCCCTACTGGAATGTTAGAGGGGGGATGGGAGAGGATATAGGAGAGAGCAGATTGTGGGAGGGGGTATACAGTGGGATCTCTGTTTTGGGGTGGTTGGTAGGGGAAAGACAGGGAGAAAATTTGTAACTCAAACTCTTGTGGAAATGAATGATGTAAACTAAAAATATATATAAAATTTAGTTAAAAATGAAATGTATAAGAATTCCAAGGATCTATGGGGATTTAATTTGTATCCTGCATCTATGCTAAATTTGTTATCCCAAGTAGTTTTTTACTTGATTCTCTAGGATTCTCTAAGTATATCATCACATCATTTACAAAGAGTGATAGCTTAGTCTCTTCTTTGCCTAACCTAATTCCTTCCATTTCTTTTTTTCTCTTACTGCTACAGCTAAAATTTCTAGTACCAAATTAAATAAGAGGGGTGATAGTAGACATCCTTGTTTCACCCCCAATCTTATTGGAAATGCTTCTAGCTTATCCCCATTACATATAATACTTGCTGAGAGTTTTAGATAGATGCTACTTATTATTTTAAGGAAGACTCCCTTTATTCCTATACTTTCTAGTGTTTTTAATAGGAATGGATGTTGTATTTTGTCAAATGTTTTTTCTGCACCTATTGAGATAATCTTAGGGTTTCTACTAGTTTTGTTGTTGATATGATCTATTATACTAGTAGTTTTCCTAATATTGAACCATCCTTGCATTCCTGTAATAAATCCTACCTGATCAAAGTGTATTATTCTCATGATAGGTTGCCATAGTCTTTTTGCTAAAATTTTATTTAATATTTTTACATCTATATTCATGAGGGAAATTGTTCTATAATTTTCTTTATTTTGGCTTTTCCTGATTTAGATATCAGTACCATATTTGTATCATAAAAAGAAACTGATAGGACTCCTTCCTCTCCATTTTTCCAAATAGTTTATAAAGTATTATAATTAATTGTTCTTTAAATGTTTGATAGAATTCACTTGTAAAACCATCTGGCCATGGAAATTTTTTCCTACGGAGTTCGTTGATGGCTTGTTCAATTTTTTTTTCAGAGATGGGGTTATTCAAGTATTCTACTTCCTCTTCAGTTAATCTGGGCAATTTATATTTTTGTAAATATTCATCCATTTCACTAAGATTGTCAAATTTATCAGCATACAATTGGGCAAAATAATTCCTGATTATAGTTTTAATTTTCTCTTCATTGGAGGTTAATTCAACCTTTTCATTTTTGATACTGGTAATTTGATTTTCTTCTTTCTTTTCTTTTAATCAAATTGACTAAAGGTCTATCAATTTTATTGTTTTTTTTTCATAAAACCAGCTCTTAGTTTTATTTATTAGTTCAACAGTTTTCTTAATTTCAATTTTCTTAATCTCTTTTTTGGTTTTCAGTATTTCTAATTTAGTACTTAATTGGGGATTTACAATTTGTTCTTTCTCTAGCTTTTTCAGTTGCATGCCCAATTTGTTTATCTCCATTTTCTGTATTTTATTCATGTATACATTCAGAGACATAAAACTTCCCCTAAGAACTTCCTTTGCTGCATCCCACAAGTTTTGGTATATTGTCTCATTTTTGTTATTCTCTTGAATGAAATTACTGATTGTTTCTATGATTTCTTGTTTGATCCACTCATTCTTTAGGATTAAATTATTTAGTTTCCAGTTAGTTTTTAGTCTATCTTTCCATGGCCCTTTATTACATATAATTTTTATTGCACCATGATCTGAAAAGGATGCATTTAGTATTTCTGCCTTTCTGCACTGGATTGTAAGGTTTTTATGCCCTAGTACATGCTCTGTATGTGCCATGTACCATGAGAAGACATTATCTTTCTTCTTATTCCCATTTAATTTTCTCCAGAGGTCTACCATACCCACCTTCTCTAACAATCTATTCACCTCCTTATCTTCTTTCTTGTTTATTTTGAGGTTAGACTTATCAATTTCAGTGAGGGGGAGATTCAGATCCCCCACTGGTATAGTTTTGCTAAATATTTCTCCCTCTAACCTTAACTTCTCCTTTAGGAATCTGGATGCTATACCACTTGATACATATATGTTCAGTAATGATATTGCTTCATTGTCAATGGTGCCTTTTATGAAGACATAGTTTCCTTCCTTATCTCTTTTAATTAGATCTATTTTTGCTTTTTCTTTGTCTGAGATAAGAATTGCTAGCCCTACTTTTTTTTTTACTTTAGCTGAAGTATAATATGTTCTATTCCAGACTTTTACCTTTACCCTATGTGTACCCCTTGTTTCAAATGTGTTTATTGTAGACAGCATATTGTAGGATTATGGTTTTTAATCCATTCTGCTATCTGCCTCCATTTCATGGGGGAGTTTATTGCATTCACATTGACAGTTATGATTACTATCTGTGTCATTCCCTCCATCCTATTCCCTCCCCTGTTTATGCTTTTATTTCTCCCTTCTCCCTTCACCTCCTTAAGAGTTTTTCTTTTGACTACCACCTCCTTCAGTATTCCCTATCAACACCCCTTCCTATTCCTACCCATCCCCTTTACTACTTTTTCCCTCCCTTCTAAAAACCTCCCCTTTTCTTTTCCCTTTCCCTTCCTAGTGCCTGTAGAGCACAATAGATTTTTATACTTAACAAGGTATATTATTCCCTCCTTGAATCAAAACCAATGAGTGTAAATCTCATACAGTGCTCTTCTCCCTCCCTTCTTTCCCTCTATTATAATAGTTTTTTGTCTTTTCATGTTAGAATCCTATACTTAACTGATTATGTTATTCCCTCCTTGAACCAAACCAATGAGAGTGATAATTATTACTTATAAAATGTATAATTTATAAATTACTTATTATTTAAATTTAGTGTACAAAAAAACTAACCTGAAAAATAGACCAAAGAGAGATAATTTTAAAATTATTTCATGACCAGAAAGTCACAATCAGAAAGAGAGCCTAGACATTATATTTCAAGAAATTATAAAGGAAAAGTCCCTGATAAAATTCTATCTAGAGGGCTAAATAGAAAATGAAAGAATCCAATGATCACCTCTGAAAAGAGATCCCAAAATGTAAACTTTATATACATTTAAGCACTATATGAATGTTAATTATAACAATGATAATGATGACAATCATCATCATTATTTTATTGATGCACTACCATTCATACATTAATATGAATTAGTTCAAAGTATTGCTTTTTATGTAGCTGAAATCCTCTAATATAATACTGAGTTTTATTTAGGGGAATGAATTGGAAGGGAGGTGATTTTGAATTATAGAAAACTTTGGAAGTTAAGGAAGATCTAGGTGGAATGCTGAAACAAGAGGTAACATGAAGAACTAGAAAAGGAGATACCAGTAATTGGAAGGAAAAATGGAGAAAGACATATGAGATGATGCCAAACACAAAGCTCACTTATTTTGAAATTTTGTTTTCTTCTTGAAACAAGGAAAAAGGCAATAAACACTCCTTCTGACTCCTGGATCATGAATCATGATTTTCTGTTCCCAGGATTTGAAACTTAGGCAAGTACTATTAGTGCCAACATTCAGCTACTTTTGGATTTGTAGTGAGACCAAGAATGTTTGCAGCTGGCAAAAATGCTACACAAGGACAAGTGATTTAGTTGGTGACAGGTATATGTAATAAAACAAGTGATACAGCACAAAAGATCTAAGGCAAAAGCCAATAAACCTACTGGTTTCACTGAGCCTTTTGTTTTCCTCCTAGTTTAATCTGCATGCTAATTAGACTGAAAGGAACTTTATTGCCCCAGCTCAAGACAATTTGCTTTGAAGTTTTGTTGAGTGTAGTCTCTAAAATAGTTTGAGTGGACACAGACTTAACATCAGAGATTTTACAGCGATTAAAAGGAATTTTCTACCCCCAATTCTGATAGTTGACTGAGGATAGTTATTTATAGTGAAAATAATAAGAAGTGGTCAAAAGAATTGACTCAAACCTGGCCCAAGGGCTTATGGTTGCTTTTGCTGGCTTCTTGGCAGAAAGTAGCTGTCATGACCCTACTCTGTTTGCACTACAAATATGTTAGTGCTCTTTTTTTTTTTTTTTTGCTTTTTTTGGGGGGGAGGGCAATTGGGATTAAGTGACTTGCCCAAGGTCACACGGCTAGTTTTTTTAAATTAAACAAATGCTTTATTAACTTCTGCTTTACATCATTCATTTCCACCAGATTATGAGTTACATTTTCCCCCATTTTTTCCCTACCCACCACCCCAGAATAGCACTAGATATCCCCTCATCCAATCCGCTCTCTCCCATATCTTCTCCCATACCCCCTTCGACTTTGCCATTAGGGCAAGGTGAATCTCTGAGCCCCACTGGCTGGACATCTTACGAAACATTTAATTTTAAAACTTCAATTTTCAGATTCATTCCCTTCCTCCCTCGTCACCCACTCCCTCTGAGAAGATAAGCAATTCAGTATGTGTTGTACATGTATAGCTATGCAAAACATTACCATAGTAGATATATTGTAAAAGACTGCTTATATTTCCCTCCTACCTGTCTCACCTCCCACCTGGTCCATTCCCTACTTTGATCCTGTCCCTCTTTGATAGTGGGTACTTCTAACCTCCCCTCTCCCCAGAATGCCCTCCCCTCCATCATCCCCCATCTCATCCCCCTTTCCCCTACTCAGGAGAGTGAGTGAGGGTAAGATATTCCATTTAGTATGTATGTGATTCTCTCCTTGAGCCAACTTCAATGAGAATATGCTTTTGCCTTTTTGCCTTCCTGTTCTTCCCCTCCCCTGCAACTACTTCCCCTTGCCTCTTCTACATGAGATAGTTTACCCTACCCTGTCTCTCTCCATCTCCTCTTGCTACTTTCCTCTCTCACCTCTTGACTTCAGCCCTTAAGAATCATCCTTTCCTTGGGGCGGCTAGGTGGCGCAGCGAGCAGAGTGCTGGCCCTGGAGCCAGAAGGACCCGAGCTCTGATCCGGCCCCAGAAACCCAACATACAAACAAAAACCCAGCCGCATAACCCCAGGCAAGTCACCCAACCCCAATTGCCCTCCAAAAAAAAGAATCATCCCTTCCCATCAAATTCAACCTGTGCCCTCTATCCATGTATACCTGTGAACATATGCCATGTACCCTTCTTCAATTATTTTCATAATGAGAAAGGTTTCATCAAACACAGTTATTGTTTTTCCATGTAGGAATGTAAATAATCCAACTTTGATAAGTTCCTTTTGATTCTTTTTCCTTGATTACCTTCTCAATCAAATTTTCTATTCAACTCTGGTTTTTTCCTCAAGAATGCTTGAAAGTCCTCTATTCCACTGAATGACCATATTTTCCCCTGAAACAAGATATTCAGTTTTGCTGGGTAGGTGACCCTTGGCTTCAATCCCAGCTCTTTTGCCCTCTGGAATATCATATTCCATGCCCTTCAATCCCTCACTGTAGAAGCTGTCAGGTCCTGGGCTATTCTGATTGTGTTTCCACAATATTGAAATTGTTTCTTCCTGGCTGCTTGTAGTATTTTCTCCTTGATCTGGGAGTTCTGGAGCCTGGCTATAATATTCCTAGGTGTTTTCTTTTTGGGATCTTTTTCAGGAGGTGATCTGTGGATTCTTTCAACCTCTATTTTGCCCTCTGGGTCTAAAACATCAGGGCAGTTTTCCTTGAGAATTTCTTTAAGGATGATTTCTAGGTTCTTTCTTTGATCATGGCTTTCAGGTAGTCCAATAATTTTTAAATCATCTCTCCTGGATCTATTTTCCAGGTCAGTGGTTTTTCCCATGAGATATTTCACATTGCCTTCTATTCTTTCATTTGCTTGGATCTGCTTAATAGTATCTTGATTTCTCATAAAGTCATTAGCTTCCATTTGCTCCAGTCTAACTCTGAAGGAATGAATCTCCTCAGTGATCTTTTGAGATTCTTTTTCCATCTGGCAAATTCGACTTTTTAAGGCATTTTTCTCCTCATTGCCTTTCTGAGCCTCTTTTGCCATTTAATTAGTCTATTTTTTAAGGAGTTATTTTCCTCAATCAGGCTGTTGACTGTCATTTCATACTTTTCTTGCATCTTTTTCATTTCTCTTCCCAAATTTTCCCCCACTTCTCTTATCTGCTTCTTAAGGTCCTCTATGGCCTGTAGCCAGCTTGTATTTTCATTTGGGGCTTTTGGTGCAGGAGTTCTGACCTCACAGTCCTCCTCCATGCTTTGAGCCTCTTTGCCCCTAAAATAGGAGTCTAATGTTGAACTTTTCTGTTTATTTTGTTTCTTTTGCCTAGGCATGTTGCCACTTAATTACTTGATTTTTGGGCTTGTTGCCACAGTAGGACTCTGCCATGAGACAGGGCAGCTTCTGCTCAAATGTGGGGTCTTCACAACTTCTGCCAGTTGGGTGGCCTCTGTAAAGCCTCCACCCACTCTGGCAAGTTGGATATCCACCCCAAACTTCCCCCCCAGACCACAATCCAGATCCAGGCAGTTTAAAGCAAAAGCGATTAACCCCCAGACTGATTGCTGGATCTTCCTACAGTTCGCAGACCAGGAGCTAGAGCCACTACAGATGCTGCAAAATGGCTTCTGTGTAGCTGTTTCTTCAGCAGCTTTTTGCCCCCAGGGGAGGAAGCCACATGTTCCCCAAATACTGGTCCCAACGTCCATAGGGCACTAATCTCTCACTTTGTCCTAGGCATATCTGTGCTGATAATTCTGGAATCACCACAATTGCTGGTGTTCTGGGGTTCCTCCAGCCGGCTGAAGGCCCGACATGGCTAGTTTTTGTGTTAAGTATCTGAGGTCAGATTTAAACTCAAGTCTTCCTGAATCCAGGGCTGGTGCCCTATTCACTGCACCACCTAGCCACCCCTTGTTGTTAATGCTCTTTTGCTAAGAGATTCAAGTCACTTCATCCTAGCAAATCTTTCAGAGAGCAAAACATGACCCCCGTAGTCTAAAGATAGTAACAGAGAGCAGTTTAGAAAAACAAAATCAAAGATCAGCAGTGAATAGCTAACATGTAGTTTAAAACAGCTGCAAAGCCTGAAGAGAGAAGCACAATGGCATTACAAGAGGCATGAGTCGCTCATATTAAGCCTGTTCTCAGCGCCTGCGCTTCCAGCTGGTATCTCGGGGACTGACGGGAGAGTGCGCTATCCTGTTTGGCTACTCCTTTGTTTTGAGCTGATATGTGCTTCTCTTTTTTTTTTCTTTTCCATTCTCCTTTATCCCATGAAGTTACAAGTTACACACGCACACACACACACGCGCGCGCACACATGCACACACGCGCACACACACGCACACGCACGCACGCACACACACAGGGAAAAGGGACATAGAGACAGAGTGTGTGTGTGTGCATGTGCACATATGTGCATGGGTGCATGGGTGCATGAGGGCATAGGGTTAGAGGACAAGAGGAAAATGGACCCCATACCCACCCCTTACCCAGACAGCAGGGAGGGGGCACAGCCCCAAACAAAGGACTTTTAGGTAGAGATAAGAAAGGATCCAATGGCCACTAACAGACTTTTGGGGGGAAATGGGGCTCCTACCCCCAGAACTTATCCTAAGGGACCTTGTACTTATTGGGGGCTAGAGAAAAAAACCAAGAGACCAGGAAACAACAGAAAAAAAAGTCGGTAAATAAAGTAGTAAAGGGGACAGTGCAAAGCTCCCCCAAAGGCTTCCTAAGCTTGGAGGGGCCAGCTCACCTCTATTTAATATTAAATTGGGGCGAAGGGAATTATTCCAAGGGGTGACTTTTCTGCCCCTCACAGACTGTACCTAGAGGGTGAGGGGAAAGAAACCTTGTCATATAGGAAGGAACGGGGGAAAACAGAAGCTGGATGATGAGGGTCTTGTTGGTTGGTTGTTGTCAGCTCCCCAATTTAGGATAATTTCTTTCCTTTCCTAGACCAGTTGAGACCTACATCACCAAAATAGGCTCTAAGAGGATCTTTACCCCATTCCCACACTCTTAAAATATTAGAACAAGTGGGTTTCCTCCAAATGTCAGAGGAATGACTGAGGGACTTCATCCCTCACTTGTGATCCCTTCCCTACCAATACTTAGGAGAGGGCCTGGGGGGCCCTCACCAGTCATAGCATCCTGACTTTTGGGAGGGGAAATCCTTAGGGCCCTGTATAGCCAGCCGAGGAGGTGCCTCAGCCCTTCTACCCCCACTTGCCCCAGTACCCTCATGCAGATGAAATTCCAGGGAGCATTGTGGCTGGTATTGGGATGTCTCTCTCCTCCATTCATTGTCAAATGCTTCAGCATCATTCTCATCCAAATTGATGTAGTCCTGTCGGTCTTCCTGGTCCCCAGTGGGTGATTTAGGGAGCGCTGAAGGATGTGTGCCCTATCTCGGATGTGATGCCCAATGGACATCTGCTCTAGCCTGCTGTCAGAGTCCCTCACTGTTTTCCTTGTCTCCTGGATCCCACCTGGTGCTGAGCACATCTCTGATATTTCTTTGACTTTGGGAACCATCACCCAGGTTGGAGTAAGAGATGACAGTGGAGGATGAAAAGGTCTGACAGTTGGCTCTAGTTGTCATGTGTTCCACATTCCCAATCATATCATTCATCATACCAAACATGTCCATGAAACTACCTGTCATTCCCAGCATCCCAAAGGGTGAGGCAGCTCCAGCCTGCATCCTCCAGCTGGCAGGTGGAGCCCCTGGTATGCTCCCATCTGTGATGCTAAGGAAAGGGCTGTAGCCAAAGCCTCCTGACAACATACAGCTCATGTATTGTTGATGAATAGCAAAAGGGTCCATGAGAAACATGGGGTCCTCAGGCTCTCAGTCCCTCATGAACCAGAACATCCTGCTCTCGGCTTCCGGGAGCTCTGAACCAGCCCCGATCCAGGGCGCTCAGGGGCCTGAGGCTCAGGCGCCCATCCGGTGAGCCCAATCCCGTGCATGGCGTAGGCCTACAGAGTCTCGGTCCTGGTTGGGTGCTCCGCTGGGCCCAGGGCATGCAGAGGCAGGTGATCAGGCCAAACTATCCTTCCTTCCTTCTTCCCTCCTCCTCCTCCTCCCCCTCCTCCCTGCTTTTCAATTGGCTTAGTAAAAGTGAACACATCAGATGGCACCTGGTAATTTACAGTGGACTAAAAGGAACTGAACAAAGTTGTCAGGTCTGTTGCTATAGTTGTTACTGACCTTGTCTTATGTGGTGAATCAAGTAGCTTAGGTGTAGCATAAGTGTCAGAAGATTATAGACTTTCAGAGAGCAATGAAATTTGTTATTACATCGATGACATAATATTGGCTAGGCAATATGAAAACATAGAGACCAAGGCCCTGGATTGGATGGTGGCCCATATAAGGGATAAAGAATAGGATATTAATCCCAAGAAAATGTAGGGTCCAGCCTGTTTGGTCAATTTTGGGGGAAGGCAGTGGATGGGAAGAACCCCCATGATTTTGGGATAAGCTACTCTCATTGGCTTTCCCATAATCTTAAAGAGGAAGGGTAGAGCCTTTTATTGGACTATTTATGTTCTAAAGAACACACATTGCTTGCTTGGGTATCTTAGTGGTTCCAATTTACTAAATCACCAGTGAGTCTGCTTTTTATGAATGGTGCTCTTAACAGGTTACAAACCCTAGAAGACCTAAAACAGACTGCCCAATAGACTCTCCCTGTAGGCCTTGTGAAGTCCACGTTTTTCTCTGTCCACAAAGATTAGGCTAAATAGTACCTTTGACAGGTATTTAGAAGGTGGTCAAATGAAATTTCATTTCTGTTTCTAGAACGGAAATTTTCCTGAAGCAGCCATTCACTATACCATTTTTGGAAAGAAGTCACTTTCTTGCTACTGGTCCCTAATTGCTACTTGGCAGATGATACCATATTATAGCATTACCCTTCATTGAGAGTTGCCTATTATGAATTGGGTGATACAAAATAGGTCTCCTAACAAGGTGAAAATGACACTAGAGTTCTCTATTTTTAAATAGATATGTTACACTCAAAGTTGAACCCCCTGGGACACCTGGAGTATGTTAACGTCTTTCACGAATAAGTTGCAATTCTAGTAGAATTAAGGCCTCCAAATCCAAACTCTGACATTTTTCCTCCTCCTTAGCCCAAAAGGCTTCCACCTATGAGGATCTAATTCCCCAGGAGAACCATTTTGCTTGGTTTACTTATGGTTCTGCCCATTTTGAGAGAGGTATATGAAACTGGATTTCAGCAGCCTTTAATTTGGTAATAGGCAATACTGTGACAGATGGATGGGGGTACTGACAAGAACTTCCAGTAGGCTGAGCTTCAGGATGTATGGCTAACGTGTGAGAGAGCCTTGAGGGATGGGGCAGATATGATTTTTATTTATACTGATTCTTGGGCTATGGATTTCTGTTTTAGCCCAGAGCACAAATATATTTCCCAAGAAGAAGATATTTCTCAGGTTCCAGATGAAGTATCTCCAATGTAGACTGCTTATCTTTTGATGATGGAATGTATCAAGAGTTTCAATCATTTTGGTTGTTATTTTTCCAAATTCATATAAAAGCTTCAAAATGACAGGAACCAGGGATATGAGTCTTCCTGGCAGATACATTAACAGCCTCAACAAATAAATTTTCATTTCAGGACCATTGGTCACAAGACAAATTATGTTACCTCTCAAGTAGTATATACAATGGTTATTAGGGCAATTATATAGAGCAGTAGATAGTGCCAGGGTTAGGATCAGGAAGACTCATCTTCATGAGTTCAAATTTGGCCTCAGACACTTACTACCTATGTGATGCTGGGCTAGTCACTTAGCCATGTTTGCCTCCGTTTTCTCATCTGCAAAATGAGCTGGAGAAGGAAGTGGTTAACCACTCCAGTATCTCTGCCAAGAAACCCCAAAAGGAGGCCAGGAAGAATGGGATACCATTGAAATGACTGAACGACAATTAACAACGGTTGTTGGAAATCCTTCTGCTTTCATGTTGTAGCTTTGCACCTTAATCGGGTTTGACTTTGTACTAGACTCAGTGTTCTTTATTTCAGACCATATTTGATAAGGTCAGAAGATAAGGTTTCTCTGACTCTTGGAAAGTGCATGTGAAAGTTTTGATCATCATAACTAGAAAGAGGGTAGGTTTTGATCATTTTTAGCCCATGCAGTGACTGCTACAATACTGAAGTTTATGGTTTACTGAATACAATACTGCTCTACTTATATAATACGATACTTATATTTCACTGAATGCAGGCTCACTAAGTACCTGTGATTTGTCCTGTATCCAAGTTCTTGTAACCAACAAATGACATGGGTTGGGGTTCTCCTGATTCCAAGTTTGGTGCTTTCCCCATTATATACTGTCTGATAATATAGCTTTGAAGCCTGGCTCTGGTACTAACTCTATGATATGCTGGCAGATCACTTTTTACCTTCAGATCTCAGTTTTCTCATCCAGGACCATATGGCCATGAGAAGATGTATCTGAGTCCATGTCTGCAGGCTCACTCTCCTGCCATTATTTGATTTTTAAAGTCCCTCTTAAGGTCCTCTATGGCCTGCAACCCACTCATGTTTTCCCCTGGGGCTTTTGGAGCAGGACTTCTGACCTCACAGCCCTCCTCTTGCTCTATGCTTTGATTCTCTTTGCCCCCAAATTAGGAGTCTAAGGTTGCATTTTTCTGTTTAATTTGTTTCCTTTGCCTTGACATGTTGCCACTTAATTACTTGACTTTTGGACTTGTTGCCACAGTATGGCCTGGCCCCAGACGAGAACTTTTGTCCCGAACATGTTGGGGGGGGGCAACTTCCATTTCTGGCAAGCTGGAAACCCACCCACCCCCTCCACCCCAGATCACAATCCAGATCCAGGGAGGATAAAGCAAGAGCGATTACCCCCCAAGACTGATCGCTGGATCTCCCTACAGTTCGCAGGCCAGGAGCTGGAGCTGTCTCTGAAAACTACAAAATGGCATGTCTCCTCAGTGGCTTCTAGCCCCCAGGGGAGGAATCCTATGCATTCCCCAAATACTGGTCCCAAAGTCCATAGGGCACTAACCTCTCACTTTGTCCTAGGCATGTCTATGTTGATAATTCTGGAATCGCCACAGCTGCTGGTGTTTTGGGGTCCCTCCAGCCAGCCACTGGCCCTGCTGCCCTGGGACTAAAACTGCGACTCAGGCGGACCTGTGCTTGACTCCCCGTGCACTGTGTGCTGCGCTGCTGGCTCCCAGAGCACTGCGCTGGTCCTTCCTGCAGGGCTGCTGGGCTGTCTTCAGTGGGAGGTCAGCTTCTCTGTGGCATTCTGTGGGTGCTGGGGCTCCAGAAGTTGTTCAGAGTCCCCTTTTACATAGTTTGGAGGTAGTCAGGGGGGAGAGTGGCTTGGATGTGCTGTTTCTACTCTGCCATCTTGGCTCCGCCGGCTCTCCGTTATGTTTTTACTCACTATATTCTTTCAGCCTCTCTTTTTACCCTGTTACCTTATTTTCTCCCCAACCCTTCCACTCCCTGACTTAAAATAAATTAAAAACAAAAAAATATTCTATGATAGATTCAAAGCACTTGGGGTTAAGTAACTTGCTCAAGGTTACACGGCTAGTCATAATGTGTGGGTGCTCATTTTCTGAGGCCGAATTAGATCCCGGGTCATCCCAACTCTAAGGCCAGTGCTCTTACTCATCTATGATACATTTTAAGTGGAAAAATGAGCTCAATATTAAAGTTTATATCATAAGAAAAAGAGTGGATCATAACATTTCTTGTAACCATAAAAAGAGATATATACTTTATGAAACAAAAAGTAGGGGCAATTAAAAAAGAGAAAATAGATAACTTTGATTATATGAAACCTAAAAACTTCTGAGTACAAAAATTAATGTACCAAAGATAAAGGTAGGGAAGTAGTTGAATTTGAAAAAAAAATTTTTGTATCATATTTCAGTGATAAGTGTTTGGCATCCAAGAGATATTAATAAATAACAGGTGTATTTATAAATATATGTATATATGTGTGTTTGTAAGTGTATGTATATATCATCATCTTTTATTTTCAGTCATGTCCAAATTTTTGTGACCCTATTTTGGGTTTTCTTGGCAAAAATTCTGGAGTGGTTTGCCATTTCCTTCTTCAGCTTCATTCTTAAAGATGAGGAAACTGAAGCAAACAGGGGTAAGTGACTTCCCCAGGGTCACACAGGTTAGTAAGTACCTGAGGCCAGAATTGAATTCTGGAAGTTGAATTTTCTTGACTCCAGGTCTGGCACCCAATCCACTCACTGTGCCAGCTACTTGCCCAAATGCATACATGCATACACATACAGAGAGATGCACCAACACCTTTCTCTAATAGATAAGAAGTCAAGGTATATGAACAGTTTTGAAAATAAGAATTGAAAACTATTAACAATGATATGAAAGAATGTACTAATATATCATTCTCTAATAAGAGAAGTGTAAGTCAAAACAACCCTGAAATCTTACTTTATACTGTGAAAATGGAAAAAGAAGACAAAAAATTGGAACAATCTAAAAGGTATAGCCTCAAAATTAGACATGCAATTATATTGTTCAGTAATATATGGAGCTATAAATCAGTATGGATGTTTTGGAAAGCAATTTGGAATTATGCAACTAAAGTGACTAAAATGTCCATATTTTTTGATGCATAGATTCTATTAGCCTTATATCCAAGAAAGTTATTGATAAGCATAGATAGAGAGATAGAGAGATAGATAGAGAGATAGATAGATAGATAGATAGATAGATGATAGTGCTTCTTGTGATGGCAAATAATAGGAAACAAGATATATCCACATCAGTTGGGAAATGACTAAACAAGTTGTGATTCATTAGTCTATTGGAATATTACTGTGTTATAAGAAACAATAAATAGGAATAATATAGACAAGTGTGGAAAGATTTACATAAACTGATGCAGAGTGAAATATGCAGAATTAAGAAAACAAACACAATGATAACTACAATATAAATATCCAGTCACAGACATTCACTTGCTGTGTGACCCTGGACAAGTCACTTAGGCTGTCTCTACCTCAGTTTCTCCATAAGGGGGTAAGAATAACACATACCTCACAAGGTTGTTTTAAGGATAAGGTGAGCTATTATTTGTAAAGAGCTTTGCAAATCTTAGCATTATATAAATGCTAGCTATTAAAAGTGAATGTCATGAAATCACAGAGAATAAGCAGTTTCAAAGAAGGGGGATTAGAAGACAATCCAACCCCACTGTTTGCAGAAGTGGGAGGTCCATAGTTGTGTTACATTGAAGACTTTTTTTGATGTTTTGATTAGTTTTCCTGATTTTTTCTCTCCTTTTTTTCCCTTAAAAATATCATTGGGCATATTGAATAACTCTATGGGAGAGGTCAGGAGGAGGAGAAGGGAAAAGATTTGTTATATAAAAAATGTTATCAATCAAATTAATTTAACACATCTCCCCGCTTCCATATAATTAGCATCTCACAACATCAGGCGCAGAAGAAATTCCTGAGAATAAAGAATGCTTCTGAAGATGTTGTTAAGAATACAGGTATCTGGGCAGCTAGGTGGCACAATGAATAGAGCACCAGCCCTGGAGTCAGGAGGACATGAGTTCAAATCCAGCCTCAGACACTTAACACTCAGACACTTAACTAGCTGTGTGACCTTGGGCAAGTCACTTAACCTCAATCGCTCTACCTTCCCCCATCCAAAAAAAAAAAAAAGAATACAGGTATTTCTGATCTTGTGACATAGGTTCATCTTTGCCAAAACCTTTATTGTTTTCTGTGCTTGATATTTTTGTATGCTTGGCAGCATGACCTGGAACATAACATTTTAGCAGAGACATGTACAATCCATAGGAACACATATGTAGTCATACAGGGAAAATCAGCACAGAATAGGAATCTCTCTGTCTCTCTGTCTCTATCTCTCCAGTATCAGAGGAGAGAAGGGGATGTATTTGAGATGTGTTTCAAAGGTGAAATTGACAGGTCTTGGCAAATAGATTGGATATGGGAGGTAGGGAAATGAAATGGAATGAAGAGTCAAGGATGAAACCTAGGTTGTGAACCTGGGGACTTGGAAGATGGCATAATAGGGATACTTAGAAGGGGAAGTATTGGAGGAGAGGAGAGAATAATGAGTTCAACAGCAGACATATTGAGTTCAAGATTCTACAGGACATCCCTTTGAGATGTCTAATAAGCAATTGGAGACATGAGACTGAACATCAGCAGAGAGGTTAGGGCTAGATAAGTACATTTGAGATTCATCAGCATTAAGATGATAACAATTCATGGAAGTGGGTGAGATGTGACCTAGTGAAATACTAGAGAAGAGAAGGATGGAGGATAGAACCCTTGGGTTGCCCAATGTTAGTATCAAGGAGAAGAGGGGACTCACAGCCTTCATAGAGATCAAGAAGGCTGAGAACTGAGAAAAGGCCATTAGGTTTGGCAGCTGAGATGTCATGAGTAACTTTGGAGAGAGCAATTTTGGTGTAACAATAAAGTTGGAAGATGGATTGTAAGAGCTTAAGAAGAGAGCAAGAGGAGAAAAAGTGAAGATTCCTATTGTGGACAGCCTTCTCAAGGAGGTTAGTGGCAAAGAGCCAGAGAGATATGGGATAACAGAAAAGATCAAGTGAAGGCTTTTTACAAATCACTTATTTGATTAATTCTTTATGTTTTGCTAGGAATCAACATCGTTTACTGGCTTGTAGTTTTCACTATCCATCATTTTGAAAATCAAGCCCTTTGCCAATATTTGCTCTTCTGGCACCTTTACTCCATGATTTCTCAAAGATTAATGACAGTGATGCCATGCATGATGAGGGCACTAGCTTCACACACTAGTGCTGTTTAAAACAAGTGCCTAAAACTGATAGAAGGACTTTTTTGATAGTGTTTAAAGATTTTCCCATAATATTATTATTGAGGAGCTGTCACTCCCTAAAAAGAGGAAGAGAGAGCCAGGTAAGATTTTTTTTTTGTGGTAGAATAATAAAGTTTCTCTCTCTCTCTCTCTGTCTCTGTCTCTCTCTCTCTCTCTCTCTCTCTCTCTCTCTCTCTCTCTTTCTGTCTCTCTCTCTCTTTCTCTCTCTCTCTCTCTCTCTCTCTCTCTCTCTCTCTCTCTCTCTCTCTCTCATCTACCTGTCCCTCTCTCTCTTCCCCTTCTTTTCCCCCTCCCCCTCTCTCTCATCTTCCTAAAGTGTCTTTCCAAATTGCAGGCTACAGCAGTTTCCTACGGCAACCCTTACCCTGACATAACTTTCTCCCCTACCCCCCACTCCCAACTTTCTTTGCTCACAGTTTCCCTAGTGGTTTCCCTGGTAAAACTTCTTCTATTTGTGAACCTGATTGGCTTCAGTTTTTCAGACCTAGCTTCCTGGCTTAGAGTAAATAAAAAGCCCATGCTATGTGGGCTCTGAGCCTCTTAGACTTGGTTGGTGCCTGAGACTGCAAGTCACTATACCTTGACCAGATGCATTTCCAGATGGAGATGAGTCAGGGTTGTCTAGAGCCACTCTATCCTTGTTGTGTATACTTGTCACATATCCTTACTGTGTTAGGGTGAAGTGAATTTTATTTATTTTTTTGTTAAATGTTCAGTAACTTACAAGTACCTCATTGCATCACAGCATCAAACCTGAGTGGCACCTAGAACATTTGGAGTAGTCTTGACAGGTTAGGACAAGGTGTTCTTATGGTTCACATCAAGGCTGAACTGGAGAAAGAATCCCACGAATAGGAAAGATGTGGGTGGTATGAGTGCCTGAAGGAACACTGCTTAACTTCCTGTGGCCAGAGACCTCCTGAACATGTATGGGAAGTCTTCTTTGGGGGACCTTCAGTATGCTACTGCTCAGGCAGGGAAATTAGCTCACTGTATTATGGAAGAGGATGCCAGTGAAGGTGAAGAACATGTTCACATTACCTAGATGTTGTTGATTGTGCTGATTAAGTTGGACAGCAGTGAAGTGGCACTGAAGGGGAATTCAGCAGCTAGAGTCAGAGTTCTGGGCTTTCAGCTGAGGGGCAACTAACTAGTGGAGCAGCTAGCATAGTAAGTGGAGACATCTCTCCTATGAGGCTGGGGAGTTAGGGGACCCAGCCAGCAATATACCCTATGATCTCTGACCCAGAGGTTCTCAGAGGATCCATGAAACCAGAGAAGAGAAACAGATTTGAGGCAGGGACTGGAGCATTATCACCAGTGTTTAGAAAGCCTTGGCTTATCTCATCTTTGCTGGTTGGAGGAGCGTGGTGACTTCCTGCCCTGAGGGAACCAGCTGTGGGAAAATCCTCTCCACCAAAGAGAAGTTCCAGCAGAAATCTGAGAAATCCCTGGAGCAATGGCTCTGGAGGGTGTAGTCTGAAGGAACCAGCATTGAAAAGTTCTCTGCTTTAGACTTCCTAGTCTGGGGAAATTCTCAGGACTGACTTCTTCAAGGTCAACTAAATGTGTAAGATCTCTAAGAAAATCCAGAGTTTAGCCTGTTCAGTCCGGTTTTGGAGAAATACAACAGAAGGGGAAAGACTAAAGGATGCCAGGCACAATCTAGAATAAGCTATTGATACTTGCTTCCCTGTGATCTCAGTAAGTTCAAAGACTTAGTGGACTCTTTAGATTTTGGAAAATTGTCATTCCCTACCTGGATATCCTGATGGCACACATTTACAGAGGCACCCACAGGTCAGTGTCTTTCAAGTGAAGTTCAGAACATGCTACAGTCCTGGAAGATGTACAGCAGGCTGTTCATCAGTATCTCCTCTTAGGAACTTACCAATAAAGACACCTGTTTCCAGAGGTCTTTGTCCATAAAAACCAGGTTAGTTGAAGCCTTTGGCAGGCACCAAGAAGTGGCTACAATATGCATAGTCTGGTTTCTGGAGGTCCAAGTTCCCAATAACAACTTCTGAAAAGCAGTTGCTAATTTAAAATAAATTATTTTTTAAAAAAGGAAAGAAAAGCAGTTGCTTGCCTCTTATTGAGCCCAAGTTGCTACCTTACAGATGACACAGGTAAATATCTTACAATTGTGTTTCATTCAGATTTGCCTACTATTGGCTGAGTAATACAAGATGTTTCATCTTGTAGTGGCTTTTATGCTAAATAAAAAATTTACATTAGAAATCATGCTTCCCCAGGTCCTTCTGGTATTAATGCTCCTTGCAAATAAGTGGTGCCTATGCCAAGGACTGTGGCTTCCAGTCTAGACTCTGAAACCCTGCCTCCTCTGCTGGCCCAGTTGGCTCTAGTCTTTATGTCTTTATGGCTCCAGTCTATATGGCTCTATAGTCTTTATGGCTCTAGTCTGCCTCCTGAGAAATGTCATTCTGTGTGGTTATCTGATGGTTCCATCTGCTACGAGAGAAGAGCAAATGGACTTCAACCACCGCCAGTCTGGTAACAGAAGATGCCCTGATGGAGAGAGCTACTACCAAATCTGTTTTTTAATCAAATGCTTGATCAACTTCCAGTTTACATCATTCATTTCTGTAAGATTTTGAGTTACAAATTTTCTCCCTGTTTTTCCCCTACCCACTACCCCAACATAGTGATCCCACAGGATATCCCCAACTCCAATCTGCTCTCTCCCTTATCTTCTCCCATACCCCTTCGAAATTTCCAGATTCATTCCCTTCCTCCCTTGTCAGGCACCCTTACTGGGAAGACAAGCACTTCAATATAGGTTGTACATGTGTAGCTAATGCAAAACATTTCCATAGTAGATATATTGTAAAAGACTGACTATATTTCCCTCCCTCCTATCCCACCTCCCACTTGTTCTATTCTCTGCTTTGATCCTGGCCCCTTTGAAAAGTGAATGCTTCCAACTTCTCTCCCCCCCAGCCTGCCCTCCCTTCCATCATCCCCCCTCTCATGCTCTTCCCCCCTACTCTCCTGTACTAAGGACAAAGTGAGAGGTAAATGCACTGTGGACTTTGGCATCCAGTAGTTGGGAAGTTCGGTCAGCCTTTATTCCCTGTGGAAGAAGCTGCCGAGGCACTGCAGCTGACCATGCAGCTGCTGCCACATGACAGCTTCAGTTTCTGGCCTGCAGACTGTAGGGGGACCAAGCAACAAGTCTGAAGGGTAATCACTCTTGCTTTAACCTGCTTGGATCTGGATTGAGGTCTGGGGTGGAGGTCCTGGGGTGTGTGACCAGCTTGCCAGAGTTATGTGTTGTTAATTCTAGAAACTGCCACAACTGCTGGTGATCTGAATTCCCTCCAGCCTGTGGCTGACTGTAGCCGCCCTGGGCTATAAAACGTCCAGCTTGCTTGGGGCTGGGGTCGGCTCCCAGAGCTCTTCACTGGCTGCTTGCTGCCAGCCTGCCAGGCTGTCCTCAGCAGGAGGTTAGCTTCTCTGTGTCATTTTATTGGTTCTGTAGCTCCAAAGTTTGTTCAGAGTCACCTTTTACATGAATTGGAGGTGCTGGGAGCTGGAGCCCCGTGGAATTCCTATTTCTACTGGCCATCTTGACCAGTACTAGCAAATCTTTTGAGTTGGTTGAGTTCCAGGTTGCATGACTGGTATATGAGAAAGCCTTGAGGTGTGAAGCAGAGAGGATCTTCATCTGGACTAGTTCCTGAGCAGTGACCATGGGTCTGATCAAGTGGTCTGGGACTTGAAAAACAAAGAATTAATCCATTTTAAGACTTTCCCCTTTGGGGTGAAGACCAGTGGTTAAATTTTTCTGATGACTCCCACTGCATACAGTTATTTGTGAGGCATGTCAACACTCAGAAGCATGTACTAAAAATCAGGTTGGAGCAGTTACAAGAGCAATAGAGGTTGGGGAGTGGATCCAGTATCAATCTGACATTTGAGAGGTGATACTATGATGTTCTGGGCATAGGACCATATGATCCCTTTTCCTAAGGACAAGACAGCTCTTCCTATCCCAAGTGATACTCAGTCTATCAATTGGAAAACCTGAACTCTCTCATTTCAGTGAAAGAGTTGCCCTTATTGACAAATAGTGGCATCATTATGCCCACATCAGATGTCCAATCTCCCAGAAGCCATGTCCATGACAAATTGATCCTGCCTTGGAAAGGGGAAAGACTCCCTTGTCCAGTGGATTCTTGGATCCAGTCTCCAAGAAAACTTACTTGAATAAGAATGAACTGCTTTTGAACATATTTCTGACTGATCCTCACCAGCCCTTCTTCAGCATCAAGGTTCTTGTCCTCTCAGAGAACTCAATACACACTAGAAAAGTAATTCAATTCCCTTTAGTTGGTGGACTTCCTTTCCTTTTGGTTGGGTTAGGGAACTCCTTCCCAGAAAAAGGATTGGGGGACCAAGGAGTGATATTGTTAAGAAGAGTTTTGCTCTTTGTATCATTGGGAGGCTTCTTGAGTTCTGCATTGTTGAAAGTCATCTTACTTTCTAATAGCTTGGGGAAGATGATATTGTTGCTCTTGGTGAGTGCATATTTACCTAGAAGAAAAAGATCTCTTAGTTGACTTGGCATTAATTCTGCATCAATGAATGAGGATGATAGTCCTTATTTAGTTACTGTGGAAGAAGAAGAAGAGGCTTCTAGGGGGTAAAGGTGGGGATCATACCCATGAGAAAGACAAATTTTGTCAGGTAGAATGGAGATTACTGGTGGTACAGTGAGAACATTGGTATCAATTTAGATGCTGAGATAGTTTGCATACAAGAGGCTCATCACCTCTTCACCACTTTTAAACAGATGACCCTGATGTAAGATGAAGAATTGTTGACAGAAGTATCTGTATAGAGGTCCTGATGTTACTTGAGTTGTACCTGCTCGTTACACTTTCCAGTACCGTGTTTACCTTCACTCATTCTCCTTGGCTCACTAACTGGGGCAGAGGAGTAGGAACATTCTTTGCTCTTCATTGCCACTTCTAAATTTTCTTCCTTCCTTAGTAAGGTTCATTGCTATTAATATCTACCAAGACCTATTGCTATTAGTATCATTGCTATTAATATCTACCATTAATATCTCTGAGGTTCATTGCTATTAATATCTACCAAGAAATCAAATCCTGGTAGCTATTGTTTATAGACCCCTCAGGTCATTCCCTTTCCTTGCCAAATTAATCTGAAACATAGCTTACCATTTTCTTTCCTCCCCAACTCCTGCCCTTGTACCAGGAGACTTCCACATACATCTTGATTATCCCTCAAACACCCTAACCACTCATTTCCTCAACCTACCATATTTCACCACACAATTGTCGACAACACATAATCTATGCACTGTTTTTTCAGTCCAAAAGTTGGTTTATAACCTTTTGTCACATAGTTGTCACAGGGTATAACTCTATTCATCACACCACGTAAAAGGAAATCAGAGCAGCAATGCATTCACCAGTGGTGTATGGATATACATTTATCTCTCACACATAGAATTCTCCGTATACACACATTGTCAGTGTATTTCTGAAAATTGACTTGTATGGTTTATTTAGAATGCTGCTGTACTAACAGTATTGTCACTCAACCCAATGAAGAGCCAAAGGTACAAGGGAAGGAGGCAGGCAGGCAAAGCTGCCATGAGTAAGTCTTGTGATATGGTAAGACTTGCATCTTCCTGTGCTACCTAAACTGGATAGCTCATATATCAGTAATACAGTTTAGTAACAAATGATTTTAAAGTCATACTAGCACAATTTTTAAAGCTTTGCACAATGGTCATGCTGCACTTTTTGGCTAAAAGATTTGGCATAAAATTTGTGATGATTATGTGGTGAAATATGATACTCACTTCCCATGAGCTTCTCTTGTAGCCCACTTTAGCCACAATCAAAAACAGTCATACTTTTGATCTTACCATCGCCCACTTTCATGTTCAAGAACTCTGAAATCCCCTTATCTGACCACAATCTATTTACTTGTTCAACTCTTTCTCTGCCTTCCCTTATATAACCCTATTCTTTATCCACTTCCAATCCTTTGACTCCTCAATTCTCTCCTAGGTCAACTTCCCTGTACTAACCACTCCCTCCTCTTTTCCCCATCTTGACTGCTTGGTGAACCAATTCAACTGTATCCTCCTTTCTTGTGTATTTTTGGATGTTGAAGGTTTTTGAATATACAATCCTCCTTTCTTGAATGCCTTGTTCTTTTATATCATTAATTATGTTTACTCAAGTCTTAACCTTAGATCACTCCCACCATCTGTCACCTTTGTGCCTACACATGTGCTGCTGAAGAAAGGTGGATTATGCAACTGTTCTGACTGGGTCCACTACAGATTTATATTATATAATCTGTACTGGGCCCTTACCACTGCTAGGCAATCCTACTATACCTCTGTTATTAATTAACTTTCCCACCCTCCAAAGAGGATCTTTCTGACCTTTTCATCCCTCCTTAAACTTATTTTTTATCCAGACAAAAATCTCTCTGTATCTCTTCCTGTATAGAGCACCCCAAAACTACTCCAAGTAGTTACTGTAATATAAATATTCTTGGAGGTCTAGGTAGTTTTCTTTGGGGTCTCTATATTAATGAGTATCTGAAATTTCCCCAATGGATCTCTTCCATAACAAGGTCAATACTAATAAAATTCTCAATTCACCAAATAATAGTGCCAGTATGCTGAGGTCAAAAAGAAAGGAAGACAGAAAGAAAGAAGAAAGAATGAATAAAAAATCATTTATTAGGTGCTTACTATGTGCAAAGTATTGTGCTAAGCACTAGGGATACAAAGAGAAAAGTAATAGTCCCTGCCCTTTTGGATCTCACATTGAAATAGGGAAGACAAAAAGAGAAATTTCAACTGCAAGTCAGATGTAAAGGTCCTATAATCCTTAGGGTAAAGAGACAAAACGGATGGTAATGCATCTTCCTTAATGTCATTTCCACTGATAAAATCATACTGGTTCCTGATGTTAAACAGAAAAAGAGAGATAAAAAAAAGAATTAGATAAGCCCTGACCATATGTCTAGCTTTCAAAAGGAAAATAGCATTCAGGTTAACTGAAATCAGCCCCTCACAAAAACCAGCCAACGTTCCCCCTTAATCTAGCACAATGCCTGAAAAAGCATCTTGGGCTGGTGAATTTTACCAGTTCCTGTCCCTTAACTTCCCTTGATATTTGTACTGGATTCATTGCTCTGAGGTTGCCTGTCTCTTAAATATGGGAATTAGGTTGCTTCATGCTCCAATTCCACCCCCACCTAGATCCTGGTAGTTTTTCTCTCTCTCCCTCTTGGCCAGTCTGCCTGTGCTGATGTTTCTGCCCCAACTACTCTGGTAGTCAACACTCTGATATTTGGATTCTCAAGAGTGAGATGAAGTTATCAGCTGCCTTTGAGATTTCACAAGGCCCTGTACCAAAAGTACAGAAGTGAAGCAAAAAAGTAACAAAGAAGACACAAATAGGAGATGACCCCATTCCAAGCATGGAGTTGCCTAGGAGACCAGGACCTTATGACACATGACCCAGTGTGGGGAAACGCAATGCTCCACTAATCCTCTGGAGTTCAGAGAGTAGTCCTTATGCCTTGAGATTGACAGGCAAAAAGAGGATGCTTTTTTAATTTTTAATTCTATAAAAGAACAGGACCCTAATCACTCAAAAGAGTATGTTTTCCAGATAATAATCTCCACTTAGATGGGCTGCTTCTAGAACTTATCTATTACTATACATACACATGCATATGCATATCCATCAGAACAGACAGCACAAATGGATGATGAATTGGTCCTCAAATTAAATGAACAGTAGAGACTGAATTGTCCTTAGGAAATTGTAAAGCTCCTTTAATGACTCCAAATTTCTCTCAATTACAAAGGCATGTTTTCTTTTCTTTTCTTTTTCCAAATGCTTTATTAACTTCTGGTTTACATCATTCATTTCCATCAGATTTTGAGTTACATTTTTCCCCATTTTTCCCTACCCCCCCACTCCAGAATAGCAGTCACACAGGATATCCCTTCACCCCATGTGCTCTCTCCCATATCTTCCCCCATACCCCCTTTGACTTTTTCAGTAGGGCAAGGTGAATCTCTGTGCCCCAATGCCTGTATATCTCATTTCCCAATTATATGTAAAATAGTATTAATAATAGTATTTATATATTTTTACAATATGATTTTAAAACTTTGAATTCCAGATTCATTCCCTTCCTCCCTTGTCACCCACCCTTACTGGGAAGATAAGCAATTCAGTATATGTTGTGCATGTGTAGCTATGCAAAACATTACCATAGTAATGCTGTTACTACTCCATCATCTTGACTCCACCCCCCCTTCTTTTTGTTTTTTTTAAAGGCATATTTTCAAAATATTAACATACTGTTATTATTTGGTTGAGACATGAGATATAATAGTCTCTGAAGACCCAGAGTGTGTGTATATGTATGCATACACACATATATGTATGCAAATTTATATAATAGTCTCTGAAGATACAATGCTTAGATACATATGTATATAAATATATATATATACACATACATATGCATGTACATGTTACTCTGATTAGGTAATAATATGAATATTTTATTTTGTTTTAGGTGGTTTTCTAGGAAATATTTTTTTTTATTTCAAATATATTATCAGTTTATTTTTGAAACAAATTTATTCTAGACTCAATGTGTTCATAATCTTATCCTTTCCCCTATTTATGACATAAGAAAATAGTATTAGGCCTTTATAATAGGTTCTTTTAGGGGCAACATTTATAAGAACAGGTCAATGACAATGAGGTGTTTTAAGTTTTTCAACTAATTTTTTTTGAGGGGGGAGGGCAGGGAAATTGGGGTTAAGTGACTTGCCCAAGGTCACATAGCTAGTAAGTGTTAAGGTATCTGAGGCTGGATTTGAACTCAGGTCCTCCTGACTACAGAGCCAGTGCTTTATTCACTGCACCACCTAGCGGCCCCAACTAATCTTTCTCGTAACAACCAGATAGGTTGATAATATAGGTATCCTTTTTTTAAACTATAGATTCTAGATTTTCTCATTGTCTAAAAGCTCAGTATAAGTGATCATAAAAATATAAAATTTTATTTTGAAATAATATTTACCTGGATTTCTGAAAAGTTACTTTGGAAACCTGATGTTCAAAATTTATCCTTATGTAGAATAATTAACATTTCTCGTGCATTAATTTAACCATCACTATAAATATGTTTTATTTTAATTAAATGAGATTTATTAATAAGAATAACAATAGCTGGCATTTATGTAGTACTTCAAGATTTGTAAAGCAATTTAAGTTTTATCTTAGTTGATCCTTGCAACAAGTCTGGGACGTGGCTGCTATTATTATCCCAACTTTACAGATGAGTAAACTGAGACTGAGGGAAGGAAGGTGGCTCGCCCAGGGTTACACAGCCAGTAACTACTTGGCGCATGGTTTAAATGCAAGTCTTTCTGATTGAGTTGAGTACTCTATACCATGAAGCATCTAGAAGTCCCTTTTCCTTAAAAACTTTTTTTTCTTTTTGGAACTTAGTATTTTATTTTTCCCCAATTACATGTAAAAACAATTTTTAAAATTCCTTTTTAAAACTTTGAGTTGCAAATTTTCTCCCTTCCTCCCTTCCCACCCCCCTTGTTGAGAAGGTGAGCAACTTGATACAGGTTATACATGTGTAGCCACGAAAAGCGTATTTCCATATTAGTCAAGTTGTGAAAGACACAGACTAAAAAAATAAGAAAACTCTCAAAGTAAAAAAAAACAAGTCTGCTTCAATCTGTGTTCAGATACCATCCGTTCTTTCTCTGAGGATGGATAGCATTTTTCATCATAAGTCCTTTAGAGTTGTCTTGGATCTTTGTGTTGCTGAGAATAGCTAAATTATTCATAGCTGATCATCTTACGATATTGCTGTTACTTCGTACACAGTACATTTCAGTTTGCATCAGCTCATGCAAGTCTTCCCAGGTGTTTCTGAGAGCATCCTGCTCATCATTTCTTATAGCACAATAATATTCCATCACAACCACAAAGCATAATTTGTTCAGCCATTCCCTAATTGATGGGCATGCCCCCAATTTCTAAATCCCTGCCATCAGAAAGGAATTGCTATGAATATAAATAGGTTCTTTCCCCTGCCTTTTTATTTTTAATCTCTTTTTCAATACAGACCTAATAATGGCACTGCTAGGTCAAAGGCTATGCATGGTTTTATAGCCTTTTGGGCATAGTTTCAAATTACTTTACAGGATGATTGAATCAGCTCACAACTCCACCAACAGTGCATTAATGTCTCATTTTTCCCACATCCCCTCCAACATTTGTCATCCTCCTTTTCTGTCCTATTAACCAATCTAATAAGTATGAAGTAGTACCTCAAAATTGTTTCAATTTGTATTCCTCCAATCAATAGCGATTTAGAGCACGTTCTCATGGCTATAGGTAGAATTGATGATGTCATCTGAAAACTGTTCATATCTCTTGATCATTTATCAATTAGGGAATTACTTCTATTTATATAAATTTGACACAGTTCTCTATATATTTGAGAAATGAGACCTTTATCAGAGAAACTTGCTTCAAATTTTTTTTCACAGTTGTACTTTCTAAATGTATTTCCCTCCATCCTATTTCCCACCCCCATTTATTCTATCCTCTCTCTTCTTTCACCCTATCCCTCCTCAAAAGTGTCTTGCTTCTGACTACCAACTCCGCCAATCTGCCCTCTCTTCTATTGCCAGCCCCCCCCCTTTACCTTGTCCCATCTCCCTCCTAATTTCCTGTAGGGTAAGATAGATTTCTATACCCAATTGAGTGTGCATGTTATTCCTTCTTTGAGCCAATTATGATGAAAGTAAGGTTCTCTTACTACCCCCTCCACTTCTCCTGCCTTCCCTTCCACCCTAAATGCTTTTTCTTGCCTCTGTCATGTGAGATATTTTACCCCACTCTACCCGTCCTTTTCCCTGTTTTCCAGTGCCTTCTGCTTTCTCACCCTCTAATTTTATTTTTAAGTTATCATCCCTTCATATTACTCACACCTGTGCCCTCTTTCTGTATATACTCCTGACTGCCTTAATAGTAAGAAAGTCTTAATGAGTTACAAGTATCTTATTCCCTTGAAGGTGACCCAGCTCCTTCGTCCTCTCTTTTCCTTTTACCTCCTTTACTTTCCTCCTTCCTCTACCTTTGTCCACATAGGGTGTCATACCTTTAGCTGTGGGTTCTCTGCCCAAAGGAATGTAAATTTTGGTTGTGGAAATCTTTCAAGATGTCTTGGGTTTATGGCCTAGAAATTTTTTCTTAAGAACCATGCTTTAAACTTAAATCATTCTGGCTCCCATTGATTGCCAACAACAGGTCCAGTCTAAGGGGGTCATTGTTTGGACCATGATTACTTAGAATGAATGTAAATATCAATTGTTTCTGTTTTGGCCAGAAACCCGGAAGGTCTTCTTCTCCCAGATTTGTGTGTGTGTGTGTGTGTGTGTGTGTGTGTGTGTGTGTGTGTGTGTGTGTGTATTTAACTAGGTAAAAGAGGCCATTCTTTGTCTCATTTCTTACCCAACCTTAATCACTGAATGGGCATTGCCTCAGTTAAACTGAGATCTGGCAAAGACCTTAGGTTAAAAAGGCCATGGTCTCCCACTGCATCTGGGCCATCTCCAGTCATCCTGATCTGTTTTCTTACCACTGGATTCAGATGGCTCTGAAGGAGAAAGTGAGACTGGTGACTTAGCACAACACTACCTCACTTAAATCCAATTCACTTTCATGACATGGCACCCTAATGTCATGGTCCTCTTCAAGAACAAAGGACAAACAATGACAACAACCCATGTAGGAATGAAAACAGTTTCAACTTACTGAGTCCTTAATGATTTTCCTTTCCTGTTTACCATTTTATGCTTCTCTTGAGTCTTGTATTTGAAAGTTCAATTTTCTATTCAGCTCTGGTCTTTTCATTAGGAATGTTTGAAAGTCCTTTATTTCATTGAATGTTTATTTTTTTCCATGAAGAGTTATATTCAGTTTTTCTAGGCAGGTGATTCTTGGTTGTATTCCTAATTCTTTTGCCCTACAGAATATCATACTCCAAAGCTCTTTGATCCTTTAATGTAGAAGCTGCTAAATCTCATGTTATTCTGACTATGGCTTCATGTTACTTGAATTGTTTCTTTGTGGCTCCTTGACCTGGCAACCCTGGGATTTGGCTGTAATATTCTTGGGAGTTTTCAGTTTTGAATCTCTTTTATTTTATTTTATTTTTTGGAGGGGAGGAGGCAGGGCAATTAGGGTTAAGTGACATGGCTAGTAAGTGTTAAGTGTCTGGGGCCGGATTTGAACTTAGGTCCTTCTGACTCCAGGGCCAGTGCTCTATTCACTGTGCCACCTCACTGCCCCTTGAATCGCTTTTAGAAGGTGATCATTTCATTCTTTCAATTTTGATTTTACCCCCTCCCCCATTCTAAAATATCAGGGCAGTTTTCACTGATAATTTCTTGATGAATTGTGTCTAGGCTCTTTATTTGATCATGAATTTCAGGTAACCCAATAATTTTTAAATTATGTCTCTGGGATCTACTTTCCAGGTCTGCTGTTTTTCCAATGTGGTATTTCAAGTTTTCTTCTATTTTTCATTCTTTTGGTTTTGTTTTAATTGTTTTTGATTTCTCATAAATTCATTAGTTTCATTTGCTCAAATTTAAATTTAAAGAAATTTTTCCTTCAATGAGCTTTTGTACCACATTTTCCATTTGGCCATTTCTACTTTTTAAGTGAATTTTTTTGCCTCTTTTTCCATTTTACCAATTCTTCTTTTCAAGGCATTTTCCTCCTCATTTGCTTTTTGGGCCTCCTTTGCCATTTGTTAGTTTGTTTTTTAAGGTGTTATTTTCTTCAGAAATTTTTTGTGACTTGTTTTTCATGATTTTCTTGCATCACTCTCATTTCCTTCCCCAATTTTTCTTCTATGTCTCTTACTTGATTTTCAAAATACCTTCGGAACTTTTCCATGGCCTGAGACCAATTTACATTTTTCTTGGAGGCTTTGGATGTAGGAACTTTAACTTTAATATCTTTTTCTGAGTGTGTATTTTCACTTTCCTTATCAACATAGAAACTTTCTGCAATAAGAAATTTTTCTGTTTGCTCACTTTTCCCCAGTCTATTTCTTGATTTTTATCTCTTTGCTAAAGTGGGGCTCCTCTTCCGTGGTGGAGGGTTCACTGTCCCAAGCTTCAGGGATTTTGTGCAGGTGTTTTCAGAGATACTTCTAGGCACCTGTAAGTTTTCAATTCTTCCAAGGTGCTATGATCTAAAGAGAGATGCCTTTACTATTCTCCTGGCCTGTGCTCTGCTCTGTGAGTGACTGCAAGTACTCTTCTGCCCTGAAACTGTGGTGAAGGTCTCTGTTCCACTGTAGCCATAAGACCTGGCATGCTAGTGCTCCTCCTTGCCCTGAGGTTGCCACCCAGGGCTGTAACCTGAATCTGAATATACGCAAAGCAACAGAATCCTGTCCTTAGTGCCAGCAAAGAAACCCCTGTAGTATTCTTCTGATCAGTTGTTCAATCCCCTTTCCACTTATGGGCTGAGAGCTCCAGAAAAAGATGCTGCTGCTGCTAATTCAGTGACTCCCAAGGCCTGCTTTTGGTTTGTTGTTTTCAGGTCTACATTGGCATGGCCTGCAATGGACTGTGCTTCACTCTCCCCCAAGTGTAACAGACCTTTCTTATGGATCTTCTACATTGACTGGAAATTATTTCACCTCTTCCTTTTGTGGGATCTTATTTTAGAAATCGTTTAATGGAATTATTTAAAGGTATTCAGAAGTATCTTGGGGAGAGCTTGGGTGAGTCACTGCCTTTCTTGGCCATCTTGGCTCCACCTCTGACATCTCTTTCTCTTGTTGTCTGTAACTATATTTTAGATTTAATCATTTAAATATAATTTTCATTTAAAATAGCTATTTTCAAAAATAATTTTAAATCTTATTACTCATAGAAAATAGTAGCACATTTTTTCAAACAATTGAAGTATCTTAACCTATGTACCTTGAGAATTGCAAAAGCAAAACACTTATATGAATTTCTGCTTGATTTTATAATGTAATAAGCCTTAAATGAAATTTTATAGAACATTATATGAATTTATTTTCATAATAATTTATAATAGTACTTTCCACATGCTTTTCAATTTTATTGTAACTATGGACAAATATTGGCTTAATAATATGAATTTTAAAATAGTCCTATGCAGTCATTTTCACAAAACCCTTAAATGGCTATAACAGTGCCAAAGAAAAATTTAAATATATTTCACCAATGAATAGTTATAAGTTCCAATAAGTTATCTCCACTGATGGAGTTTTCATAATTTTCTCAAAGATCAGAAGGATATTATTAAGATGTGAAGATCAGTTAGAAAGAGTAAAAAAGGAGAGAGGGCTGAGTTTCAGAGATGGGATTAATGTCAGGAATAGGAATAGGGATAGGGACTAAACCTGTGCTTTTATTTGTATAAGATTCTCCCAGGTGATAAGAGTCTATATGTGTAAGAACCAGAACTTGAAATTAAATCTTCCTAGCCTTGGGGCTGGCTTTATGTTCATTATGCCATATTGTCCCTCATTAGCAGATAACTCAACAGTTTTAAGTGGTTACACTAGAAAGAGAATTTTGACATTGCTTCTGGCAAGGTACTGCTTGATGGGTCAACTAAGAATTAATATTTTCCTGTCATAAACTATAGGTAGCTGCCTTGATAATACTCCCTGATTTCTCATATGAATCCATTACAACCCTATCTGACACTCTTTTCCATGCAACTTGTAGGGCAATTCCCCCTAAGTTATTTTAGGTTCAAACTAACCTGTAGTTTTGCATCCACTCAAAGCCATAGCAAATGTGCCCTTATGATGTATTTACATTTTTATTTAAAAATTATTTTGAACACTAAAATTGTTTTTTTTAATTTCTAATTTCTCTCCCTTCTTCCCAGCACTTACCCACCCACTGAGAAGGCAAGAAATATGATATCAATTATACATGTGAAATCATGTATAATATATTTCCATATTAGTTATATCCCAAGGAAAATAAAGTGAGAAAAATATATTTCAATTTACACTCAGAGTTCACCAGTTCTCTCTCTGGAAGTGGATAGTATTCTTCATCTTTTGTCCTTTGGAATTGTCTGGATCATTGTATTGGTCAGAGTAACTAATTCCTTCACAGTTGATCAACAATCTCATCTTGTTATTACTGTGTTCAATGATATCCTGGTTTTGTTCATTTCCCTTTGAATCAATTCATATAGGTCTTCTCATGCTTTTCTGAAACCACATCATTTCTTATAGCACAATAGCACTTCATCACAATCATATGCCACAACTCATTCATCCATTCCACAATTGATGGGCATCCCTTCAATTCCCAATTCTCTCACCTGTGACTTGAACTCTGTGTTAAGGTTGGGCTCTGCTCACCTGGAGATGGGAAGCCCTGTCCTAAGTTTCAAATTTTCTCTTGTTGCTCTTTTCAGAGCTGGTTCTGGGAAGGGGCAGTTTGTGAGTTTTTGGTGCTTCCAAGGTGATGTGATTTGAGGAGAGGTGTTGTTACTGCTTTCCTGGTTTGTTTTCTGGAAGGACCCCTGCTTCCCTGGAACCACAGATGCTAACACTCCTCTCAGCCCTGAGATTTTGAGCAGGTCCCATGCTCTCCTGCAGCCATAAACACTAGAGTAACTTTGGGTCCTGGAACTGTGACCAGGACCTCTGATCCCTTGTGACTGACCACAAGTACTCCTCTCCCTGGAACTGTTACCCAGACCTGCATATGAGCAATAGAGGTGCCAATCAGTGCCAGCTATACCCACTGTCAGCAGAAGGTCCCCTGAAATCTCTTTCTGACCAGTTGCTTGAAACCTCTATAGTCTCTGGACTGAGAATTCCTGAAGCTCCTCTTGCCACTGTTGTGACTGCCTCCAAGGTCTGCTGCTGCCCTTGAGTACTCTCCAGACCAGGCCCCAATATCAAAACTTCTTTTACTATCTTCCTAAGTTGCATTAGGTTGAAAAAGATCTCACCCAGATCTTTTCTTGTCTCTGCTGCTCCAAAATTCAACTTGAGGTAGTATTGTAAAGTTGTTTAGAGAGGGACATTTGGAGAATTTGACTAGATTGTCACCTCTAACAGTCATCATGGCTCCACACTTCTTTTTAACAGTCCACAGAAGGACACAAATAATTCAAAACATTTTGTTTAATGAAATATTTTAAGAAAAAAAGAACTCATTCTCATTATACACCTTGAGCACACTTTCACACAGATATGCATATCACTGGAGGAAGCCTGGATGAATATAGGCAACACAGATGGAGAGACACACATAGGCATAAGAAACAAGCACATGTGTGAAATGGATAAGTGTAGGGAACAAAATAATAACTAACATTTACGTAGCACTTACTATGTGCTGGTGCTGTGCTAAGAGTTTTAAAATTATTGTCTCATTTGATTCTCATAACAACCCTGGGAGGCAGGCTCTATTATTATGAATTTTATTTTACAGATGAGAAAACTGAAGCAAACAGAAGATAAATGACTTGCCTAGGGTCACACAGCTAGTAAGCATCTGAGGTTAGATTTGAACTCAAGTCTTCCTGACACCAACCCAGCACCCTCTTCACTGTGCTACCTCACTGTCCAACATGTATCAAAGGTCAATTCATGCTTATGCTGTTTTCTGGTAATGTTCTTGTACTATACGGGCTAAGCCTGGGCTGTGCTGAGTTCTACTATACAGTATTCTGCTTCATAGGGCCAGCTAGGTAGCACAGTGGCTAGAGTGACAGGCCTGGAGTAGGAAGTCTCATCTCCCTGAGCTCAAATCTAGTTTCAGACACTTACTGTGTGACCTTGGGCAAGTCAGAACCCTATTTACTTCGTTTTCCTCACCTGTAAAGTGAGCTGGAGAAGGGAATAGCAAAACAATTTAGTATTTTTGCCCAAGAAAACCCCAAATGGGGTCACAAAGTGTTGGACATGACTAAAAAACTACTGAACAACATCAATTCTGTCGGATGCTGCTCTGGACATTTGATCTGCTCAACCCAATGTGTAATTACTTCTAGATGCATAGTCTCTTTCAAAGGTGGCTTCACTCAATGCTCCTCCATTTAATTAATAACCTCTGATGGATATTTCCAGGCATGGACCTACTGAACAAATGTTTGTGGAGCTTCTCCCTGGTTCCAGTTTCTGGCTTCAGTTGAAGTCTTTAACCGTAAAGCTATGTCTATCATGATCTTTTAGTTCAAAATCTGAAGCCTTTTATAGCTCTTTTAGAAAAGTGATTGCCCTAGCTATGGAGCAATAAAAAGTCTTCAGTTTTGTAGAGGATCTGCTCAGCACTTTTGCTTATGTGGATTGAATTGCCTTACTCCCTTCTGAGTCTTGGATACAAGAAGATTCAGAACCCCAGTGGCCAAGCTCTTTAGAATAATCAGCAGAATTACTGTTAGCCAAGTAGATTGTACTTCAGCCTTATGGTTTACTTTTACTAAACTTTCTAGTGACTAGGCTTGAGGTCCCTGTGGACAACCTCATATTAGCTCATGGAGGGCATTCCTAACCTCATGATTTTTAATTTCTGAAGGCTATACTACAAGCCATACAAGAATTAAATAAATAATAGAGCACCACCCCTGAAGTCAGGAGGACTTGAGTTCAAATATGACCTCAGACACTTAACACAAAAACTAGCTTTGTGACCTTGGGCAAGTCACTTAACCCTAATTGCCCCTCGAAAAAGCAAAAAAAAAAAAAAGAATTAAATAAATAATAACTACTAAATAGCTGCTCTGGCATATAGGGCACCCAGGTTTACCATGCCAAACCTTTTCAATTCTCTCATGTAGAAAAGTAAGTGGGGAAAAGACATTGAGAAAGTGCTAAGCCACAGGAGAAAGGTCATTACTTTATGCCCATAGCAGCCTTTTGAATATAGATATGGCCAGTCAGAGTATAAAACCTCTCATTTTATAGATTAGGAAACCAAGTCCTGGGGAAACTAATTGACTTGTCTATGGTATACGTACCTATTAGGTAGGTAACATCACAAATAAAATTCTATACCATGTTCTCTTATTTCAGAGCAAGTGCTTCTAAGTACATAATTGTACATGGTCAGTTAATGCATTGGTCTTATCTTTCAAAGTTGTTTGTTTTTATAATATTGTTTTTTATTTTTTTATTAAACAAATGCTTTATTAACTTCTGTTTCACATCATTCATTTCTGCCAGATTTTGAGTTACAATTATTTTTCCCCCTTGTTTTTCCCCTACCCACCCTCCCAGAATAGCAGTCCCACAAGTTATCGCTTCCTCCTATCTGCTCTCTCCCATATCTTCTCCCATACCCCCTTCGACTTTTCCATTAGAGGAAGGTGAATCTCTGTGTCCCAATGCCTGCACATCTTATCTCCCAATTACAAGCAAAAGAGTATTAATAATAGTATTTATATATATTTGAAACATTTAGTCTTAAAACCTCGAATATCAGATCCATTTCCTTCCTATCTTGTCACCCATTCCCTCTGGGAAGATAAGTAATTCAGTATATGTTGTACATGTCTAGCTATGCTAAACATTACCATAGTAGATATATTGTACAAGGCAGCTTATAATTATCTCCCACTCATCCCACCCCCCACCTGGTCCATTCCCTACTTGATCCTGTCCCTCTTCTATAGTGGATAATTCCAACCTCCCCTCACCCCAAGGATGCCCTCCCATCCATCATCCCTCCTCTCATCCCCCTTCCCTCTATTCTGCTGCAGGTTGAGATATCCCATTTAGTATGTATGTCATTCTCTCCCTGAACCAAATTCAATGAGAATGTGGTTTTGCCTTTTTTGCCTTCCTATTCTCCCCCTCCCTTGCAACCACTTCCCCTTGCTTCTTCTACATGAGATAGTTTACCCTACCCTGTCTCTCCCCATCTCCTCTTGCCACTTTCCTCTCTCACCTCATAATTTCATCCCTTGAGTATTCTCCCTTCCCAACAAATTCAACCTATGCCCTCTATCCATATATAACTGTAACCATACACACACACATTCACATATGTATTCATATGACCACACACCCTTCTTCCATTATTTTCATAGTGAGAAAGACATCATCAGTCACTGTTATTGCTTTTCCATATAGGAATGTAAATAGTTCAACTTTGATAAGTTCCTTTTGATTTCTTTTCCCTGATTACCTTCTCAGGCATCTCTTGCTTCTTGTGTCTGGATGTCAAATTTTCTATTCAATTCTGGTTTTTTCCTCAAGAATGCTTGAAAGTCCTCTATTCCACTGAATGACCATATTTTCCCCTGAAACAAAATACTCAGTTTTGCTGGGTAGGTGACCCTTGGGTTCATTCCCAGTTCTTTTGCCCTCTGGAATATCATATTCCATGCCCTTTGATCCCTCAGTGTAGAAGCTGCCAGGTCCTGGGCTATTCTGATTGTGTTTCCACAATATTGAAATTGTTTCTTCCTGGCTGCTTGTAGTATTTTGTCCTTGATCTGGGGATTCTGGAACCTGGCTATAATATTTCTGGGAGTTTTCTTTTTGGGATCTTTTTCAGGAGGTGATCTGTGGATTCTTTCAACCTCTATTTTGCCCTCTGGATCTAAAACATCAGGGCAGTTTTCCTTGAGAATTTCTTGAAGGGTGATTTCTAGGTTCTTTCCTTGATCGTGGCTTTCAGGTAGTCCAATAATTTTTAAATTGTCTCTCCTGGATCTATTTTCCAGGTCAGTGATTTTTCCCATGAGATATTTCACATTGCCTTCTAATCTTTCATTTGTTTGGATCTGCTTAAAAGTATCTTGATTTCTCATAAAGTCACTAGCTTCCATTTGCTCCAGTCTAACTCTGAAGGAATGAATCTCCTCAGTGAACTTTTGAGATTCTTTTTCCATCTGGCAAATTCGACTTTTTAAGGCATTCTTCTCCTCATTGCCCTTTTGGGCCTCCTTTGCCATTTGAGTTAGCCTATTTTTTAAGGTGTTGTTTTCCTCAGTCAGGCTGTTGACCCTCATTTCATACTTTTCCTGCATCCTTCTCATTTCTCTTTCCAATTTTTCTTCCACTTCTCTTATTTGATTTTTAAAGTCCTTCTTAAGGTCTTCTATGGCCTGCAACCTGCTCATGTTTTCCCCTGGGGCTTTTGGAGCAGGACTTCTGACCTCACAGTCCTCCTCTCTCACTATGCTTCCATCATTTTTGCCCCCGAAGTAGGAGTCTAATGTTGCATTTTTCTGTTCAATTTGTTTCCTTTGCCTTGGCATGTTGCCACTTAATTACTTGACTTTTGGGCTTGTTGCCACAGTATGGCCTGGTGCCAGACAGGAACTTCTGCCCCAAACATGTGGAGGGGGGCAACTTCCATTTTTGGCAAGCTGGAAACCCACCCACGACCTCCACCCCAGATCACAATCCAGATCCAGGGAGGTTAAAGCAAGAGCGATTAACCCCCAAGGCTGATCGCTGGATCTCCCTACAGTTCGCAGGCCAGGAGCTGGAGCTGCCTCTGAAAACTGCAAAATGGCATTTCTCCTCAGTGGCTTCTAGCCCCCATGGGAGGAAGCCGACACGTTCCCCAAATACTGGTCCCAAAGTCCATAGGGCACTAACCTCTCACTTTGTCCTAGGCATGTCTATGTTGATAATTCTGGAATCACCACAGCTGTTGGTGTTCCGGGGTCCCGCCAGCTGGCTGCTGGCCCTGCCGCCCCAGGGCTAAAGCCACGACTCAGGCGCTCCCCGTGCTCTGCGCTGCTGGCTCCCAGAGCGCTGCGCTGGTCCTTCCTGCAGGGCTGCTAAGCTGTCCTCAGCGGGAGGTTAGCTTCTCTGTGTCGTTCTGTGGGTGCTGGGGCTCCAGAAGTTGTTCAGAGTCCCCTTTTACATAGTTTGGAGGTGATCTGGGGGAAGAGTTGCTTGGATGCGCTGTTTCTATTCTGCCATCTACGCTCCACCCCTCTATAATATTGTTGATATTTTATAGAATGTTTTGGTTTTATTCACTTTACTGTGTACCCTTTTACAAAAGTATTTCAAGGTTTTTCTGAAACTCCTTTTTGTTATTTCTTATGGTGCAATGATATTGTGTTATATTTGTATACCATAGTTTGTTTTTTCATTCTGTAATTGACTGGCTGCCTGATAGTTTCCATTTCTTTGACACTACAAAAAGAGCTGCTAGGAGTATTTTGTATATGAGTCCTTCTCTTCTTTCTTTGATCTATTTGGGGCATAAGCCTAATGCAGAAGTGAACTACACGATGGAGGACTAGATATTTTCTCTCATTGTCATAACTTCTTAAGCGTCTCCAAAATATGAATTATGCTCCAGAGATTTTAGCTGTCTTCATGGTCTAGGGAACTAAGAACTCAAACAAGGCAAAAATTTGACAGCCTAGTCAACACTCTTTCTGCTGCCATATTCTAGCATACTGTTGGCAGGAGAGATCTAACAAGTTGACTCACACTCTTGCAACAGAAATCAACTCTAACCTCCCCTCTCACTCTCAGTTCTATAGAGATCCAAAGTACAGAAATATTCTCAGGTTGCAACAGTAGTGAGGAGTATGGCAATAGTGAGGAAGGTAGTACGTTCTGCTGCAGCTGAAGTCAGTCAGAGAACAGAGGAACATAGGGATCTGGGGCAGGAAATGGATGTGTGAGGTATGTGACACAACACTAACCTTGAAGGAAAGAATCTAGCATACCTTGGGGCCAGTTTTTTTCCTTAATAGTATTTTTTTCCAATTACATGTAAAAATAGTTAACATTCATTTTTGTAAAATTTTGAGTTTCAACTTTTTCTCTTTCCTTTGTTCCCTTCCCCATCCCAAAGATAACAAGTAATCTGATACAGGTTATACATGTGCAGTCATGTTAAACATATTTCCACATTAGTCATGTTGTGAAAGGAGAATCAGAACAAAAGGAAATAACCACAAAAAGAAAAATAACAAAATCAAAACCAAGTGAAAATCATGTTTTGATCTGTATTCAGACTCCATAGTTCTTTTTCTAGATGTGGTTAGCATTTTCCATTGAAAGTTTTTTTGAGTTGTTTTAGATCATTGTGTTGCTGAGAAGAGCTAAGTCTATCAAAGTTGGTCATCACACAATGTTGCTGTTACTGTGTGCAATATTCTCCTGGCTCTGCTCACTTCATTCAGCATCAGTTCAGGTAAGTCCAGGTTTTTCTGAAATCTGCCTGCTCCTCATTTCTTATAGCATAATAGTATTCCATTATATTTATATACCATAACTTGTACAGTCATTCCCCAATTGATGGGTGTCCCTTCAGTTTCTAATTCTTTGCCACCACAAAAAGAGCTGCTATAAATATTTTTGTACATGTGGGCCCTTTTCCCTTTTTTATGATTGCTTTGGGATACAGACCTAGTAGTGGTATTGCTGGATCTAAGGGTATACACATTTTTGTAGCCCTTTGGGCATGGTTCCAAATTGCTCTCGGGAGTGGTTGGATACTTTCACAATTCTACCAACAATGCAATAGTGTTCCAATTTTCCCACATCTCCAACATTTATAATTTCCCTTTGCTATCATATTAGCTAATCTGATAGGTATGTGGCAGCACCTGAGAGTTGTTTTAATTTTTATTTCTCTAATCAATAGTGATTTAGAGGATTTTTTTCATATGACATAGCTTTAATTTATTTATCTAAAAACCGTCAGTAAATATCCTTTGACCATTTGTAAGTTGGGGAATAATTTGCATTCTTATAAATTTGACTCATTTCTCTATATGTTTGAGAAATGAGACCTTTATCAGAAACACTGACTGTAAAAATTGTTTCCCAGCTTTCTGCTTTCCTTCTTAGTTGCATTTGTTTTGTTTATGCAAACCCTTTTTAATTTAAGGGAATCAAAACTATCCATTTTGCATTTCAGAATGCTCTTTATCTCTTGTTTTGTTCACAAAATTTTCCCTTCTCCATAGATCTGACAGGTAAACTATTTCTTGCTCTCCTAATTTGCTTATGGTATCATCGTTTATGTATAAGTCATGCACCCATTTTAGCCTCCTTTTGGTATATGGTGTGAGATGTTGACTTATGAGTAATTTCTGCTATACTATTTTCCAGTTTTCCCAGAAATTTTTGTTAAGTAGTGAGTTCTTTTACTATAAGCTAGAGTCTTTGGGTTTATCAAAGAATAGATTACTATAGTCATTTACTACTGTGTCTTGTGTACCTAAACTATTTCACTGATGCACAACTCTATTTCTTAGCCAGTACCAAACAGATCTGATGATTGCCACTGCATACCATAGTTTTAGATCTGGTATGGCTAGGGCACTTTCCTTTGCATTTTTTCATTAATTGCTTTTATATTCTTGACATTTTGTTCTTCCAGGTGAATTGTTATTGTTTTTCCTAGCTTTATAAAATAATTTGGGTCATTTGATTGATGGCACTGAATAAGTAAATCAATTTGGGTAGAATTGTTTTTTTTATATATTAGCTCAGCCTACCTATGAGCAATTGATGTTTTTCCTATTGTTTGTATCTGATTATGTGTGTAAAAAGTGTTTTGTAATGGTAGCCACATAGTACCTGGGTTTGTCTTGGTGGGTAGACTGCCAAATATTTTATATTGTCTACAGTTATTTTAAAATAGACTCTCTCTTTCTACCTCTTTCTGCTGGGCTTTGTTGGTAATATGGAATTGCTAATGATTTATAAGTTTTTTTTTATATTCCTGGAGCTAGTTCTGTTTGCCCAAAAGGCACTTAGGGAAGAGACCTAAGCTAGTGAATTGTAAATTCCCAAGGGAGGGGTAGAGAGAGTTTTGAGATGCAGGGAAATTGTAATCAAAGGAGAGGGAGCCAGAAAGTGAGTAATAGAGAAAAGCAAAGGAAAAATATTAAAATTACCAAAAGTATAAGGAGGGAGAAAACTCGATTAAGGACCTTGAGCATAAGTATATGAACCAAGAGGGAAAATATTAATAATAAGAGAGAAAATAGACTTTACATTAGGAAAAAAGAATCCAAACATCTATCAATAATCATTAGAAGAAAAAGAAAAAAAAAGAATTGCCACCTAAAGAAGCAGAAGACCCTATATATTCTCAAGAGAACATGGACCTGCAGCAGAATGTTCCTGAATGGTTTAAAGGAGAAATTAGAATTGTGAAAACAGAACTATGGTCTTCACAGAAGAAATGACTGGTAAATAGGAAACCTGGAATCCTTGGTGGCAAATGTTGCCAAAAAATAAAAGAATACAACTGATTAAGAACACAAATACATGGAAGTGAATGATGATTTGGAAGAAAAGAAGCAAAAAACACTTTTAAAATAATACATAATCTCCCTACAAGCAAAGCATATTTATCTTAAAGACAGGATATAAAGAGATAAGTTAATAATCATAGCTCTCCCAAAGTAACACAAAAAGTAAAAAAAATGAATAGCATAATGCAATAAATAATAGAAGAAAACTTTCCAGAACTTCTAGACGAAGAAGACAAAATGTCAATTGAAAGAATCCATAGATTTCCTTCAGAAAAAAAAGAAACAAAACTGAACTGCAAACTCAAAGTAGTTCAATTGAACAGTTCCACTGACAAGCAACAAATTCTGTATGTGAACAAGAGAAAGACCTTCAAATATAAAGGAAAGGAGATTTGAATAACAATGTTGTACTTGCCAGAAACTATAGGAGCAAATATAGTAATATGTTCTAAAGAGCAAAGGAGCTCAAGGTGACCTACCCTGTAAATTTGAGCCTAACCATATGTGAAAAAAGGACAGATACACAATTATAAAGAGGTATTCAAAACATTCTTAGAAAGAAAACCAGGCTTGGATAAATCATTTCTTTCTCTAATACCCCAGATAATAGAAATACAATATGGGCAAACAATTGCAGCAAACAAGGATCACTACCACAACAAAAACAACAGAGAAACCATTAAGGGGTTTATTTCTAAATGTATATGAGGAGACAAAGATAAAAGCAAACATAGATAGAAAGCACCCTATAGGCAAAACAATTTTTAGTATGAATAAATTACCACATGAGAGAGTACATAAAAGAAAGAAGAGCAAGAAGAAGGTAGAGGAGAGTGTGTGATGTGCTCTAATCAAGTCCAAGGCTAACAATGAAGAGAAAATAGCTCCTGTAGTCTCTCAGGAAGAAGATAGGCTACAGAACAATGGGTGGGGAAGAAGAGACAGGGAGGAAAAAGGTGGGAAGAAAGGGAAAACCTTATTCCAACAATGGGAGAGGATATCATTAGTAAAAACTTAAAGGAGAAGAGATATTCTATAAAGGGAGATGGGGACCTTATGGTGGATGTTATCTTCAGATATTTGATGCTTTGAGAGACCTGCTTCAGGAGAAGAATCAGAGCTCCTGGGGGCAACTGATACCCAGAAGGCTGAGAGCGTAGGCCCAGGGAAGTGATTTCAAAATAAGAAAGTAAAAAAAGAACAAAAGGAGAGCAATGCTCAATAATGAATTACACAATCAGATCAGGAAAATTACTACCTTTTTATCACCTGTAGCAATCACTATTTTTCATAATGGTGCACAACAGAAAAAAGGGAGAGACAAGGAGCAAGATCTATAATACAATAACAAATTCTTTAGAGGAGAAAATGCAACAGGTAAAGCATAATTTTGAATTCCATGAGGAATACAGAAAAAAATTTTAAAAGCACAAAGTAAGTATAAGAACCATGAATCAAAGAATGAAAGCCTAGAATAGGTAGAAGAAGGGAGGATAAATAATGAAGAGAATGAAGGAAATAAGTTCCTTTTATTTTGGAAAATGATACAAAACCTGAAAAAACCCTAATTAACAAAATAAGTAGAAGGAGAGGAGAAGTGGGATCCTGCATTATTATTTAAGAGGGGAAAAAAGAGTAAAATGAAATAACTAGATAAAAGTAAGAAAAAGGAACTATTAAGTAAAACTTAAGGACAAAGGAAAGGAGTAACAAATGGGAGAAGGGGCAGTGATGAGGATGAAGCGAAGAGATCTAACCTGAAGAGACTTCTCTTAAAATAGATTAAGGGCCACTAAGCCATGGGGTGGATAGAATGTCAGGTCTGGAATCGGGAAAGTTCATCTTCATGAATTCAAATCTGGCCTCAGACACTTAGGAGCTATGTGACTCTGAGCAAATAATTCAACCCTTTTTGCTTCAGTTGCCTTGATTCGGGGAGCACAGAAGAAACAGACCAAAATGGAAACATTACAACGAAACCCTAAATGGTGTGTCTATCAAAGAATAAATCATAGAAACAATGAGGGTCTATAAATTTTTAGTTCTTCCAAAAGACAATGATGATGAAACAACATACTAACATTTTTGAGATTCAACTAAAGCAGTCCAGAGGGGCAAAAATAATATTTATGCAAACATACTTAACTAGAAAATGGAAGTTTAAGTATTAAAAAATTAAGAAGCCAGCAAATTAGCAAACCTAAAGTAAGCAGAAAAGGATATAAAAAATTGGAGGAAAGTCAACATAGCTAAAATGGTGGTGTAATGGCAGAAACCCAGCTGAACTCTTCTGACATTCCTGTCCAAACAACTTTAAAATAATACCTCAAATAAAAGTCTGGAGTGGCAGAGCCAATAAAAGGTCATGGTGAGACACTTTTCAGCCTAAGAAAACTTATTCAGTGGTCAGAAATCTGTGACTGGGGTGGGGCCTAGAGGACACACAGTGGCAGCACCAGGTGTGGTCTTTGGAGAGGTGGTGATAGCAGCAGTTGTATCTTTGGGAGCCCCCATTCCAGAGACAGTGAGAAGATTGGACCACTGATCAGAAGGAGATTACAGGGGACCTTCAGCTAACACCAGGCAAAGGCCCCTATTGTATTGCCCAGACACAGTGTTAGATTGCAGTTTCAGGGCGGAATAGAGACCTACATCTTGTGGCTGCAAAGGAGTAGAGGACCTTCTGGGTAAAGACCAGAATACAAACCAGGAGAGCATTGATCACACCTCTTCCTGGATCATACCACTTTAGGAACACTGATAACTCCCAGACTCCCAGAATTAGCTCTGAAAACAATAGCATGAAAAAGCCCAAAGCTTGGGAAATTGTCCCCACACCTCAGGGTAGAGACCAATTTTAACTTAAACTTAAAAGTCAAGAAATAAGTTTGAAAAATGAACAAACCAAAAAAGAGACCTAAACATAAAAAAAAAAAACAAAACTACTAGGTGGGACAGGGAAGATCAAAACGCAAACTCAGAAGAAAATAATGTGGAAATGGCTATAAGTAAAATCCCAAAGAAAAAGTTCAAGTTTAATACAAGCCCAATAAGAATTCTTGGAAGAGCTAAAGAAAGAAATGAGTGGTAGAAGAAAAATTGAAAAAGAAATGGGAATGATGAAAGAAAAATTATGAAAAGAAAATTAACACCTTGGTTACAGGGGCACAATATCAAAGAAAATAACACCTTAAAAAATAAAGCTGGCCAAATGCTAAATGAGGCAAAGCAATTCACTGAAGAAAATAACTTAAAAGGCAAAATTGGTCAAGTGGAAAAAAGGTACAAAATCTAACTGAAGATAATAATTCCTTAAAAATTAGTATTGGGGGGAGGCTATGTGGCACGGTGAGTAGAGTGTCAGCCCCGGAGTCAGAAGGACCTGAGTTCAGATCCGGCCTCAGACACTTAACACACACAAACAAAAACCTAGCCGTGTGACCTTGGGCAAGTTACTTAACCCCAATTGCCCTCCAAAAAGCAAAAAAAAAAAAAAAAAAAGAAAAAATAGAATTGGGCAAGTGGAAGCTAATGACTCTGTGTGCCCTCTCATCATCATAGTCATCTGACACCCATGCCCTCTGTCTATGTATACTTCCTTCTAACTGCCCTAACAATGCTAAAATTTTTAGGAGTTATATGTATCATCATCTTATATAGGAATGTATATAGGATCCCTTATAATTTCTCTTTCCCATTTACCTTTCTATGCTTCTCTCTTTTTTTTTAAACAAATGTTTTATTAACTTCTGTTTTACATCGTTCATTTCCACCAGATTTTGAGTTACAACCATTTTCCCCCCATTATTCCCCTACCCAACCTCCCAGAATAATAGTCCCACAAGATATCGCTTCCTCCAATCTGCTCTCTCCCATACCTTCTCCCATACCCCCTTCGACTTTTCCATTAGAGGAAGGTGAATCTTTGTGTCCCAATGCCTGCACATCTTATCTCCCAATTACAAGCAAGAGTATTAATAATAGTATTTATATATATTTGAAACATTTAATGTTAAGACCTCGAATTTCAGATCCATTTCCTTCCTCCCTTGTCACCCATTCCCTCTGGGGAGATAGGTAATTCAGTATATGTTGTACATGTCTAGCTATGCAAAACATTATCATAGTAGATATATTGTACAAGGCTGCTTATAATTCCCTCCCCCTCATCCCACCCCCCACCTGGTCCATTCCCTACATGATCCTGTCCCTCCTCTATAGTGGGTACTTCCAACCTCCCCTCACCCCAAGGATGCCCTCCCATCCATCATCCCTCCTCTCATCCCCCTTCCCCCTATCCTGCTGCAGGTTGAGATATCCCATTTAGTATGTATGTCATTTTCTCCCTGAACCAAATTCAATGTGTATGTGGTTTTGCCTTTTTAGCCTTCCTTATTCTCCCCCTCCTTTGCAACCACTTCCCCTTGCTTCTTCTACATGGGATAGTTTACCCTACCCTATCTCTCCCCATCTCCTCTTGCTACTTTCCTCTCTCACTTCATAATTTCATCCCTTGAGTATTCTCCCTTCCCAACAAATTCAACTTATGCCCTCTATCCATATATAACTGTAACCATATACACACACATACACATATGTATTCATATGACCACACCCCCTTCTTCCATTATTTTCATAGTGAGAAAGATATCATCAGTCACAGTTATTGCTTTTCCATATAGGAATGAAAATAGTTCAACTTTGATAAGTTCCCCTTGATCTCTCTTCCCCCATTACCTTCTCAGGCATCTCTTCCTTCCTGTGTCTGGATGTCAAATTTTCTATTCAATTCTGGTTTTTCCTCAAGAATGCTTGAAAGTCCTCTATTCCACTGAATGACCATATTTTCCCCTGAAACAAAATACTCAGTTTTGCTGGGTAGGTGACCCGTGGGTTCATTCCCAGTTCTTTTGCCCTCTGGAATATCATATTCCATGCCCTTTGATCCCTCAGTGTAGAAGCTGCCAGGTCCTGGGCTATTCTGATTGTGTTTCCACAATATTGAAATTGTTTCTTCCTGGCCACTTGTAGTATTTTGTCCTTGATCTGGGGATTCTGGAACCTGGCTATAATATTTCTGGGAGTTTTCTTTTTGGGATCTTTTTCAGGAGGTGATCTGTGGATTCTTTCAGCCTCTATTTTGCCCTCTGGATCTAAAACATCAGGGCAGTTTTCCTTGAGAATTTCTTGAAGGGTGATTTCTAGGTTCTTTCTTTGATCATGGCTTTCAGGTAGTCCAATAATTTTTAAATTGTGTCTCCTGGATCTATTCTCCAGGTCAGTGGTTTTTCCCATGAGATATTTCACATTGCCTTCGAATCTTTCGTTTGTTTGGATCTGCTTAACAGCATCTTGATTTCTCATAAAGTCACTAGCTTCCATTTGCTCCAGTCTAACTCTGAAGGAATGAATCTCCTCAGTGAACTTTTGAGATTATTTTTCCATCTGGCAAATTCGACTTTTTAAGGCATTCTTCTCCTCATTGCCCTTTTGGGCCTCCTTTGCCATTTGAGCTAGTCTATTTTTTAAGGTGTTGTTTCCTCAGTCAGGCTGTTGACCCTCATTTCCTACTTTTCCTGCATCCTTCTCATTTCTCTTTCTAATTTTTCCTCCACTTCTCTTATTTGATTTTTAAAGTCCTTCTTAAGGTCCTCTATGGCCTGCAACCCGCTCATGTTTTCCCCTGGGGCTTTTGGAGCAGGACTTCTGACCTCACAGTCCTTTTCCTGCTCTATGCCCCCAAATAGGAGTCTAGGGTTGCATTTTTCTGTTTCCTTTGCCTTGGCATGTTGCCACTTAATTACTTGACTTTTGGGCTTGTTGCCACACTATGGCTTTAAGGCCAGATAGAGGAATTTTCGTCCCAGACGTGTGGGGGGCAACTTCTGTTTCTGGCAAGCTGTAAACCCACCCACAACTTCCACCCTAGATCACAATCCAGATCCAGGGAGGTTAAAGCAAGAGCGATTACCCCCCAAGACTGATCGATGGATCTCCCCACGATTTGTAGGCTGGGAGCCAGAGCTGCCTCTGAAAACTACAAAATGGCGTTTGTCCTCAGAGGCTTCTAGCCCCCAGGGGAGGGAGCTGACGCATTCCCCAAATACAGGTCCCAAAGTCCATAGGACACTAACCTCTTACTTTGTCCTAGGCATGTCTATGTTGATAATTCTGGAGTCGCCACAGCTCCTGGTGTTCTGGGGTTCCTCCAGCCAGCTGCTGGTCCTGCCGCCCTGGGGCTAAAATCTCGGCTCATGCGGACCTGGGCTCGGCTCCTGCGCTCTGCGCGCTGCCAGGTCCCAGACCTCTGGGCTGGTCCTTCCTGCAGGGCTGCTGGGCTGTCCTCAGCAGGAGGTTAGCTTCTCTGTGTTGTTCTGTGGGTGCTGGGGCTCCAGAAGTTGTTCAGAGTCCCCTTTTACATAGTTTGGGGGGAATCTGGGGGTAGAGAGGCTTGGAGGAGCTGTTTCTACTCCGCCATCTTGGCTCCGCCCCACCTCTATGCTTCTCTTGAGTTTTATATTTGAAAGTCAAATTTTCTGTTCAGCTCTGGATTTTCATCAGAAATACTTGAAAGTCCTCTATTTCATTAATTTTTTTTTGCTTTTTGAAAGATGGTACAAAATAGAATTTGTAGGACTTGACAATTGATGCTATGTGGGAAGTGAGATAGAGTGAGAAGCTGAGAATAACACTGAGGTAATGAGCCTGGGTGACATGGAGGATGGTGGCACCTTAGTAATAGGGAAGTTAGAAAGAGTGGAGGATTTGCAGGGCAATTGGGCTTTAATAACATGCCCAAGGTCACATAGCTAGTAAGCATTGTGTCTGAAGCTGACTCCAGGGCTGGTACTCTATTCACTAGACCACTTAGCCACCCCTATTTCATTAAATTTTAATTTTTTTTCCACTGAAGGATTTTCCTGAGTTTTTCTGGGTATGTGATTCTTGGTTGTAATCATAGCTCCTTTGCCCTCTGGAATATTATATTCTAAGCACTTCAATCCTTTAAGGTAGAAGCTATTATATCTTGTTTTGTCCTGACCGTGATGCCATGATATTTGCATTATTTCTCTTTGCTTACAATATTTTCTGCTTGACCTGGGAGCTTTAGAATTTGACTATGATATTCCAGGGAGTTTTCTTTTTTGGGATCTCCTTCAAGGGAAGATCAATGAATGTATTTTTATCTTTGTGATAATAGATGGCCACTGGAGTTAATTCAATAAGGAGAGACATAGTCAGACATGTATTTTAGGAAGGTCAATTTGATTAATGAATGGATGATGGACTGGAATGAGGAGAAACTTGAAGCAGGTAGATCAGCCAGAAAAGTTCGTATGTAATTCAAGTGTGAAGTGATAAGTGTGTGTGGCAGGGTAGTGATAGTGTCAGAGGAGTAAAGGTGGTAATATGAAAGACGTTACAAAAATAGAATTTGTAGTACTTGACAACTGTGATACTATAGGGGAGGCAAGATAGAGTGAGAAGCTGAGGATAGCACTGAGGTTATGAGCCTGGATGACGTGGAGGATGGTGGCACTCTAGATAGTAATATGGAAGTTAGAAAGAGTGAAGGGTTTGGGGGCAAATTCAATGAATTCAGTTTTGGACATGTTGATTCTAAGATATCCATGGAACATCCAGTTCAATATGTCTAAGAGGAAGTTGGAGATGTGAGATTAGAGGTTGGGAAAGAGTTTAGGACTATACAAGTAGTTCTGAGAATCTTCTGATTAAACTACATGATCTGATGAGATAAGCAAGTAAAATATTATAGATGAAGAAAAGAAAATAGACTATGATAGAGTTTGGGGAAACACCCAGGTGACCTAGATCCAACAAAGAAGACAGAGAAGGAGTGATGATAAGACAGGTTGGAGAAGAACCAGGGTAGAGCAAGGTCACAAAACCTAGAGGGAAGAGGCTATCAAGGAGAAGGTGGTCAAGTGTCAAAGGCTGAAGAGGCCAAGAAAGAGAAAAAGACATTACATTTCAATTAATATATTATTAATACTGTAATTAATATGTCATCGGAAACTTTGGAGAGAGCACTCTGTTAAATGCTGAGATCAAAAGAGTATGAGAAAAGGAAGTAGAGACATACCAATTGTTGATAACCTTTCTAGGAAGTTCAGCCACAGATGGAAGGAGAGATATAGAAATATATAACTGGTGGGGACAGATAGATCAAGTGAGGTTTTTGTTTTGTTTTGTTTTTGAGAATGAGAGAAACATGGGTATGTTTGTAGGCAGTAGGGAAACCAGTAGAATGGGAGTATTTGAAGGTGAGAGGATGGGGATGGTAAAGGGGCATTCTGCTCGAAAGGAGGAGATGGAGTGGAATCACTTGTGCATCTAGAGGAGTTTGCCTTGCGAAGGAGAAGGGCCTCTCATCATATGATACAGGTGAAGGATGAAATCAATACAGGAGACATCTGAGTGGTATGTAATGAGTTTGAAGTTTAGCATGGTAAAATATTTAATTCAATAAAGGGTCAAAGAGAAAAAGACAGAGCAGAGTTGAATTGGTCACCAAGAGGTCAAGAAGGAAGAGAGAAGAGACTTAACACAGGAGTGATCTGGGAAAGAACTCAAGAGGGAAGTGATTGAAGGTCATGATGATAAAGAAAAGAGGGAGATGTGGAAATACAATAGATTACGATCAGATAAAGTAATTGCAGAGTTCATGCATATGAATGTGGAATATTTTGAGCGATGACAAGATCAAGGGTATGATCATCTTTCTATGTAACTGGGGTATGATGAAAGAATAGGTCATGGAAGGGGCAGTTAAGTGGCACAGTGAATAGAGTGCCAACCCTGGAGTCAGGAGGACCAGAGTTCAAATCCAGCCTCAGATACTTAACACTTACTAGCTGTGTGACCTTGGGCAAGTCACTTAACCCCAATTGCCCTGTCTTCTCCCCTCCAAAAAAAGAATAGGTCATGGGAAATTAGTAAATTGAGGAATTAGGATGTTAAGATTGTTGAAGGAATTTTACATATATACAGGTATACATACGTACATACATACATACATGATACACATATGTACTTGAATCCCCTTAGTACAAAGGCTGTATTCAAGGAGAGAAAGATTCAAGTAACCTGATGTTTCATAAAGTAAAAGACCTCAACTACTAGAATAAGGATTTACAATTTGATAAAACCTTTAAAACTAGAAAGCACTCTGGCAGAAATTAAGTTTTGACTAATACCTCATATCACATAACAAGTTCCAAATGAATCCATGATTTAGATAAAAATTTACATCAGAGAGAAATTATGAGAACAATGAAGAAATCGCCTTTCAAACCATGGATAGAGAAAGAGTTCATTGCCAAACAATGGATAGAGATGATCACAGAAGATAAAATAGATAATTTTGATTGTATAAAATAAAAATGTTGTAAATAATCAAGGCTGTTACCAGGGCCAGGCTGAATTCTAGAGCAGGTGGACCCCTACAGCCCATCAAGTTTCTTCCCACAAAGACCTGAGAGCTGTCTCTAGTGCTGGACCACATGGTTGTGGAGGTGGTGGTGGTGGGAACAACCCTATCACCTGGCATGCCTGGCTGATGCTATTTTCTCAAGTCATTTACTGTAACACACTTATAGGGGTGCTATCCACAATGGTACCCTGTGCCAGGAATATCTCCGCATAGTTGTCCTTTCCAGAAAATACCTCTTCATTTCTTGTTCCCCAGGCATTCTCTAGAACATGCAAGGTGCATTTTCCTCCTATCATCATCTGCCAGAAAGCTTAATCTCAAGGGAAGACTGACTTTGAAAAGTACAGACTTCTCTCCAATAACTAATAGTACATATTAGTTAATATACTCTCTTCCTGTTATACTCATTCATCCCAGTTATTCTGAGCTCCTGGCTATTGTATAATAATCTTTTCCACATCTTCTATTCATCTATCTATCTCAACCCTACTTTTTGCCACCCCCGCCACCCCAGTCTCCCAGTAGATTTGACTGTTCTTTCCTCTATGCTCTTTGGCGATCCTGCTCCATAATGAACAAACTTCACTTTATCTTAAATTTGTCACATCTTTCTCACTCTTTTCATTGTTTGGTTCTTACTGAGACATGGACTTCCTTCAGATAATAGCCACTTCTCTTGCCACCGTTTCCAATCCCGGTTATATTTTGCCTCATACTCTTGGACTCACTGGTTGTAGTGGGAAAATTAGAATACTTCACACCCCATTGCTGTTTCAGGATCCTCCTTCAATCACTTTCATTAAGCAAACTTTCCTCCTTTGCAGTTCATGCTAGTCAATTTAATCCAGATCCTGATGGCTGTTATGAGAAGAACCCAAGGACATTCTCTATCCTTCCTCAATGAGTTCAGTAGTTTTTTCTCTCCTTCCTTCTGACCTCATGATCTTCCAATATGAATTATCTCCCTCATACACCCCAGGTGACATCATGATCTTTTTTTTACTCAGGGATCCTCAGTTTTTTAGTCTCCTTAATTCCCATGCATACCTGTGCCCTGCCACAGGCACAGAGACTGTCGTATCTTTTATTTTGCAATCACTATTCATTCCACTAACTTCCTTGTTCAAGAACACTGACATTTCTTTGTCTGATTATGATCTAACAAGAAGGTGTGTTGTGGGCAGCTATAATTTCTTAGAGTTGTTTTTTCATAAGTAATAGGTATAACAATGTCAAGATATGTGAAATATGATTGTGCTTCTTTAAAAAATAATGTTCTAGCAATAAAATTTTTGCACAAGATGAAATTTTCCATATTATTTTCCTGTCAGATCAATAAGCCAAGCTTTATGGTAATTTGATCTGCAGAAGATAAAGGCATGAATGAGAAATCAATGTAACAATATCTGCATATTTATTTTAATTCATAATTGTTTTAACAAGGGCTATTCTATTGATATTTTCCAAGTTGCTCTTCCTTGGTACTGGTTAACTACATAGGAGCTTTGGGGATTGCATCTGACCATATGGTGACCTGCCTCTGAAAGAACTTTACATTTTGGTATGAGGTAGAATACTGTGTGTGGTCTCTTGGTCTTCTCCAACCCTGTGCCAGTGATGGTGGTGATAGTGGTGGTGAGGGTAGGGTGCAGGGCAGGATGCTGTATCAGTTAAACAAAGAGACATCTTCCAACATGGGCTCTCTTCCTTACATATACCAGGTGGCGTTATTTAACTCTTACTCTCCCAGTGAGTGGTAGGGAAGGGCTGGCCCTTATCAGTGCAACATCATAGCCACCAAAGCTAGTGCAAGGAGATTTAACTGGGTTAGTTTTTGCCTAGCCCCTGGATGTCTTTTCCCTTTTTGTGTGTTTGTTCTTTCTAGCTCTCTAGTGAATCAGTATCTATCCTCAGAAGACCAGGTTTAGAGGTTTTTTTTAGTAGTTTCACTCATAGGCCCCATCTTCCGTGCTCCTCCAAATTAATCAACTAGAAAGCATCAATTAGCATTTAGAAAAGGGTATTTACTGAGATGGAATAACAAGAAGAGTAGTTATAAGGCAAGGTGAAAAGGACCTGGTTCCATCTACTCAGAGATGAATTATAATAGTTGACATCTATTCCATGCTCTCGGAGAAGCGATTCATTGACAAGACAGTTGGTCCAAGTCTGGAAATTTTATCATCAGACATATACCAGCAGTAGTTTGGATAGTATAGAGCTGAGGTAGAATTTAAAAGTCCTAATTAGAAATCTTGCAAATTGCTTTATGTTTTGATAAGGTTTAGGTATCAGCAAGGATCCCTCCCAATCTGAGGGCATAAATTTAACCCAATTTATAAGCTAGTTCATTTCTAACTCAGCTTGTGAGCTACAAATGGATAGAAATACCCATTTATAACAATAATTATGTTATTACTGAATTATTTTAAGTTGTTCTGCCAATTTATACTGTAAGTCGTTTATGTTTACCATTTCTTTTATATGAGAAAATAAATGACCAATCTCACCCAATGAATGCCGTTTACTTCCTCCTTGTACTTTTCAGGAAACCCTAGATATGAGTCGTAATTTACGTAATAAAGGAAGCCTATATCCTCTCTTTACTAAACACATGCCTTGGTATAGAATACAGAGGGGGCACAGTGACTCTGCCCATGTTAGCCCAGACGTGGTTCCTCAATGTTAAAGTAGAATGACTTAATTTTTGAGTAAGACATTGGAAAGAAAACATATAATGAAAAACCACAAGGGTTTTAACTAATACTTTTGTATTGAATTGTTAAAATAGATAAGTCAAACTGGTGCTGAAGCATTGATAGCACCAGTAAAAATGTATTGTTTGATTTAGACTTAAATAAAGAAAAAATTCCTTCTCCCATACCCCCATGTCAATAGGGGCAAGAAGATCACTTGAAATGGCTGGTTTTTTGGTGAATATATGCAGGAATGAAAACAAATATTAAACCAAATTAATATTCCTGTCCCTAAAGCAGCCTAACTGAACTAAAGCCATCACATGTAGTTTACTGTAATGAAAGAACCCAAATTATCATTGGTATCAAATTTCAAGTCCAGTAAATGTAAGATGAATATGATTCAAACCAATTTAGGATTGTGCCAAATGGGAAGAGGAAAGTCCTTTCAGCAAAGGAAAGTACACTGAAATAAAGTTAAATATAAATGGAAATTTGTGGTTATCAGGATGCTTTTACTCCTTTATATTTTATTGCACATTTTAAATATCAGGCAAAAAGAAGACAAATACTGTTCAGAGGAAGGAGTTTTATGTATAGATGGTTTGCTACTAAAACAAGTAAACTAAGGCAGGAATGGTAAGGACTAACTGGAAAATGTTTCTTTAATTTCCTATAAAAGATATATATTTGTCTAATCACATGATGACACTGGTAGTGCTGGTGGTGTCTTCAGAGGTAAAAATATTATCCCACATCTCCCTTGATGGCTTTATAACACTTCAAATGGATTTATATTTCTCCAGGATTATAAGCATTTTCAAAAAACTTCCCCTTAATTTTAGACATGTACTAGTAAACCACTATAGCATCCCTTTTGGGTTGACTTTTCCAACTCCCATTGCACTGTAAGTTTAGGTTTTCAGATTCATTACCACTCCCCTCAGTGTACCAGGGATAACCAGAATTGAGGGGCATGCTTTCTAGTATTGTTACCCATGAGCCCCCTTCTTGTGTATTCTCCCAAATTAATCAACCAGAAGGTGTCAATTACCTATACTGAGGCAGTATAGGAAGAATAGTAGTAACAAATACTCACACATTCACAACAAAGTTCCTGAGGAGAATAGGCTTAATATTTCCTTTTCATGGTTTGGGCGGTATTGAAGGAATTGTTCTATTGTATTCTAAGTTTTGTTAGGATATAACAGCATAATCTATTCTGGTTATTCTTTTTACTTCTTTTGTTTTTGTTGTCATTTCACCTGGCCTATTTGCTATTTTATTGATTTGATTTTCTGCCCTCTTCTTTTTAAATAGCTTAAAAATTACCTACTTTATTAGTTTTTTTTTTAAAAAAAACCAACTTTTAGTTTTATTTATTTCTATTTTTGTTTATAATTTATCTATTTTTTCCTATAATGTTACTATCTCCTCTTTTGTACTTATTTTAGGTTTATTTGTTGACTTTCTAATTTTTTAAAATGTGTATTCAATTCATTAACCCTCTCTTTTTCTACTTTGTTAATGTATATTTTTCTGGGATATGATTTTCCTCTGAGGACTGCTTTTTGTTTCATCATTATCATTTTATTTCACAAAATTTTAAAATTGTTTTTATGATTTGTTTCTTGACTCATTCATTACTTAGACTTTCATTGTTAACTTTTCATTTAGGTGTGACTTTTTTCCCCAGTCCCCGAACCAATGACTATTTTTATTACATTATAGTCTGTAAAGAATGTATTTACAGTTTCTGCCTTTTTATACTTGTTTATAATATCTCTGTGCCATTAAATATGTACTTAATTTTTGTAAAAGTACCATGCAGTGCTTATAAATATATATGTATATATTTACAGTTCTGTTTAGAAGACTGTTTCTCTAGCATATTTTTCAGTTGTATATTTTCACATTTATCTTTCTGTTACATTTATCCCAAACTCAGTGAGGAATATTGAAGTTTCCTTTCATTATATTTTCTTGTAGCTCAGTTAATGTTCCTTTAAGAATTTGAATGCTAAGGCATTTGGAGTTTATATGTATATACAGATATTGGGGGTTTTTTGGTCTATATTTCCCTTCAGCATAATGTAGTTTATTTTTAAAATTTAATTTTTAAAAATTTTCATTTCCAAATTCTGTCTCCCTCTCTATCCTTCCCCCACCTATTGGGAAGATAAGAAATACAATGCCCATTATACATATGAAGTCATGCAAAGCTTATTTCTGCAATAGACATGAATTTCCTTGTTTATCTTTTTTATTTGTTGAATGCTTGTTTTGTTTTGTAATGTAGCATGATTGAAACTCTTACTTTTTGGAGTCGCTTGATGCATAGTAAAAAATTTTCCATCCCCTTATTTTTACTCTATTTACATCTTTGTCTTTTTAAAATATGTTGTTCATAAACAACAATTGTAGGTTTTTGATCCAATCTTTTAAAAATTATTGGATTACTTAATATATTCACATTTAAAGTTCTCCATTTATTTTCTTAATTTATGATTTTTAAAACTTCTACTTTAAATATAATACTAAGTCTCTTTAGTTACTTTAATTACTGATGGTGTCAAAACTTCAGCAATATCTATTTGAGGCTCTCCCCTCTAAGTATTTTGCCATTGTCTTCTAGGGCTTGCCCCATAGATTTCCCTTTTCAATTGTACCTCTGTAATGGGAATGGATATTGGAAGATCTTCCCTGCCCCTTAATAGACCTAGGGTGGATTTTGAAGCTTCCCTGCTATGAAGACAAACTTTGCCCCCAATAAGCTGAAAGTGGTCACATGGAGCCTGTGGCAGGAGGAGTTTGCTGAGGAGAAGCAGAGCCCACAGAGAAGCTGGTAGAGAGAGAGTCTGACAGTTGGGGATAGTTGGGGACAGAGGACAGGAAGCAGTTTCAGAGCTAGCCAGACTCCGGGGGAGTGAGGATGCTCATTAAGGATATAGAAAGTTTTGTGAGTAAATATTGATCTTGTATTGGTTTGTGGGAAGGCTAAAGAATGCTGTGGCTCTAGGCATTATTATGGCTCCTGAATATCTTTGGTACTTTGGCTTACGGTTTTGGGATTCAGTTTTCTGGTGTCTAAATAAATCCTTCAACTTTATCCTCTATTTGGAGAGTTTGACATATTTTGCAATGGAACATCATGCGATGTTTATAGTCATGGTCTTTTTCATGATTGTGGGTGCTGTAAATATTACATTGGTGCTACAGCCTCAGTCCCAGAAAAGCACCAATTCCTACTGAAGACAGTGCACTACCTATGGCAGGACACCCCACACTACCTGCCCACATAAAATATTTTGCAACCCAACTGTCATGTATACTGCTTCTCTGGTCACCTTCCTTTTCCATTTACCTAAAAATCTATGCCTTGGGTTCATGATCTCTGACTCCCCTAGGCAACCATTAGCCCCCCCACCCCATCTCTGCTCCTTGAGATAGGACAAGTGGTCCTTCCAAGTACCAAATCTCTGCAGAAAATACCAGCACATATTTCCCATATCCCTTCACAAAACATCTTCACCCATAGGAACAATCATCAGTGGAAACTTCTCTTAATACCAAAACAAGAACTCCCTCCCCATCCCCCTTGTAATCCTTTCCCTCCTCCTCACTCACTTCGATGCAGGCTCTTCTCTTACTGATGACCTAGGAGGATTGGTCAAGGCATGAGTTTGAGTTTTATTTCAAGGTCAGACATATGTCCTTCCCCTTTCTTTCTTTTCCTTTGTTCTCCTGCAAAGATCTTTTATACTGCAGAGTGCAACCTTGATGCTGACCATGGAAGGCCCAACAAACTTCTGCAACTTGGAACACAGATCTATCCTCCAAGGTAGTAGAAAGTAGGAAGGGAGACAGACTTTGGGTTTCGTTCATATGAGGTGAATAAGAGGAAGTAGTCATTATCTCATTGCCAAGTATAATTTCATAAACCTTTTCAACAACTCTAGATGGAAGGTTTGGTATACAAAACATAAGAGATGCGGCATAATTATCAGATGAAATGTGCAGTGAACAAACATGCCTAAAATGAATTATTGTGGTTTCATGGATGTCTGAGGTGACAAACAGAAATGAAAAGTCTGAGAAAGTCAGAAAAAGTGTCTTACATTGGAGAAAGAGGCCAAGATACATAGGCCAAGAGAAAGACACTTAAGAAGATGTCACATAAAATGACAGAGTGACAGAAACAACTAGAAAAAAATTTAAGACTGGATATATGGCACTTATATCATAGACAGGGATATGAGGGATAAATGGCTCAATGTTTTGATCAGACAAAAATTTAGGATTATATGTTGAAATAATATTTGACCTAATTAACTGTTGATAAAATTAGTTTGGTTTTATTCAGGTATGATGACTATCTAATTACCAATTAGTCAATTTAATTTGGTTCTGGATGAAATAAGCAGATCATGCTCTGGTTGATCCAGTTTTGGCCATCTTAATTTCAAAACTGTATTAACAGCATGTGAAACCAGCTAAGTGCCAAACAATATATCCGAAATGTGTACTATGTGCTAGGCACTATGCTAGGTAGGAATTGTGACTTTAGATTCTTACTGTATTAAATTTGACATGACCAGTTGAATAATTTTACTTATTTGATTCAGAAGTATTGCACTGCCATGGCCTAACATAGTATAGATAGAAATAAGAAATCAGATTTGGTATATGACATGCAATTACTTGTAGATTTAAACAAGGACTTAAAGTGTATAAGCAAAAGTCAAAGATACTGTGGATATTTGTTGTTTCCTTCTCCTTGGGAGATGAGTTGTAAGTTGATGCATTAGCATGAGGATGCTGAACAGGGAAACTTGAAAGTAGATGAGAAACTCAGCTGAATGTGAATAGTTGATGACACTTGCTTTGGAGTTGGAGGCCTGCAGATAGTGGGCAGAGGAATGATGGAGAGATGCCAGAAGTGGGGGACACAGAAATCGATCTGAGTATTATTCATGTACAAATGATAACAAACTACTGGAAATTAATGATTCAGGCATAAAGGAGAAGAGTAAGTTACAAAGGCATGAGGCTGGTCTGGAGGTAATTGCACTGAATAAGGGAAGGGCATTGTAAAACAAGGTCAGAGAAAAAACTCATTGGAAGCTGGTATTAGCAGCATCAAGTTCAATAGACAGGTCAAAGAGTGTCAAGATGGAGAAATACCATTTTTGTTTTGGCAGTGAAGGTGTTACTGGAGACCTTGGCAAGTCTGGTTTCTGGGAAATGGTGTGGCTAAAAGCTGAGTTGGCTCTGGTTCATGAGGGAGTTTTCAGGGAGGAATTAAATACAGCTGGTGCACTCTAGGAGTTGGGTGGGGTTAGGGGACAGTATCTGGAATGTCTGACCATTTATTGAGATTCACTGCTGTCTAAGTATAACTAGGTACTACTAACCAGAAGTACTGTGTTAAAAGTGTATATTAGAAGGATATAGCTTTCATCAATAGAATATTAGACTATCTCATCCAATGATAAGATTCACTGTTCTGCCAGAAGCTTGGCTAAAAATGATTTTTAACATGTTAATCCTACTTCTGAAGGCAACATATTATATTCGGATATCCATTTTATTAAATGAAAGAGTTTTAAAATTTTGATATAAGTATTCACTTTGCTGGGATATTACTAAACACCAGTATGAATTATCCTTGACTACTAAAATTTGCTCTGCTGCAATTTAATGTTATAGGAGGAAATAAAGGGGTGAATATGCAATGGGAGAATCATCTAAAGACAAATGTACAATTTTGTAGGAAAAGTTTATAATAGCTACAATATTAGTTTTAGATAATGTCATTTCCAAGAGAAATTTGCAAAGAAAAAGATATGCTGTAAATTGTCAATCTTAACTAAAATGTTGGATGGAAAGCTGCAAGCAATAGCATACTCACCCAGCTCCTGCCAGATGGATATATTCAATGAAGGGACAAGTATGTTCCCATTTGGTATAGTGACTAGCATGTTATTTATGAATAATTCTTTTTTTAAAAAAGTTTTATTGTCTCCTTTGGTTTTTGTAGCACAATCATTTCCTCCTTAAACAGAGTCCCTATCTTATAGAAGCATTCCTTGGAACAAGGAAGAATATTGAAGCAAAGCCTCTATAGAGTAACCAGGATCTTTTGTTAGTTTATACTTCATTCCACTTCCATAGTTCCCAAGAATGGTGGGCAATTCCATATAATGAAAGCTTAATGCCATGCAGCATCATTTAAATTTAATTAATTTAAATTATTGTAATTATTCTGTATATTCTCCAGGTTCTGCTTAATTTGCAGTGCTGATGTACACTTGTCTTGATATGTATCTTTGAATTCTTGACATCCATTTTTCCTTATGGTACAATTTCTTGTACATTCAACTACCACAACTTATTTAGCAATTTTTCTTTTTGATGCACACCCGCTTTGCTTTTCGTTTTTTGCTACCTTTAAAAGTATTTCTAAGAACGATTAGTTTATATGGGCCTATTTTCCCCCCTTTCTTTCTTTGACTTCCTAGGGATATGTAATGGGATGGCTGGGCTGAAGGGATGAACAGTTTAGTGAATTTTCTCCCATAATTCCAAATAGGTTTTTCCAAAACAGTTTAATTTACAATTCCACTAAAACTACATTAGTGTATTTGTCATCTTATAGTCTTTCCAATATTTGCTACTTCTATCTTTAATTATCTTTGTTACTTTGAGGGGGTAGAAGGTAATATCTCAGAGCTGTTTCAATTTGTTATGTTCAACTTTGAACCTCCTTAGAATCTGTTTTTGACAGTATTATTGCCTAATGCTGTTATGGTCTAGGAGTCAGGGCAGAGGAATGGGAATCAGGAATTCTATTTCTGTCTTTGTCAATCACTTGCTATATACATCACTCAGTCTCATAGTTCTGTAGTTATCCTTTTGCATAATGGAGGTAATTATAGCTATAGTTTGAAAAGTGCTTTGATATCTTAAGATATAATATGTTTTATTAAAGCAAAGCATAGCTATTATTGTCAGTCTATGGTTTATATGTTCCCTGAATTCAGACTTTCTCCAGGAAAATCCATCAGTAAAACTAGTCTATACAACCTAAAACTATTAAAATTAGAAAAAGACTAAAGGCTATGAATCAGACAATGCATACAACAACATACAAAATTAAAGAAATACTCTTTTTAAAATCTTTGCAATATTATTGTGAATGAACTCAGCATCACACAAATGAAATAGTAATAATAACACCTGTTTTTAAATGCCTTTATAATCTTACAACATTTTCAAGATACTTACAAAATCTAGTACTGCCTAAATCTTTGCCTAATTTTTTTTACTTACTCATTGAAGAGAATACCAAAAGCTGGAGTGACGGGGAGGGATAATGATTCATCCCAGACTAAGAAATATGCTTCTATATTTCAGTACTTCTAGGGTCCTATGATCTTATCCATTTAGACATTTCCTCCATCATCACAGATAGCCAGCCACCCATACTTTTCTCAAACTATACTATTCTTGTCCTTGTTTTCCCATAGCTCCTCCATGGAAGACCTCCCCAAGTAATTGGAGGCCCTTTTCCAGGTCTTTTTATATCATTTATGTATCAGTGAAGCATGTGAGCTATCTGTTATTGCTGACTCTCACTACATGATTGGCTTGTCTCCTTTTCTAATTATACATTCCTCATTAATAGCCCTTATTTTACTTCTTACATATAAATAATTATTGAACATATAGCCTTCTTGTGCCCATATTTCCATTACCCTTTGGATTATATGCAACTATGATTCCTTGGATATTTAAATTCAAAATCTTCAACTCATAGAGCATCACTGGGAAGAATTTGTTTTTGAAAGATGAATATTTATGTGAGGAATCAATTTGGTTTGATGAGAATGCAATGCACAATAAAATGCAGTCTGTTTTTTTTTTCCTCATACTAAGTTCTTATTCTACCTTACTGCCTGTCCTCAGTGCCTGTATGAGGTATACTTACTGATTTAATAATTCAATGTACTAGACATCCAAATGTATGTTAGATTATGTAGAAGAGATATTTTTCATCCATTTAGTTTTTCCTCTATGGATTATTAGGCTTGATGTAATGTTGTGCGGCTTGTTGCAACCAGCATAAATGCATCAACAAATCAGTATGTGGAGAGGTACACCTTTTAAAGGAAATCTCATTTCCATTTGGATCCTACATGTGATATCAATAAATCAATAAGCATTTTTTCAAATAAACTAGTTTTATATCTTTATTTTTATATCACTTACAGTTTATAATATATCCCTCCCTAAATCCCCTCCTAGAGGGTAATTCTATAACTATGACAATAATCTACAAACATTTTTAATGTGCCAACCTATCAGTAAAATAATTTTGAGCATATTTTCTAATTTTTTATGATGCCAGAACAAGTATGCCAATGAAACATACACAGAAATAGAAATTAAAAATGATAAAGATGAAATTTGTTCAGTTGTTTTTTAGTCATGTCTGACTCTTCATGACCCCATCTGGGCTTTTCTTGGCAAAGATACTGGAGCAGCTTACCATTTCCTTCTCCAACTCATTGTACAGATGAGGAAACTGAGGCAAACAAGGCTTAAGTGATTTACCTAAGATCACAGAGCTAGTAAATGTGAAGGGCCATATTTGAACTCATGAAGGTGAGTCTTCCTTACTCCAGTACTGTCATCTATACACTGAGCCGCCTTACTATCCCTAAGGTGAAAAAGATTATGAAAATATTTCATTAATGGTAACAAACTAGTTTTTGCTATTAATAAAATGTTATCAATAATATTTTCAGTAAGTGTAATATGATTGATATGCTTCATAATTTTTGAAAATTTTGGTTTAACACTGTAATATAGCTATCAAAAAGTCTAGTTATAACTTTTGTTTATTTTGATACTTGATTCTAGTGGTTATCGCAGCTTGAAAAGATATGTAACTCCACATGGAAGAAGAGAATTATAGGTTATGTTTTTTAAATCATTCTAATCATTTTTCAATCATATTCATCAGTTATGCAAAGTTTTTTGTTGAAATTCAGCTAATAAATTTCCACTTGTCTTATCAATCAACTTTCTTGGTAAACTAATTGTACTATATTAAATATTTTTAAAATAATTGTATTGATATCTTATGCTTGTAAATCAACTACGTTATCCACTGAACCCCTGCATAAGCCTCCCTGGAGAGCTATTTTTTATAATAAAAATTCATAAAACTAACCAACATATTGAAAAACCAGACTGTTTTATGTAGTCTTCCAAATTAATGATTCCCTATGTCTTCAAAGAAGATTTCTTTGATATCCAGCTTGGTTATTATAATGTCGAATCATTATTCCAATTGTTTGATTGTTACCTTTGTTATTATTTCCATACACAGTGTTGTAGCAATTTTATGGATTGTTTTCCTTGTTCTGCTTGCTGCTTTCTGAGTCATTCAGTTCATACAGGATTTTTCATGATTCTCTGTATTAATCAAATCTGTCATTTTTATAACAGTAATATTCCATTATATTCAGGTACCAAACTGGTTAAATTGATTGTTGTTATTTAGTTGTTTTTCAGTTGTGTCCAACTTTTCATGACCCCATTTGAGGTTTTCTTGGCAAAGATATTGGAGGGATTTACCATTTCCTTCTCTAATTTTATAGTTGAGAAAACTAAAGCAAACAGGGTTAAGTGACTCATTCAGGATCACACAGCTAGTAAGTATCTGAGGTCAGATTTTAACTCAGGAAGGTGAGTCTTCCTGACTCCACATCTGGTGCTATATCCACCTAGCTTCCCAGGGCTAAATTTATAGGAGGATACCAATCATTGATGTTATAATGGTAATACTAATTTGAAGATCTTCCCTGCCCCTTGGCCCCTGGATAGGTTTAAGTGAATTTGAGAACTTTCCCTGATTTGGAAAATATTCTGCCCCTTAATAGACTGAATGTGGTCACTTAGAGCCTGTGGTGGGAGGCTTGTTTATCAGGAATGCCCACACCTTGTTACTTTGTGGTTGGGCAGTGGGTCACAAGGTTGTGATGTTTTGACGTTTTGCTTTGGGGCTCACTCATGGGAAGAGTTGTGTGATTTGGACAGATGAGACTCTGGGCAGCCATTAAGGCCCCTGGCTTTGAAACTCAGATGTAGGTGCTTCTCTCTCTGGTAACTAATTAGGTATGGATGTAATGGTCAGACAGCTGGAAGCCCTGTCCACTGGTCTGTTTCTCTGTTTGTATTTTTTGTCTGCTTGTAACTTCTGTTTGTATTTTCTGAAGTTCACGTGGCTGACTTTTCCCCCTGAACTAGGTAAGTGATAATGCTTGATTAAAGTAAGCTTGTTAACCCCTTTTTGAGTTGCTTTCCTTTAGAAAAGCAGATCAAAGAACCCGTGTTAGCAGCCATCCTTCATATGCTAGGGTGCTTGCTGCTATAAATACTGAGGATATTGAGGAGATAGGAACTCTTTTTGACAAATGATATTAGGAAAACCACACTAGAATGGGTGTTCAAGCTAATGGTATTAGAAAAAATACCTCAAATCCCTCAGGATTGCCCTTACAAACTTGAGGAGGAGATATAGCTACCCTTTGGAGATATATTTTGTCTGTTATTTTGAATTGGGACAAAGACACCCCCCTCCAAGTTTATATGGATACTCCCTCTCTTTCTCTTAAACACACACACACATACATTCACATACACACATATACATATATAGACTCCATATATGCATATACACACATATATATGCATATACATATAGATTCCATATACATGCATCTACATATATTATACATATATCTCTTTTATTAGTCTCTCATTAGAGACACAATTAATTTCCCACCCAACCATTTCCCTTCTTACTTTAATGACATTAATTTGCTTATGAAAATAAAAGCTTTAACATGTCATGCAATCAAAATTGCCTATTTAATATTTTGAAATTTTCTTTAGCCTTTGTTTAGTTAAGAATTCAGTGCCCAATCATACTGTGGTGGAGCAGGCATAAGTGAGTCTGGTGGTCTGTCTCTTTGTTTACATTCTGATCTTTTCAAGCTGCCCTTCCAAAAATTCTCCATTCTGCTTTCGTTGTTGCTCGTAGGAGGATTAGAGTAGGGAACATTCTCCTTCTGTGTATGAATTTAACATACAGTTTGAGGTTGGAGATAACATGAAAATCTCCTGAAGGAGGGAAGAGTGAATATGCATGCCATTGCCATGAGGATTGTGGTATTCCTCTATAAAGGTAAGCAAAGAAGAAGGTAATGCCTTGTTTCAGTTATGTAATTATTTAGCACTTTGTTTCAGTTCAAGTTTCTTTAAGCCTTGCCCATGATTATTATATCAAGTCTTTGTTATGAAATAGAACTTGTGAACACCTACTGCTGATGCAACAGGAAGGGGCAGAACAGGGAGGAGCTTACTGACCATATTTAAGGAGAAGCCCAGGATGGGAGAGAACAGAACTGAGAGACCACTTGTGGTGGTGGATTTTGAGGAGGGAACATTTGTGGTGGCAGTACTCTGTCTCTTCTCTCCATGTTGATTTTGTTTGTGATGTGCGTGGAGTTCTCAGACCATGTTGGTTGGTCTGTGTTGATTTCACAGGCAGATAGTGAATTGATGATGGTGCTGGCAACATGTATGAATATTATTGTGGCTGTGTTAAGCTTTGTCTTCCCAGAAACAGGAACTGTGAAGGACTTGAGGTGGACTGGACACTGTGAACTTCAGTGTAGAATGGGAACTGGATGAGGAACTGGAGAAGGTGCTAGAAGAGGAGCTGGATAAGGAGCTGAGAGCTGCCTGCCTTTGAATCCAGCTGACAGCTGGGTAGATTCAGGCAGGAGCTGGGACCATGGAAGAGGAATCATGGAAGCTGAGAGCCAGCCTCAAGTCAAGATGAAAAGACCTCTTCTTGGGTACCTAGTGCTGACTGAGAAGATTATGATTTACTGTGACCATGGAGAACTTTGACATTTTTACTTTGTGTCCCTTAAGGAGGCCTGCTCCTTAAGGATGATTGAGTTAAGGACTTACTGAATGGTTGTACTTTGTGTCCATTAAGGAGGCTTGCTTCTTAAGGATGATTGAGTTAGGGACTCACTGAATGATATATTTTGCTTAAAAGTATGTGGCCACTTTGGTGAAAACTATGTGGCCACTTTAGTGATAAGTTGTTATGTAGTGTACTTTGGTCTCTGTTAATGTTTTGCTTTAATTTACTGCTGAATAAATAGAGAGTTCACTATACTACGTAATCAGAACTTGGAAGTTGTTCACAGCAGCAGTCCTCTGGAAAGCTACTTGTGCTTGGCTCTACATCCTATTATTCCCTAGTCTCCTCTCTGTCCCACCATCTTCTCCAAGTGTGCTTCTGTAAACTTGTTGGCAGCTTGCAAAAGGCTGAGACCTTGAATGTGTTACCCTAGGACTTGGTCCTTTCAGGTGACCAGTCCTCTTCACCAAGCACACATGCAGTGCCTCTTTGGTGTTTGATGGAAGAAAACTGATAATGCCAAGGCTCTTCTGCATTCTCCCATCTCAGAAAATTTGAAACTGAAGGAATTATGGAATTGAATCTTATAAACTAAAAGTAAACAAACTTAATAAAGACAAAAAAAGAAAAATCTCCCCCCTCCCCAAAAAAGGAATTCAAAACCTCAATCATAGGTGGAAAAGGTATATGATCTGCTTCTCATCTAACTTTTTATAGTGTGATTTTGAAAATTCATGTCATGTAATCATTTTGAATTAGTAGTATTTCATTTAATATCTAATTTTTGCCTCCCATTTTTCAGATATCTTTCTCATAGAAAGACATTTTCTAGGTAATTTGTGTTTTGGGGAAATTTTATACTATTATTATTTCCATTTCATCCTACCATGGACCTACTTTCCTAGTTTTTAAACCAGTACAAAATAGTTTGAATGCTTACAGCATTATAATATAGTTTGGAGTCTGGAAGTGCTAGTCCTCATTTGTTCCTCTCTTTTTCATAATTAACCTTGATATTCAACTTCTTTTGTTCTTTCAAATGAATTTTGTTATTATTTTGTCTAGCTCTGAAAATACCCTTATTAGTAGTTTAATTTGTGTAGTACCAAATCTCAAATAAATGTGAGTAACTTTCTTTTTCTTAAATATATTTGGATTGGGGTGGCTAGGTGGCACAGTGAATAGAGCACTGGCCCTGGAGTCAGGAGGACCTGAGTTCAAATTTGGACTCAGATACTTAACACTTACTAGCTGTGTGACCCTCCTTCCTCCCTCCAAAAAAGCAAAAAAATAAAATGCACTTCAGTTGCTCAATCATTAATGCCAAATATCTTTTTAGCTGTTATTATTAAATTCTTATTTAAGTTATTTTTATTTCATATTACGTAAAAATCTCTTGTATACCAACCTCCTTTTTTCTTCAAGTCTTAGCTAAGGATTCAACTTCTCCAAGAACTCTTTCCCAGTTCTCTTTATTCTTAAAGCCTTCCCTTTGAGACTTACTCATCTCCAATTTATTCTGTATAGATGTTGGCTGCTTGCTATCTCCCTGATTAGAATGTTAGATCTTTGAGAACACAGACTGTTTCTGGCCTTTCTTTGAATGCTTGAGCTTAGTGTCTAGAACATTGTAGGTGCTTATTAATGTTAGTTAATTGACAAGTATTCATTTATAAGTATTTATCAACTCACTGGGTTTTTTATTTTTGTCCTGTGGAATCAGTTGTAATCACTCTACATATGATGTTCTCTTGCTCTTTTATAGGGTTTCTAAAATTTAATCAAGTTTGGAAAAGGATCTAATCTGCCACTCTTTTGGTCTTGTGACATGGAAGTCAGGAGTTGCAGATATACACATATACATATACATATACATATACATATACACACATATACACATATACATACACACATATACACATGCACACACATACATATATAACATATACACACATACTCATATATGCACAGATACGTATACATATACACATATATTTTAATATATGTATATACACATATACACACATTTATATAGAGTGGATCCTTGTTACACAATATATCTTGGTAATCTATGCAGAGCCCCAAAGTGGGAGCCAAAAGTCTTATAATAAAGGTGCCATAATTTTTCATCCCTGATACTAATAAATTTTTTAATGTGGTTGTAGTTGTGTGTAGAGAACTAATATACTCATTTGGGTATCTGCAAAGGATGCCAAAGGGTAAGGGAAGCACTGAGAGAGAGAGACAGAGAAAGTGAGACAGAGAGGCAGAGAGACAGAGACAGAGAGAGAGACAGAGAGACAGAGACAGAGAGAGGCAGAGAGAGAGAGAGAGAGACAGACAGACAGAGAGAGAGAGAGAGAGAGAGAGAGGCAGACACAGAGACAGAGACAGAGGGAGCCAGAGAGACACACACACAGAGAGACAGAGACAGAGAGAGATAGACAGAGACAGAGAGAGAGAGACAGAAAGAGAGACAGACAGAGAGACAGACAGAGTCACTTAAGACACTATTTTCTCTTCACTTTTCCAACTGATAGAGAGTAATAAGACCCTGTGTCTCTATCAGCTGTGTGAGTACTGACAGAGTTGTTACAAAACACATGTATTTGCTATAGAGCCAAGAACAGAATTCAAACCTCTTTGGTTTTAAAGTAATTGATTATGCCACCAAACCAGTCTAGTTAAGTACTAGGTAGATTGACATAATAAATCTCAATCAGAGTGGACTTAGTTTTACTTATTTTGAGTTCTTGCATTGAGATGAGTTGAAGTTTTATCTACAGCAGAATAAATATTCAATTAAGATGTGTGAATTCTAACTCTGTATTCAGTAAAACTTTATTTTAAAAATACCTTTGCTAAACTATCAGTGGGTCATAAACAATGATTTTTATATGTTGTTTAACAATTCATATCCCTAGAAGACATGTTCTTCGACTAAGTAATGAAGAGAAGGTGAAACTACAAAATTATGGTTACTTCAATAATGGCAAAATATTATAAATTATCTACGAGAACTTTAGTCTTTGTTAGCTTATATAATCAATGCCAAAGGTGGCATTTGGGGTGATTTCTACTATAACAATGATAGGTCTTAGGAACCTTGACAAAACTGAAAAACAAGGGAAAGTTTTGTTAACCTACCACCAGAAATTCTCCACCTCTCTGTTAATTCTTAATGCACCCTTTCCTTTGTTCTGGGCATTGAAGATCTTTATACTGCCCTCTGATTGGCCTTCAGTGAAGGCTTTCTTCTTCCCCATACTTCAAAAATGACTATTTCCATCACCCTTCTTTATATATGAATATCATCTTAGTTGTCTATCAGTCAACTAAAGTAATAACATGTGAATGGCTGCTATTCCTAACTTTTAGGTGGTAATGGCAATTTGAAAGAATAGTTTACTAATAATATAATAGTTTAATCTGTAATTGTAGACAATGTGGTGATGTTTGGGTGTTGAAAATATTCCCAATACTGTTGTTTTGTTCATCTTTTATTTTCAAAAGTGTGAATAGACTAAATTTCTACTTCTGTGCCTATGCAGGATGTTCCAAAGTCTTTGTGTAGTTTTAGGCTTTTGTAGGTTAATTATTAAAACGAGGCAATAATGAGGTTTAGATAACTTGCACAATTTAACATAGGTAGTGAGTATCAGAGGCAGGATTTGAGCCCAGCTCCTGTGACCCTAGAGCTACTGTGACTCTTTTCACTGTACTGGAAGTCTGTACAATTGTTTCAGAGCACATTGCCAAAGTGGAAATTACAAATAATTTTAAACTGTTAGATGACCCACTTTTCTTTTGTAGTTTGTTAAGCTTCTTCTTTTGTGAAATATAAGTGGATTGGACTACATGGTCTTAAAGGTCCCTTCCTATTCTGGGTCTATAGTTTTATGTTATGGGACAACAGAGGGGCTGAAAATGATTATTTTGGAATAGAGCTAAGTTTGTAGATTAGGATTTAAAACTGAGGTGTTTTCTAAAAGCACTTTTTAAATGCCATATTATATAATTACTCTTGTCATGTATCTTCCCTCCTTCATTTCCCAAATGTTTCTTTGGAGTTTGAACAAGCTATTTGAGAGTCACGGTAAATAAAAGATTCTGGGAAATATACCTACTTGTATTGCTTTCTGATACTGTGGAAACTAGAACAAAAGGACAGATCACTGTGGTTATCAATTTGGTAATTGGTTGTCAGCTTTGATATCTTCTCTATAGTATCTGTTTTAATTCTACCGAGAGATTTTTATCTTATGAGAATTCTTGCTCAAGGGATTCTCTTCAGCAAGCAAATAAAGCCTTACAGATTGGAAAGTATTGATACTAGCAATGTGCCATACTCTTTTTTCCCCTTGGGGGCAATGAAAAATCCTACATTGGCAACAATTTCAGTGATGAGTGCAGCCTCACAATATTATACAGCAGAAAGAGAAATCTATAGAAAATTAGGTTCTTAATCAAATAAATTAATCTCTAATTCTGTCTAAAAGGGTTAAAGTTCAAAACTGAAAACACTCTACATTGCTAAAGAAAAAAGGGACTGAAATTCTAGAAGAAAAACAAATATATGTATGATTGCGATGCAAGGGAATTAAAAAATAAAAATGTATCCTCTCTTCCTCCCTTTAGGTTAGATTACTTATACATAAAATATTAAAAAGAGGAAACATTTTTTTCCCTCACAAGCACATTTGCATACACTAATCATTAACACTGTGGGCCAATTCGAATAAGCAAGAAAATTTAAAATTATCATTGGAACTTTGTTCTTACTATGTTCCTCTTGGTATTTCTTAGGAAACGATTGATGCATTCTTTTAATTTCTATTTTGCCTTCTGGTTCTAGAATATCAGGGAAGTTTTTCTTGATAATTTCTTGAAAGATGATGTCTCCCAATAATTCTTAAATTATTTCTCCTCAGCCATAACTCTAATTCTCATTCCCATCTTTAGTATGTCTTAGAATCAGATATTCTAGACACAGTGGTTTCCTCCACAGCAGTCTAGCTAGGTATTGCTTTGTATCTTAGAAGAAGGAATATACTAGGCACTATATAAATGTTAACTATTATTGTTATTAATTATTATATCACATATGTTTAAAGAAAAGTGACACAAAGGACAAACTTCAAAGGGAAACAGAGAATTTCTTTTATTTTTGCTGCGACTGAATTTTATTGTGTTGAAAGTATGGTTTTTTATTGCTAACAAGCTTAATAAAAACAGCAACATTTATTGTAAGAGCTCCTTACATCTTTGTTATTTAAATGTCACCCTATATTTACATAGCATTTTTTCCTATTGAGCATAGGGCCTTTTAGAAATGTCAGTTATCTTTGTTTTTCCCCTTAGGGAGCATTGATCCCAATTCCTTTATTATCGAAATGCAAAATAACTGCAACAATAAAATGAAACAGATGCCAAGAAAAGTGAAATTTCTTTCCCAAGGTCATATAGGTGACCTTGATTTTTCAAAAATATTAATTCATTTTGAAGTTAAACACAAAAGGAAAGAGAAAAGAACATTTCCATCTACACAGTACAACATAAAAAGAGGATTCAATACAAAGCCATGAATTTCCATTTCATATAGTATACTTCTTTAAAAATAAACTAAGTAACAAATACTACTTTGTTTTCAGAGCTACTCTGATTTTCTGTGTTTTGTCTAAGTTGTTTTGTTCTCTGCTATGCACTTTTTATTTTTTTCTTCCCTCCTTTCCAACTCACCCTAGAAAAGGTTGCAATTAGGCAAAACTATGTACTCCCACACACATGTGTATGTGTGTGTGTGTGTAAAACCATCTATTAGTTCTTTCTCTGAAGGTGTATAGCATCTTCCCAGGTCCTTTACAGCTGATTTGAATATTTATAATATTCAAAATGATTTAGTTGGGGAAAGTTGTTTTTAGAACTATATTGCTGTTATTGTATAGAACGTTCTCTTGGTTCTGCTCTTTCCACTCTTCATTATTTCATGTAAGTCTTTCCATGTTTGTCTAAAATCAACCAGTTCATCATCATCATTTCATTTCACTGTGATGTATTCCAGCACAATGATATGCGATATCATGTTTAGCCATTCCACAAATGATGGACATACCCTTAATTTCCAGTTCTTTGCCACCACAAAGAGAGATGCTATAAATATATTAGAATACATAGGTTGCTTTCCTTTTTCTATAATCAACTTGCGAAATAGACCCAAGAGTGATATTTCTGGGTCAAAAGGTATTTGACCCAATTTTATAGCTCTTTGGGAATAACTACAGATTTTTCTCTAAAATTGTTGGGTCGGTTCATAGTTCCACCAATGGTGAATTATTTTTTTTTCACATTTTTTTCCACATCCCCTCCAACATTTGTTACTTTCTCCTTCTATTATTTGGACCAATTTGATAGATGTAAGAGTGATGTTTCAAAGTTGTTTTAATGTGTATTTCTCTAGTCAATAATGATTTAGAGAATTTTTTTTCAAATGACTAGATATAGTTTTGATTTCTTCATTAAAAATAAAGACTGTCAGCTCATATCCTTTAATCATTTATCAACTGAGGGATAACTCATATTCTTTTTATAAATTTCCCCCAATTATATGTAAAACAATTGTAACATTTTTTAATTTGTCAAATTTTGAATTCCAAATTCTCCTCCTTCCTCTCCTCCCCACTTCCCTTATTGAGAAGACAAGCAATTTGACATAGATTTACATATGTGTAGTTATACAAAACATGTTTTCATAAAAGTAATTTTTGTGAAAGAAAACACAGACAACCCCCCAAACCCCAGCAAAATAAAGAAAGTAAAGAAAATATCTCAATCTGCATTCAGACTCTATCAGTTCTTTCTCTGGAGATGGACCAAAACCTTTCATCATAAGTTCTTCAGAATTGTCTTGAATCATCATATTGCTGAGAATAGTTAAATTCTTCACAGTAGATGAATATACAATATTGCTGTTACTATGCACAGATGTTCTGGTTCTGCTCATTTCACTTTGCATCAGTTTATATAAGTTTATCCAGGATTTTCTGAGAGCATCCTGCTCATCATTTCTTATAGCAGATAGTATTCCATCACAATCATGTACAACAACTTGTTCAGGCATTCCCCAATTGATGAGCATCCCTTCAATGTACAGTTCTTTGCCGCTACTAAAATAGCAACTAAATTTTTTTGTACATATAGGTTCTTTTTTTTTTTTTGTCTTTGGGATATAGACCTAGTAGTAGTATTGCTTGTTCAAAGGGTTTGCCTGGTTTTACAGCCCTTTGGGCATAGTTCTAAACAGTAGTGCATTAGTGTTTTTAATTCTCCCATATCTCCTCCAACATTTGTCATTTTTCCTTTCTGTCACATTAACTAATCCAATAGGTATGTGGTGATAGTTTGGAGTCATTTTAATTTTCATTTCTCTAATTAATAATGATTTAGAACATTTTATATGACTATAGATAGCTTTGATTATTTGGTCTGGAAACTCTCTGTTTCCATGGTCCTTTGACCATTTATCAATTGATGAATGGATCTTATTTCTATAAAATTGACTCAGTTTTCTATATATCTGAGAAAAGATGTTTTTATCAGAGAAACTGGATCTAAATTTTTTTTCACAGTAATGATTACTATGTATTTCCTTCCATCATATTTTCCCCTTGTTTATTCTGCTTTCTCTCCTTTCACTTTGTCCATTCTCAAAAGTGTTTTGCTTCTGACTTTTACCTCACCAAATCTACCCTCCCTTCTCTCAGCTCCCCCACCTGTCTTTTTCTCATCCCCTTCTCCTCCTACTTGTATGGTAAGAAAGATTTCTACACCCAACTGAGTGTGTATGTTATCCCCTCTTTGAGTCAATTTGAATGAGAGTAAGCTTCATACACTGTCCACCACCACCCCCAATCTTTCCCTCCACTGTAAAATTTCTTTCAGGAATTTTTTATGTCAGATAATTTACCTCATCGTACCTCTACCTTTTCCCTTCTCCCAGTATATTCTTCTTTCTCACCCCTTCATTTTATTTTTTAGATAATCATCCTATCGTATTCAACTCACATATGTGCCCTATGTCTATATATATATTCCTTCTAAATACTCTAAGAATGAGAAAGTGTTTATGAGTCACAAGTATCATTTTTCCATGTAGGAAGATATGCACTTTAATCTTATTGACTCCCTTATGATTCCTTTTTCCTGTTTTATCTATTTATACCTCTCTTGAGTCTTATATTTGAAAGTCAAATTTTCTATTCAGATCTGATCTTTCATCAGTTTGCTGGATAGGTGCTTATCAGTTGTAATCCTCATTTCTTTGCTCTCCAGAAAAGCATATTCTAAGCTCTCCTATCCTTAAAAATGGAAGCCACTATCTTGTGTTATCCTGAATGTGGATCCACAATATTTGAATTGCTTCTTTCTGGCTTCTTGCAATGTTTTCTCCTTGACCTGGGAATTCTGGGATTTGGCTATAATATTTCTGGGAGTTTTCCTATTGGTATCTCTTAGGAGGTGATTGATGGATTCCTTTAATTTCTTCTGGTTATAGAATGTGAGGACAGATTTTTTGATAATTTCTTGAAAGATGGTATCTTCCAATAATTCTTAAATTATCTCTCTTCAATTTATTTTGTAGGTCAGTTGTTTTTTCAGTGAGATGTTTCACATTTTCTATTTTTTCATTCCTTTAATTTTGTTTTGTTTCTTGATATTTTATAGTCATTAGCTTCCACTTGTCCAATTCTAACATGTAAGGAATTATTTTCTTCAGTGAGCTTTTGTATCTTCTTTTCCATCTTGTTAATTCTACTTTTCAAGGAGTTCTTCTCTTGAGTGAATTTTTGTATATCTTCTTCCTTTTGGCCAATATTTTTTGTTTCCCCTTTACCAAGATGTTGACTCTTTTTTTCTTGATTTTCTTACATCATTTTCTGTACCTCATTTGTCTTCCCAATTTTTCCTCTACCTCTCTTACTTGATTTTTAAAATCTTTTTTGACTCTTCCATGACCTGGAACCAGTGCATATTTTTCTCTGAGGCTTTGGAAACAGGAATTTTAACTTCTTTTTCTAAGTTTGTATTTTGAACTTCACTGTCACTATAGTAACTTTCTATAGTCAGGATCTTTTTTTGCTGTTTGCTCATTTTCCAGCCTATTTCTTGACTTTTAACTCTATACTTCCTAAGTGGTGGGGGTACCATACCAAGCTTCGGGATTTTTTGCAGCTGTTTTCAAAGGAAATTCTGAGCATCTGTAAATTTTCATTTCATTCAAGGTAATATGATCTAGGGAGATGTTTGTTTACTACTTTCCTGTACTGTGCACTTGTCTGTGGGCAATCACAAGCACTCTTTTCTGCCCTGGTACTATGACCAGGGTTCCAGCTTCTCTTCACTGCAAGCTCTGGTGTTATAGTGCTCCTTTTTGCCCTATGACTAAGACTGTGGAATGCAACCCAGATTCAAGTGTAAGCAATATGAGGGTTCTGCCCCTGGCACTAGCAAATGGACTTTTGTAACCTCCATCTGATCAGTTGTCTGACTCCCTTATTGTCTATAGTTTGAGAGGTCCAGAAACTGCCACTGCTGTCACTAATTCAGTCACTCCCACAGCACTGGACTATGCTCCACTCTCACCTTTATGTAACAGACCTTTCTTGCTGACCTTTTAAGTTGCCTTGGGCTGGAGAATTTTTTCAATCTGTCCTTTTGTGGTTTCTACTGCTCTAGAATTTGTTTTGAGGAATTACTTAAAAGTGTTTGCAGGGGGTTGCGGGAGAGCTTAGGTAAGTCCCTTCCTTTTCTCTCCCATGTTGGCTCTACTCCCCCTGTATGACTCATATTCTTATAAATTTGACAAAGTTTTTTTAAAAATATATTTGAGATATAAGACCTTTATCTGAGAAACTGTATAAATTTCCACCTCAATTTTCTGTCTTCCTTCTAATGTTGGCTACATTGGTTTTATTTATACATAGCTTTTAAAATTTAATGTAATTAAAATTATCTATTTTGTACCTCATGGTGCTCTCTATCTCTTGCATATTCATAAATTGACATCCTAGTCATAAGTCTGAGAGGTAACATGTTCCCTCTTCTTCTATTTTTCTTGTGATATCTCCCTTTATATATGGGTCATATATCTATTTTGACCTCATCTTGGTAAATGGTACAAGATATTGATCTATGTCTAATTTCTGCCAAATAACTTTGTACCTTTCCCAGCCAAATAATGAATTCTTATCCCAAGAACTTAAATCTTTATATTTGTCAAGCACAAGATTACTATAATAATTTGCTACTGTGTATTGTTGGTTATCTTTCTGAAAATTTGGGTCTCTCCCTTAGTAAACATGTTAGTTTTTAGAGGTGCCTTGGCTATGGATTTTCATTTCCTAAACCACTGCCCCCAATCCTATCAGTCCAGTTAAGATTAGATAACATAACTTTGTTGTATGCTATATGATTTCCTGCAGTGACAATCATTAGCATAAGAATAGAAGAGGAGAAGGCATATCATTGGCAGGACTTAGACAGAAGGGAAGGACTGGAGGTGTGATCAGAGGTTAGGATGTCAAGGAAAGAAGACAATATGCCATTGAAGCAGTTAGCTACAGCTGTGAAGAAAGTAAAGTGGGGTTAAAAATAGGAAGTCTGAACTGAGAGAATATGTAGATGCAGGAGTGGAAGTCTCATACTTTGACACACAGTGGTAGGTTAATCAATGTTTGTTGAATTGCATTGTTGCGTTTGCAAGTATATTTATATCCTCAATTATTTCATTAACTTGGATGAGACTACCGCTTATATTTTGCTATCATAACCCCATTAGTGTTTAGACTTTACTTCTGAAATTAATTTTACATACTGTTATTTCTTAGTTCTGCTTAGACTGCCTTCATAAATTTCTTAATTGGGCTTATTTGCCTTAGACAACTTTTCTAATGGGGTGAATAGGGCAGAAAATACCTAATATAGGCCCTGTTTTTCTGTACCATGCCTAAGTTAACTCCAGACACAATGAACATTATGTCACCATGAGGATTTATCTCCCCTAGGAATTTTATTATTTCAATTGTGTCTTTTAACTAATATTTACTAAAAATTTTCTTTTTTGTTTTTCTTCAAATATGAATATAGTTTAAACATCTTTAAATAAAATCTACATAATGTGTGATTGACCTTTTTAAATCCATATTAACTTCATAAGGTGTGGTCCAGTATTACAACATTTTAACTCAAATTAAAAATAACTGTCTCTAAGTTTGAGAATTGTTTAAGAAATTTTTGCAGAAATATTTGAACAACCTGTGGTGAAGGATATGGTTAGAGAAGTTACATTGTTATTTGAATTCCTGATGGGAATTCAAAACACTGTGAGAGAAAGAAAATACCTTTATGGATTAATAGATATTTGGTTATATTCTATTGGGGAAGTAGATTGAAACTGGGTACTATTACTTCAGTTTTGTAAAACATGTAACTACCAGCAATACCTCACTCCTAAAAATAACATTTTCAAGTAACTTTTGAAATAAATGCATGAAATTCTGAGAAAAACTGATTAGCATGAAATGGAACAAAGGATTTTCTTGGTCCTTGTTAGTTATGTAAGCTTGTTTGGGTGATTCAGAGAGGGAGAATTTGGGTGTGTCCCAGACTTGACTGGTTACATATAAATATCAGAAAGCAGGACTTTCTAATTTTTGAGCAGGTGGGCTAGGCCCAATCTCAATTCATTCCTTTAAACTTCCTAACTTTTCCCCAGATCTCCATAGCAAAAATAAGTTTTCTCAGTCTTCTTATAAGTTGTTTAATTCATTCACTACCTTTACATCTTAATATGTACTTTGCCCACTTTAACTTTGAATCTTACAAGTACTGTGCAAACAAATATATTTAACCCAAACGTTTGTCATATATTATTTTATTGGGGTATTGCCCAGTCCATCTCCCAAAGGTATTTTACTGCATCCATTCACTACTGAGAGAATGAAAAAGAGAAAAAATATGTTGCATATATTTGTGTGGTCTTAAAAACTTCATGTGTTTGTGTAAAAGGAAAACCAAAAGGTATTTCAGTTATGCCCACACACGTATATATTTGTATATGCATGTAGGTATTTAATTTTAGGTCCAGGGATTTTTCTATAGTCTGATGGTAAATATCAAGTATTTAAAAACAGAAAGCAAAGAAGAAGCCATTCAGAGTTAGTAGATTATGAAAACGATATTCAGTATAGTATCTATATCCATAACTTTGCATTATTTAACATTAAAAGCCTATAGGGTGCTAAACAATGAAGTTAATGTAAGAAAACATTACAGGTCCCAGAAATCATAGGTTCTAAGGGACACATTCCTTTGACAGCTCAATTCAGAAGTGTCTACCAAGCAGTTATGAGAGAGATTTTATAACTTTGCCTGTTGAAGGGGGAATGACAAAGAAGTAAGGCATAGATCATGTCCTCAAGGAGCTTACAGTTTCTCTAGGTAAATGATAGATACAGAAATAAAATAATCAATAATTTTTTTTGAGTATTTACTCTATGCCCAGGTCTGCAGGGGGAAAAAGTGAAAGATATGGTTTCTGCTCTCAATTTAAAAAATAATATAGAGCAAGAATTGAAAAAAAGAATATAAAATATTGTATACTGAAGTTCTAAAATGCATCAGAGAAGGTAAATGTATTAGGAGACTGCAAAGACAGTGATCAATATAGATTGGGATGCCGAAGGAAGACAAATAGAGAAGTGGTAGGGGTTGGGCCTTGGAGGAACGATAGAATTGTTACAGAAGGAATGGAGAGGAAAGTGTATTGCAGGCTTAGTGAAGAATTTAAGGAAAAGTATCATATATAAGGAATGCTTGTTGGAGAATAGTGGAAGGTTAGGCAGGATAACTAATCTGGGGCTAAATTACTTCTCCTACCTCACTTTTATAATATCCTTCTGCGGTGTTTTAAAAATTTCTCTCTTTTTCTCTTCTTAAAAAACTTCGATGATTCATAGAATTAAATAATGTTCTAACTAATTTGCCTGAAAGATCATTTAGTCCAATCAATTCATTTTATCAACAAGAAAGTATATCCCAGTTAAATTATAGATTGGTTGATCAGTGGAATTGATTAGGTAAAAAAAATATAGAAGTAATTAACTTCACTGTGATAAAGCCAAAGATACACAATAATGGAGCAAGAATTCACTATTCAACAAAAACTACTGGGAAAACTAGAAAACAGGGTTAAGTGACTTGCTCAGAGTCACACAGCTAGTAAGTTTCTGAGGCAGGATTTGAACTCAGGAAAATGAGTCTTCTTGAGTTCAGTCCCGGCACTCTACCCACTGTGCCACCTAACTGCGGCAATAGCAATATTGTAACATTAATCAAATGCAAAAAGCTTAACTACTCATACAATGATTCACAGCAATTCTAAAGAACTCATGATGAAAAATGTATCACCATCCAGAGAGAGAACTTATGGACTCTAAGTGAAGATTGAATTATTTTTTCACTTTATTTTTTCTTGCTTCTCTCTCACCCCATTCGCTCCCCAATATGGCTAATATGGAAATACATTTCGCGTGACTTCATATATATATAATGGATATTGTATTTCTTGCTTCTCAATAGGTAAAGGGGCTGAAATGAGAGTTTTAAGTCTTTCATTAAATACTTAAAAACATATACAACTTGACGTTGTAGTATCTTAAATTTTGTTATTATAGAAGAGGCAATTTTGCATAATGGACTTGAAATCAGGAATATTTGGGGTGGCTAGGTGGCGCAGTGAGTAGAGATCTGGCCCTGGAGTCAGAAGGACCTGAGTTCGGATCCGGTCTCAGACACTTAATTCACACAAACAACAACAACAACAACAAAACCTAGCTGTGTGACCTTGGGCAAGTTACTTAACCCCAATTGCCCTAAAAAAGGGGCGGCTAGGTGGCACAGTGAGTAAGAGCTCTGGCCTCGGAGTTGGGATGACCCGAGATCGAATCCGGCCTCAGAAAATGAGCACCCACACATAAATAATGACTAGCCGTGTAACCTTGAGCAAGTTACTTAACCCCAATTGCTTAAAAAAAAAAAAAAGAAATCAGGAAGATTTGGGTGTAAGTCTCTCCTCTGATACATACTAGCTGTGTGATTCTGGACAAAACACTTAACCTATCTATGCTCTAGACCAGTGGTACCAAACTCAAATAGAAATGGGACCCACTAAACAGCACGCCAGTATCCCTGAAGTCTGCACATTGACTTCATTTTAAAATACAGTATTATCTGTGTTTTATATTATTTTATTTATTTCATTCAACATTTTTTCAATTACCATTTAATCTAGTTCAGACATGCAAGAGTGTTATAAGTCACCCATGACCAGCAGCAGCGTGTTGAAGATCTCTGCTCTAAACAACTTACTAAGGCTAAAATTTGCAGAGAAGTAGCTGACCTACTTAGGTAGAGGGAGTGTCCTCAGCCAGGATTATATACTTGGGCTATCACAGGTCCCATCCCTATCTATATCTCCACATTTTAGATTTAGAGCTGGAATGGACCTTTGAGGTCATCCAGTCCAATTCCCAAAGTCTAAAGAAATGAACCAACCTGACCAAGAGCATAGGAGTAATAAGTAGCCAGGTCAGATTGGAACCTTTGCCCTCTGACTCCATCTTTCCACTGTGTCATGATGAAGATGACAATTTAATAAGCCTCATATTTATCTTCATTTTCAGTATACTTTTTATTATGTCTATATCAAAAATTAGGCTACTTTAAAATATACATAAGCTAGCTACTATAAGAACTTGCTTATTGTTTGTTTAAAACATTTATCCAGAGTAGGGAACAGAGTCTAGAATCAAAAGACCGTTGGGCCAGAGGGATGAATCAGGGATTGAGTTGCGACATTCTGTCTGGATTGTGTTGGACAGAAAACTCAGGGACATGATTTGAGATTGGACTGTCTTCAAAGTGCCTGCCAAATAATTCCCAGCGATGCTGATGCATAGCTTCCAGGGTAAAGGTCATTTCAGGGTCTATTAGAACTCCATGGTTCTTCAAAATTGAGTAAATCCCAAACAGGTGCAATCTTTATCCAGGGATATGCAAATATGTGGCAGAAAGCCAATTTCAAAGGGCTGAACTAGGATCTACACAATCTCAATGCTAATACCTTCCCAATACCAGTAAATAACTGGAAATGGAGGGTAGGAGGTGGGTGATAAGGTTGATTTGAGGGAAATATATGATAATCCAAACTGTGGAACTCTGATAAAGTTGATGACAGCACCAGAGAACTTTTGGGCACAACAACACTGGGATTATTGCTTTTATATGCTGTTTCTCCATTACCTTTTCTTCAGTGTTGTGTGGAAAATACGAGATGGCATGGAGGGATGAAGATTTGCATGTGCAGGAGGAGAGAAGAATCTTAGAATGCTAAGGTTGGAAAATTGTTATTTTAAATGGTAATATTTTCCCCATATCTTCCTAAAGAAGTGATTCTATTGGAATTGGAGTACAGAGTGACTGAGGCAGGGTTTTGTGATGGCAGACAAGACATGGGATAAGGAGTTACTTAACGTTCATCTCTACAGTGCATAGTGTACTTTTTAGTTACTGCACCAACAAAATCCTACCCCGACTGAAATGAAAAGTTGGATGGAAGTAACTTTTCTGTAGATTAACTCCTTTGAGAAAATATGCCTACTTTTTTTTTGTCAATTAGCCATAGTATTTTAGATCATTACAGTAAATTACAACTCTATATGTTTGGGCATAGGAATTTAACATTGTATTTATGCCTCTTAGAAATTTCCCTTCCATGATACACCTCGGTTTTTGAGGAGAAATATCCTTTCAGGAACAATATTTAGTATGGGGGATTATTGTACATATTGGTTAAGAGAGATGGGAAGTTGGGTAGATACCTTTGAAAGGCATATAGAATAATTTAACATATATGTATGTCTGTATACATATATGTTTATTTGGGTTTAAAGGTAGCCATTTCTAGGGTGGGGGGGAAGGGAAGAAAAAAGGGGAAAAAAGAAAAAAATACATGACAACTTTATTATATATTTAAAAGAATAGCAAGTTATGCATAATAAATTTTTAGTTTCATATGCAATCATCCTTTTAAAATTAGACTACCTTATGGGAAATGCTTATTTTATTCTATAAATGAAAAATAAAATGAATAAATGTGGAAAAATGGCGTATGCTTAACTAAGATAATGGAGCAAAGAGAAAAGGAGAGGATACTTTAATGGAAGAAAATAAAAGGGAAAGAGGAGACAAGAGCAGCAGAGAGCAAGGAAGAAAGAGGGAGAGGGAGGAGGAGGGAGGGGAGAGGTGCAGGGAAGTTTGTGCGAGCCTCTGTTTTGTGAATAGTTTGTGACAACGGGCTTCTTCATAAACGGATTTGCTGGCTCTATGCTGGAATTGATTGACAAGCAAGCCTGGATTCTATGAGGAGGGGCACCCTGGGGGTCAATAGGTTTGCACTCTCCCTGACTGTGCTGATACACAGCTAACTGAGAGAGAGGCACCAAGACCTTCTCTTTAAACATTATGAAGGAGGAAAATGGAGAGTCTGTACCAATCTGAAGTATTCATGAAAGAAACAAATTTGCAGATTGGTGCAAGTTTAAATTCTGAGTTCTGAATTCAAGTCCAATCTTTAAAAAGGATTTCCTCACCAGACAATACCAAGACTCAGAATACAAAGACTACTTAATCTGATTGATTGAGTGGGAATTAAAAGTAAATATTGTGTTTTCAGACCCTGAGTCTCTGATGATTTTCCATGTGATACTAACATGTTTTTTTTTGTAGGATTTAGGATTAATACCCCAATAACTCCACTCTCTTTTCCTAGAATCCAAATCCTTTTTTTAAATGGCTAAGCCCTCTAACATGCTGAAGATCAGTTACTCAGCTTGCTGAAGGTAAACCTTATGCCTTTGTGCTAATGTGTTTATTTTAGGGATACTTAAAAATAACTCTTAAAGTACTCCTCTGTTCATCACCCACCAAGAAGGTCTTACAAATGTATTCATGTACTTATTGGGAAATGAAGCATATGCCAGGTGTCAGTATGGTTGGTCCTGAGTAGCACTAACAGATCTAAGACATAAATTTTAAAAAGAAGAGGAAGGGGATAGTAAAGGGCAGAGGAAAAAGAGTCAGAGTGAGAAGATGATGGAAAAAGGAAGCTGAAATGAAGACGTGGTAAAGTGTCACTGAGGAACACTTACCTCAGATGCCATTTAATGGTATCAGGGGTCAAAGGTTGCCTTCACCTAGCATAAACTTACCCTGGAGCAGTTAGATGACCCTAAGATCCTGAGTACTTCTAAATCTATCATCCTCTCCTCTGCAAAAGTCCTTCTAATTCTAAAGCCAAAGATCCCATGACTTCCTAAAACACTGTTAAGAATATTCCAAATGAGCCTAATAAAGGGGAGGGAGAAAGGAGGGAAGGGACCCAGTTTTAAAGCTTCATTAACAAAGAACTTTACACAAGGAGGAACTGTTAATAAGTAATGAAACAAAGAGAGCTGTTATAGAGATTAAATAGTCCTGTGTCTAGGTACAAAGTTCATGCTGCAAATGCAGCTGTCACTCTCATAACCTGACTCCAGCCTTAGAACCCCTGGTTCAAAGTATGTCGTTCTGCCTTCCTGTTACTGAGCTGACTCAGTTCAAGGTCTAGCTAAAGTTCAAAGTTCAGCATCCGAAGGATCTGCTGACTGCATGCTTTGTTTAGCTCTGGCAAGTTTTAGATAAGCTATTAACTACTTTTAAGATGGCTGCTGGGAATAACCGAGGAGTTATTTTCCTAGATTTTTACACTTATCCTTTTATATCCAGGATGAAATGCAACAAAACTCTAATTTTTAAAATTTTGAAGAGAACGGTAGTGCTATTATCTGCATTAGCAAGCCATATACAGATTAAAAGGGCAACTCCCAGGAGGCCTTTTTTAAAAAAGCAGCTCTATCCCAAAAATAAATGAACAAAAGAAGCTTGTTTGTAATAAATATTAAGACTTTCAAAAAAGGTCAAAGAATTAACTCTACAGCAGATAAAGGCATTATCCCTTAAAAGTAGACGTGAAGTTAATTTGGTGGCCTTAAATAGAACTACAGGTCTCTCTCTAGTAATAATGTTTTACATTTGTCTAGACATTGCACTTTTTAACTACTTGTGTGTACAAACTTATTATAATAATGCTAGGAGGTAGTCAAAATAAAAATGATCGTCCTTACTTTACAGTTCAGAAAATTGACTTTTTAAATATTTAAAGGATTTGTACAAGGTTAGTCACTAATTTAATAACTAACAGAGCCAGAACTAGAACTCAGATCTTGTGATTCCTAATCAGTTTAGTGTTCCTTCCATTACATTATCATATATAGGTATATATATATATATATGTATATATATATATACATATACATATATACACATACACATATATACAGACATACACATATATGTGTGTGTTTATGTATATATAATGTATGTATGTGAATACAGACACATACACATGTATACATGTGTATACATATGCTAATATGTACACATATGTATATATTTCCCCTTTTCTACATTTGAACAGAGATAGTAGAAGTGATGTGAGAACAGTTTGAGAAATATTGTTCTAAGGAACACTTTAGAACACAGAATACATTAATCTATGCTGGAGTAAAGCCAGACTCTTGTGATTCATACTCCTACTCTTGGTGCTAAGTGCCAAGGAGTCTGGGGTTTGGCTCATTTATTCTGAGATGTAGTTAGGATGCTACTCTTCTAAGTGATAGCATAAGCTAATGTTTTTCCTCAGAGAGACACATAACCCAAGAAATCTACGAAATTATAAAAAAATGCTAACAAAATAATAATTCCTTCCAGAAATTACAGTAATATAGTGATAGACTAGAACCTCAGGGGCCTCTAATTGAGAATACTGTCTTTCTTAGGGATATATTGGAGTCAGTACAACATAAAAGGCAAGCTCATAGAACGGATATTCACAATAACAACAAAATAACATTTATTTTATACTTTTAAGGTTTGCGAAGCACTTTACAAACATTATCTTATTTGATACTCACAATAACACTGGGAAGTAGGTACTATTATTACGTATTCATTTTATAGAAGCTGAAACTAAGTCAGCTTGTAAATGTCTGAGACAAGATTTGAACTTAACTTTTCCTGACATGAAATCCAGCACTCTACTCACTTCACTTTTTAGCTGCCTATGTAGAATATAAATTCAAATGTAAGTGCCTTCACTTAGTAGCTATGTGGCCTTAGATAAATCACTAAGCTTCCCAGCCCCATTTTCCCCATTATAAAATGATTGTAGCGTTATCTTGGTATTGCCATGGAGATCAGGACATTGAAAATTAATGCCCACCTCCTAGGCAGATTTGAAGAGTTTTCTTCTTGACTCCCCTGGGGTGTTTTGATGTAGCCCTGTATGTGATTGATGGGGTTTGGTTTTGATTGACAAGCTAAGTCCTTCCCAGTCTATGGGATTAGAAGAAGGAAATTAGTAAGTGTGCATGAAATTAGGGCGGCTAGGTGGTGCAGTGAATATAGCACCAGCCCTAGAGTCAGGAGGACCTGAGTTCAAATCCAGCCTTAGACACCTAACACTTACTAGCTGTGTGGCCTTGAGAAAGTCACTTAACCACAATTGCCCTGCCTTTTCCTCTCATGCTTAGTAAAACCTCCTCCAACTTGCACAGCAGCTACCTTAAGAGATATATGCATAATCAGACCAACTGGAATTATCTGGGATGCTCTCTAAGGCTCTCTACTAGAGAAGGTATGTATTTTAAATAATATTTTCCTCAATTATGTGTAAAGACTATTTTAACATACATTTAAAAAAAATTTGAATTCCAAATTTTCTCTCTTTCTCCTTTATCCCTCCCCCCTCCAAAAGGCAAACAATTTAATGTAGGTTATATGTGTTCAATCATGAAAAACATGTAATCAGATTAGTCATGTTGTGAAAGAAGACACAGATCCAAAGGGGATAAAATCCCCATAAAATAATAAAGTGCTTATTAAATAAATGCTTTGATCTGTATTCAGACTCTACCAGTTCTTTCTCTGGAGGTGGATAGCATTTTTCATCATGATTCCTTTTGGAATTGTCTTAAATCATTGTATTACTGAGAATAGCTATGTTATTCACAGTTGGTCATCATACAGCACTGTGGTTGCTGCCTATAACACTCTTCTGGGTCTGCTCATTTCACTTTGCATCATTTCACTTTCCAGGTTTTTTCTGAAATCTGCCTGCTCATCAATTCTTATAGCACAATAGTGTTCCATTACAATCATATACCACAATTTGTTCATCCATTCCCCAATTGATGGGCATCCCCTCAATTTCCAATTCTTTGCCACAACAGAAAGAGCTGCTATAAATATTTTAGACATATAGGTCCTTTTCCTTTTTGGGATACAGACCTGGTAGTGGTATTGCTTAGTCAAAGGGTATGTGTGGTCATTTTTCTTTTCGGTCACCTTAGACAATCTAAAGGGTGTGAGGTGGTTCAACTTACTTTTCCAGGCATTTTGCACATTACTCTCTGTTCCATACTAGACATTCCAAACTAACTTTCTTGGTAGTCTCTATATAATATTTTCCCTCCTAACTCTATGACTGCATAAATTTTCCACCATCCCCATATCTGCAATTTACTCACTTTTGTGTTTTGCCTTACAGAATCACTGGCTAACCTCAAGTTTGAGGCCTACACTTATTATCTCTTTTATTAGTACTCTCTCCTCAGAAATTACTTTATGTATATTTATGTTTATCTATAAATGTGTCAATATTCTTCATAGAATTTAAACTTCTTAAGATTAGACTCTGTTTTTTAAAATTGTATCTCCAGGGTCCATAAAAGGTACTTAATGAATGTTTGTTGAGTTCAATTCTGATAAAAGCTAAATAAATCAAAGGAACTGTTTTGTTTTGAATTAGAATTTATTTTGTACAAATTTGAATTTGTTTTATACAAAAACATATAAAGGCAACATGGCTTAGTGAGTAAAGTTCATAACTTGGCATGAGAGAGATCTGGATTCGAATCACAACTGAAAGCAGAAAGGTGCCAAGAGCACCTGGACACAATTTAAAGGAAGACGATAAATAGACTAAAAAAGAGAACAAACATCTCAGCATTTCTATGATATGGACATGCTGTGGGCTCTTCACTGATGCCATTTAATCATTTCTTCTCATTTCACAGATGGAAAAACAACCCCAGAATGGCTGGAATGACTTGCCAAATGTCCACATCTTTTTTTCAGTCAGGATTAGAACCCAGGTCTGTTTGCTTCTAGTATTATGTTCCCCTTCCCTTCCCTTTCCCTCTTTTTTCACCTCTCAGTATTAAACTTTCTAAAAACCAGTTTTGATTGTCGTTCCCATCTATGACCACAGTGCTATTAATAATATTAGCTAATATTCTTTCCAAATCAAAAGACACTTCAATTATTCAGATTTCTTCACAGGATGATTATCAAACATTAAGTTAAAGTTGGAGTTAAATATGCTATAGGGACTAATCCAACATGGCCGCAGAGAATAATGTTGAATTATTTTCCAAACTTCCAAATTCCTTTAGTTTTTTAAGATGCTGCATAATACATAGTAAGTTCATTTAAAAATAAAGATTTACTAGTGGGTAGGAGAGATTTATTTTATTTTCTCATTGGCATTTGAGGAACTAAAAGTAAGGGGAATTTCATGAGTAAAGACAATAGAGGAGATTATAGATTTACTATTGAGAACATATTTAGAAACAAAATGCAAGATAAAGTATGCCAAAGTAAGCATTTTGGTTTTATTAAGACCCATAGTTTACTTCAGCTACATATAGGTACAATAGATATTAGTAGGCTAGGTTACGCTTTTATAAGCTATGTGTTTATGGATTGACCAGATATAGAGATAACTGTTCCTGTGATACAAAATATGATCTAGCCCACTTTCTTCAAGGGGATTGCCTTTCTTTGTAGGGACCTCATAGAAGGGCCTCATCAACACTGTCAGTTGTCTGAAGAGGTAGGGAATATTCAAGATTGCAGAGGTTTTGTGATCTTTCCTCCAGCTTTAAAACATATGATGTCTGACTTATTTGACATCATTGAATTGTTTTCCAGATATGTCCAACTCTTAGATACTGAAGTGCTTCATCATTTCCTTTTACAGCTCATTTTATAGACAAGGAAACTGAGGCAAACAGGTTTAAGTGACTTGCTCAGGGTCATATAGGTAGTAAGTGTCTGAGTCCAGATTTGAACTCAGAAAGATGAGTCTTCCTGACTCCAGGTCAGGTACTCTATCCTCTGCACCACCTAGCTGCTGTCACTCCTCAAATACCTTTAGTTTAGGAGTATGATTATAAGGGGATTAGAAGGAAATCCACTTTCCTGATTGCCATCAAAGTGGAGGATAGCCCTTATCTTGCATATATCAGTTTAACTCCTTCCCATCAAATGCTGGTTAAACAATCATAAATAGTAAATATCATAATAAAACCATTTATCCAAGCAAAATAGTAAATAGAAGTTAGTAAAGTTACACAGATTGAACAGGCCAAAGAAACATAATAGTAGAGGAACTTTTCACCCAGAAGCCTGATAAAACACCTTGCTTCAGACTAAGAAAGACATGGACTTTCTTCTACATTGTTTTATGCATATACACATGTGAAGAAGGGGATTTCCATTATTGCATAACCTTCACCACACCATCCCCCTACACCCACCTCATCTCTTATGTTTGGTAGTATAGCTATTGAATGACATTTACTTTAGATTTTCAAAGTTAGTGTTAGTATTTTCAAGTTAGTGGTTTTGTTTAAGTGTCTTCAAAAATATATATATTTTGAAATACTTCTGGTTTAAAGTGTTCCTTGAAGACAATTGCCAGATTACATTTGCTTCTATGAAACACAAAAATTCATGACTTTTCAGAAGAAATTATAGGAAAGAGTGGCAAAGAGACCATCAATTAATGCTGCTGAAACTATTGTTTTTTCTTTAAAAGCAGGTTTGATGGATCATTTAAAAAAAGGAAAAATACAAACACTGCTTTTAAAATGTGCTCATTTACTGCTTAGAGATAGTTTGTTGATGGTGATAATGAAATTGTGTTGTGGGGGGGGGGTCTCGCAATGTCAGATGTCCCTTTTCTATTAAAAAATTATCATCCAGGATGATGCTGTTGAAAAGGTTAATATGGTTAAATGCCATTTTTTTCCTGCCATTTCTCTCCTTTTCAATAGACAGGCAAAGGTATCATTGTTGTAATGCTACAGAGTAAACTAACAACAAAAAGAGAGCTCTTGTGCTTAAATTGCTTCCCATTAAAGAACTGGGAAGTTATGGCATACACTTGGAAAATATGTAACAAAGTTTAGCTTCCTTCAAATAGAGATGCTGCACCAGTCTGCCTTATTTTTGAAGTTTCCTATTTGGCAAGGACAGTTTTGAATTTTGGCTCAGCTACTGCTATTTAAGTGACAGGACTGATGCACAAATGGTCCAGAACACATTTTGACATATTAAATCATCACAGTTCTAATATGTCATGAAACTTAATTTACATATAGCTCATGAAGAGAAAAAAATTACAGTTAAGAAATTCCCATTTCAAAAGATATCAGGCAAACTTTTTAAAAAAGCATCAATAGTTTCTGCAAATATTTTACAGAGAGATTATACTGAGAGGCATCTTGTGGTAGAGGATAGAGAGGCTGACCTTGCTTTCAAGGAGACCTGAGTTCAAGTCCTGTCTCTGACACATACTAACTGTGTGATCAACTCCTATTGATCCATGTAATTGGAGAGACTTTCCATCAAGTTGCTCACACAGAAAATCACAGGTCCTGACTCCTCCCTACCTCACCCTCAAAAAAGATTAGTAAATTGCATATCTTTCCCCTTTTCTTTGCTATCTCTATTCAAGGTTTCTTCAGTCTCCTATTCCCTAAGTTTTCTCTCCTATAAATCTCTTCTTCTTTCTTTCTCCTTCATGACAGGAAGTTACAGTGGAAAAAATCACTTGATTAGGAATGAGAGAACCTGTTTTAAAATCTTGACTGCCACTTATTATTTAAATTATCATTAGTAATTATTAAAATAATTTAAGATTATTACACAAATCACTTCACCTTTCTGGGCCTTTCTATTTTTTCTTTTTTTTTTTGGGGGGGGGGGAGAAGGCAGGGTAATTAGGGTTAAGTGACTTGCCCAAGGTCACATGGCTAATTTTTTGTGTTAATTGTCTGAGGCCTGATTTGAACTCAGGTCCTCCTGACTCCAGGGCCAGTGTTCTATTCACTGCTGCATCTAGCTACCCCCTGGGCCTTTCTATTTTGAAAAATGAAGGATTTGGCCTAAATGACCTTTAAGATACCATCCAGATCTAAATATATTATTCCTAAGATCCTTCAGAAACAGAGAATCAACAAAAATCTGAGTTGGAATGGAACTCAGAGATGATTTAACACAACCCATCCCTCAAAAAAGAATCTCCCACCCCAGTATAACTTGTAAATGTTACCTAGCCCTTGCTTGAAGACTTAATTTCTGGCCAAATCCACTCCTTTTTGAATCAACCTATTTCACTTTGGGGTAACTTTAATTGTGAAGTAGTTTTTCATTATTCAGTCTAAATTTGCCTCTTTATAAATTCTGCTCATGGCTCCTAATCCTTTCCTCTAGGACCAAGTAAAACAAATGCAATCTCTCTTCAATGTGGCAACCCTTCAGATACTTTAAGATGACTATGGTGTCACTCATAAGGTTTCTCTTTTCCAAGCTGTATACTTCCATTTCTTTCAACTAATCCTTGTACAGTGTGACTAGGAGGCCTGCCTGCTTGCCTGCCGTCCTCTGAATGCTCTCCAGCTTACCAATGTCCTTCATAAAACGTGACACCAACAATTTTGAACATAATTCCCTAGACTTGGGTAGAGTACAATAGCACTATTTACTCTTTATTCCGGAATGTGACCCCTTTTTAATGGAACCCATGAAACCCCTTTTAAAAACTGTTTTGTTTTTACATTACAAATATATCCTTTCAGAATCTTTGGAACCCAAAGCCCCTATGTTCATGAGAACTTTAATCAGTAATAAAACATAGACCTCTATCAGAACTCTGTTCCTTCCAGCACTATGGGGAATTTGCTTTTAACAGTGTATTAAGTTTTAGTCTTTTGATCTAGGGAGCCATCATATCCCCCTTATGTTTCTTTTAGGCAAATATAGCATGAAATGTTAGAAACTGTTACAAATGCTTCTTCCCTACTGAAGTTCTTCAATATTCTGGAATAAAAGACACTGTATCCATGTGAGATAATAATAATTTTAATGGGGTTCAAGGTATATGAAAGTAATTTTATATTCAAATTGTAAAAGAAATAGCTCCACCTCAAACTGTTAACATTTTTAAAATAAAAATACTTATTATTTTCATTTATCCTAAAGCAGATTGTGAGTAGAGGAAGACAGACATTAAATAGTGGTGAATTTCACAGTGTACCATTTGTAACAATGTAAAGTCATGCTCACCATTTACTTGGTAAAGTATATTAAAGGTGGTGACCTAATCTAATTCATACCTAAACTGGAGTTGCCCTTGTATCCCTGGAAGCTTACACTTGAAGACCTGTAAGAAACTCATTACTTACTGAGGCAGCCCATGTCACTCTTGCATAACTAATTATTAGGAAGCTTTGTCTTATATCAGTCCTAAAATTTCTCTGCAGCTTCCGTCTGTTTGTCCTAGTTTTGATCTTGAAGGTAAAGAAAAACTAGTTTAACTCTTCTTCTACATGCCATCTCTTAAATATTTGTTTTTTAAAATGAAATAAACTTAATCATGATCAATAATAAGATTGAATAAACCTATAAAACAAATGGTAAAAATTTTACCTAAACCCTTAGCATTTAACAAGATAAAAACAAGTGAATTTATGGATGGCAATTAGGGAATTTTAGCATTTTTTCATGTTTTTTTCTTTTTTAAGAGAAGTTTTTCTTTCCTCTTTCCAAAGTCTTTTCTTGTTCCTTTACCATAACTCCATCACAGAATTTATATTATTAATTTTAGATATGCATCAGTACATTGTAAATACTTGATGGCAGACCTTTATTGACTATGTTTACTGCAAATATTTTCCCCTATCTGTTCCTATTAATTTTAGGGATAGTGACCTTTCCCATACAAATCCTTCTATCTTTAAATAATTATGTACATTGATCTTGTCACCAGATATCTTTCATTTGTTGGATTGGTTTAAAAAAAATCCCTCCTTTATACATTTGAGAGTACTATTCCATTTTCTTCCAGTTTTTTGAGATTGAAAAATATTTAGATTGTTGATCCAGTTAGAATTTATTATGGCATAAAGTATGAAACAGGGATCCAAACTCTTATGCCCACCTCCTCTTTTTTTTTTTCATCATCAAGTTTTCTCATCAATTTCTATTAAATACAAATTCCATTATACAAATTTTAAAGTATGGGTTCATTATCCTTTTATTTTACTTCTTGTTTCCCTATTCTATTACATTGATCTATTTTCTGTTCATTGCCAGCACAATATAGTTTTTTTAATAAATGTTATCTGATTGTACATTTAAAGATATTATTTGGTTTATTTCATAGGGTTTTTTGTGATAACCTTGGTGTAGCAGCAAGCACCCCAATATCCCCAGGGTAGCTGCCAATATAGGTTCTTAGATCTGCTTTTCAAAGGGAAAGCAACTCAAAATGGGTTAACAAGCTTACTTTAATCAAACAAACACACATTACCTAGTTCAGGGGAAAAAGGTCAGCACCCCGAACTTCAGAGTTACAGAACTTACAGATCAAACAGACAGGCTTCCAAACTGTCCAACCATTATATCAATACCAAATCACAGTTACCAGAGAGGGAAGCATCAACATCTGGGTTTTCAAAGCCGGGGGGCTCTCAACAACGGCTTCCCAGAGTCTCATCTGGTCAAATCATACAACACTTCTCAAAGTGAGCCCCAAAGCAAAGCCTCAAATCAGGGATTATATAGTCTTCTCCTGGCTCAGAGAATGTAACCACCCTTTTGATCCACTGCCCAATCACACAGCATCAAGGTGTGGTCATTCCTGAAAACCAAGCCTCCCACCACAGGCTCCATGTGACCACATTCAGCCTATTAGGAGGCAGAGCATATTTTCAAATCAAGGAAGGTTTTCAGAGTCTCTTAAAGCCAATCAAAGTCTCTTAAGCCAATCAAAGGGTCTAGGGGCAGGGAAGATCTTTAAATCTGCATTTCCATTACACTTGGTCATCTATTTTTTCCACATGAACATATTGCTATAAATCTAACTCTATTTTGAAAAAAATTATTGATATTTTGATATGTATTAAAACTAAAAGTTACTTTGACAAATATTGACATTTTTATAACTTTTGCTTATTAGACCTACAAAGTTTTGAATCTAGGTATCATGTATCTACTTTATCTTCATAAAATCATAGATTTGGAGTTGGAAGTGACCTTGCACACTATGTAATTTAACATCATTATTTTGCAAATTAGGAAAATACACCTCAGAAATATTAAGGGATTTGCCTAAGGTCACACAGATAGGAAGGAAGTAGTATAGCTGAGATTTGAATACAGGTCTATTGCTCTTTTCAGTACACTATTATGTACTTTTTCTTGGTTCAGTATTTGAAGTTCCCTATGAATTCAATCAATTGGTCAATAAGTATTTATTAAATATATACTATGTGCCAGGCACTGTGCTGGACACTGGATATACAAATAAAAGAAATCAAACAGTTTCTACTCTATTCCAATGGGGGAAAAATAAGTATATATAAAAATGTATACAGTACAAATATGAAGTTTATAGACAAAAAAAAATTAAATGCAAGGGAGTTGTATATGCAAAGAGAGAGCATAAAGCCTCATAAATTGGAGATGGAGTGCCATGTATGAGGGAAAAAGAAAACCTGGCTGAATGTGGGAAAGAGAGTCATGTCCAATGAGACAGGAAATATAAATTAGGGGCAGGTTGAATAGAGCTTTAAAAGCTAAACAGAAGAGGGTTCTATTAGACTATATTTTATTATAGAGGCAATAGAAAGTTAATTGAGTAGGGAAGTCATATGATTAGATCTATGCTTAAGGAAAATTACTTTGATAGGTGGGTAGGAAAGACTGAGTGGTAAGAAATATTAGTTAGTCTGACCGATTAAGAGGTTATTGCAATAATCTAAGCAAGAAGTGATGAAGGCCTGAACTAAGATGGTAGCTCTGGGAGTAGAAAAGTGGGATCATATTCAAAAGGTATAGTAAAGGTAGAAATGGAAAAATCTAGCAACTGATTGGCTATAATAATGATAGCTTCATCTAATACTTACATAATGGTTTAAAGTTTAAAAACTCGACAAATATACCATTTTACCCTCCCACCTACCCTGGGAAGTTGATGCCAATTTTACAGATGAAGAAACTGAAATAACAGAGGTTAAGTGACTTGCCCAGGATCACATGGTTGTTAAGAGTCTGAGTCTAGATTTGAACCCTTCCATGCCAAGTAATCTATCTATTTTGCTACCTAGCTGCCTCATGAGGTGATATTGAGTGAGGAATTGAGAATAATGTTGAAAATATAAACATTAGGCCCTGAAGGTATTTGACAGAAATAGGAAAGCTTAGAAGAGGAGAAAGTATAAGGGGAAAGATAGGGAATTCAGTTTTTATTGTTGCTGTTCAGTCATTTTAGTTGTGTTGAACTCTTCATGATCCCATTTCGGGTTTTCTTGAACAAAGATAATGGGATGGTTTGCCATTTCCTTCTCCAGCTCATTTTGCAGATGAGGAAACAGAGGCAAACAGGGTTAAGTGACTAGCTCAGGGTCATAGAGCTAAAAAAAAGTGTCTGAAGTCAGATCTGAACTCAGGAAGATAAATCTTTCTAGGCCCAGCATGCTATCCATTGTACCACCTAGCTGCCCAGAATCCAGGCCCAGTATGCTATCCACTGTACCACCTAGCTGCCCAGAATTCTAATTTTAGACACACTGAATTGAAGGTGACTTTGGGATTTCTAGTTTGAAATAACCTATGGGCAATTGGTGACTAAAGGTAGGGAGAGATACTGGTTGTGGACTTGTATCTGGGATTCATCTCCATAGGAATGACAGTTAAACCTATGAGAGTGTAGCAGCAAGCACCCCAGCATCCCCAGAGTGGCTGCCAACACAGGTTCTTAGATCTGCTTTTGTAAAGGAAAGCAACTCAAAATGGGTTAGCAAGCTTACTTTAATCAAACAAACATATATTATCTAGTTCAGGGGGAAAAGGTCAGCACCCCAAACTTCAGAGTATACAGACGATCAAACAGAGAGGCTTCCAAACTGTCCAACCATTATCTCAATACCAAATCACAGTTACCAGAGAAGGAAGCATCAACATCTGGGTTTTCAAAGCCGGGGGGCTCTCAATGGCTGCTCAGAGTCTCATCTGGTCAAATCACACAACACTTCTCAAAGTGAGCCCCAAAGCAAAGCCTCAGCTCAGGGATTATATAGTCTTCTCCCGGCTCAGAAAATGTAACCACCCTCTTGACCCACTGCCTAATTGTTGGACCCAGATCCACTCTGCCCTTCCCCCATTGATTTGTCACTTTTGCCCTTCCTGAAGGTCAGACACAAATCCACTCACCCTTTCCTTGAGTTGTAAAACAGGCGGCCCAACCTTTCCTTCATTGATTTATAAAACAGAGAACTCCACCTTGCTTAATCTGTAAACAGGCAGAACCCCCACCCCTTGCTTACCCTTGATTAATCTGTGGGTGGGAGTCCCAGCCTAGGGTTTTGCACTGGCAGGAAATTCAAATGTATACTGACCAATCACTAATTGTAGTTTCAAGTGTACACTGACCAATCATTGGAGTTTCAGCTTACATCACTGTAATTTCAGCTTATGCAACCTGGCTATGGAACCTCTATAAAACCGGCACACTGTCTGTGCAAAATCAGTGTCTGATTTGGGTGACCATGTACCCCGATAGTCCCGCGGTATTCCGAGGTAATGTAATCCACTTTTAAAATTTAATCTTGGCGATCTTCTGTCTCGCTTTTATTAAGGTACAACACAATCACACAGCATCAAGGTGTGGTCATTCCTGAAAACCAAACCTCCTACCACAGGCTCCATGTGACCACATTCAGCCTATTAGGAGGCAGAGCATATTTTCAAATCAAGGAAGGTTTTCAGAGTCTTTTAAGTCAATCAAAGGGCCTAGGGGCAGGGAAGATCTTTAAATCTGTATTTCCCTTACATTCGGCCCCAAGATCTTTCATGCCCGTAGCATACACAATTTACCTTTGAATTAGCACTAAAATATCTCTTAGGTCACAGTTTCCAGGTACAAAAGAAAATCACAGTATAATCTCAAAGTACAATAGTCCAAGTCTTCCACTCATGGGGCAAATGTTAACTCAGTCACTTATCAGTAAAATAAAAAAAAATAGTCACTCTTAAGTTAACTCAATCAGTTACATCAGTAATTTCAAAGTACATGGTCAGAGTCTTCCACTCATGGGGCAAACTCTTAACTCAATTAGTCTCTTATCAGTAACCATATCTCAGAGTACAATCAGTCACTTATTCAGTAAAGTCTTACTTAAGTATGCCCATAGCATAGACAATTTACATTTCAATTAGCACTAACCATCTCTTAAGTCATATTTTCAAGGTACATCTAAAGTTACCAAAGTTGCCACTGGGCCTTAAACAAAGTACAAAGCATTATCACATCAATTCAAAACAAGAGTCCAAATAAAGTTCTCTTGGGAGGATGGGGGTGCCCTTCCCATAACACTGCTCCAGCCTTTGCTTTCAAGTCCATCCTGGGGCTGAATGTAATGGAAATGCAGATTTGAAGATCTTCCCTGCCCCTAGGCCCTTTGATTGGCTTAAGTGACTCTGAGAACCTTCTTTAATTTGGAAATATACTCTGCCCCCTAATAGGCTGAAGGTGGTCACATGAAGCCTGTGGTAGGAGGCTTGGTTTTCAGGAATGACCACACCTTGATGCTATGTGATTGGGCAGCGGGTCAAGAGGGTAGTTATAGTTCTCTGACCCAGGAGAAGGCTATATAATTCCTGATGTGAGGCTTTGCTTTGGGGCTCACTTTGAGAAGTGTTGTGTGATTTGACCAGAAGAGACTCTGGGCAGCCATTGAGAGCCCCCCGGCTTTGAAAACCCAGATGTTGATGCTTCCTTCTCTGGTAACTGTGATTTTGATATTGATAATGGTTGGACAGTTTGGAAGCCTGTCTGTTGGATCTGTCTGTATACTCTGAAGTTCAGGGTGCTGACCTTTTCCCCCTGAACTAGGTAATATATGTTTGTTTGATTAAAGTAAGCTTGTTAACCCATTTTGAGTTGCTTTCCTTTTGAAAAGCAGATCTAAGAACCTGTGTTGGCATCCACCCTGGGGATGTTGGGGTGCTTGCCGCTACAGAGAGTTGATGAGAGACTATAGAGGAAGAAGACAAAAGGGTCCAGGACAAAACTTTAGGGAATACCCACATTAGGAAGTGTGATGTTATGGCAAATAAAGGAGTACTTAATGACTTTTTTTTCAGTTTTCAATTATTTAGCACCTTGTTTCAGTTCTTTAATTGCTTTCATTGCTTTCAAGCCCACCTGTGGTTTGAAGGGGGGAGCAACTTGCTGATGTAACAGGAAGGGTGGAACAGGAAGGAGAACCACCATTTAAAAGCAGGAGCACAAACTGGAGCAGAACAGAACTGAGAAGGAGAACACTTGTGGTGTCCGGCACTCTGTCTGTTCTGTCTGTGCTGATTTGTGTTTGTGTTATTTTGTCAGACAGGAGCCTTTTGTCTGTTGTTTGTGTTACTTTGTCAGACAGATGCAACCTGTCTGTTGACTTCTGTTGATTTTTCACGCAGAAAGTGAAATTGAGATGACAGTGCCAGAAATGTGTGTGAATGTTCTTGTAATTGTGCCAAGCTTGAAGTGCGTAGATATTGTGGCTATGTTAAGTTGCCTCTTCCCAGGATAGAGACTTTGAAGGGCTTGAGGTAGACTGGTCCCTGTGAGTTTCAATAAAGAATGGGAACTGGATGGGGAGCTGAACCAGGAGCTGAGAGCTGTCTACCTGTGAATCCAGGTGACAGCTGTGTGAGTTCAGGCAAGAGCTGGAAGCATGGAAGAGGAACCATGAAATTTGGGAGCCAGCCTCAATCCAAGATGAAAGGACCTTTCCTTGGGTATTTAGTGCTGACTGACAAGATCATGATTTGCTGTGATCCAGGGGTACTTTGTACCCCTTAAGGATGATTGAGTAAAGGATGGTTGGAAGCTAGTCTCCAATCAAGAAAAAGAAGATTTTCTGACTGATGAGATTAAAACAATGTGAGGTAGAGGTGGGAGACTTTTGTACTTTGTATCCCTTAAGGAAGATTTGCTCCTTAAGGACCATTAAGTTAAGGACTTACTGAATGATATCTTTTGTTTAGACCTATGTGGTCACTCTAGTAATGAGTTATTATAATGCTGTGAACATTGTACTTTGGTTTCTGTGAATGTTTTGCTTTGGTTTGCTGCTGAATAAATGGAGAGTTCACTGTACCATGTGATCAGAACCTTAAAGCTATTCATAATAGCATTCCTCTAGAAAGCTGCTTGTGCTTGGTATGTGTATGATGTGTATGATGAACCAGCAAAAGAGGTTGAGTAGGAAGTCATATAGTTAGGAGAAGAACCAGGAAAGAATAGCGTCACACACACAATAACCAGGAAGAGGATGGTCACCAGTATCAATGGCAGGAGAAGGATTGGGAAGGATCAGGACTGAGAAAAGGCTATCACATTTTCTAGGTTCTTTCTTTGATCATGGCTTTCAGGTAGTCCAATAATTTTTAAATTGTCTCTCCTGGATCTATTCTCCAGGTCAGTGTTTTTTCCCATGAGATATTTCACATTGCCTTCTAATCTTTCATTTGTTTGGATCTGCTTAACAGCATCTTGATTTCTCACAAAGTCATTAGCTTCCATTTGCTCCAGTCTAACTCTGAAGTAATGAATCTTTTCAGTGAACTTTTGAGATTCTTTTTCCATCTGGCAAATTCGACTTTTTAAGGCATTCTTCTCCTCATTGCCCTTCTGGGCCTCCTTTGCCATTTGAGTTAGTCCACTCTTTAAGGTGTTGTTTTCCTCAGTCAGGCTGTTGACCCTCATTTCATACTTTTCCTGCATCCTTCTCATTTCCCTTTCCAATTTTTCCTCCACTTCTCTTATTTGATTTTTAAAGTCCTTCTTAAGGTCCTCTATGACCTGCAACCCGCTCATGTTTTCCCCTGGGGCTTTTGGAGCAGGACTTCTGACCTCACAGTCCTTTTCCCACTCTGTGCCCCCAAAATGGAAATCTAGGGGTTGCATTTTTCTGTTTCCTTTGCCTTGGCATGTTGCCACTTAATTACTTGACTTTTGGGCTTGTTGCCACACTATGGCTTTAAGGCCAAATAGAGGAATTTTCGTCCCGAACGTGTGGAGGGCAACTTCGATTTCTGGCAAGCTATAAACCCACCCACAACTTCCACCCTAGATCACAATCCAGATCCAGGGAGGTTAAAGCAAGAGAGATTACCCCCCAAGACTGATTGCTGGATCTCCCTACAGTTCGCAGGCCAGGAGCTGGAGCTGCCTCTGAAAACTACAAAATGGCGTGTCTCCTCAGTGGCTTCTAGCCCCCAGGGGAGGGAGCTGACGTATTCCCCAAATACTGGTCCCAAAGTCCATAGGACACTAACCTCTTACTTTGTCCTAGGCATGTCTATGTTGATAATTCTGGAGTCACCACAGCTGCTGGTGTTCTGGGGTCTCTCCAACCTGATGCTGGCCCTGCCGCCCTGGGGCTAAAACCTCAACTCACGCGGACCTGGGCTCTGCTCGGCTCAGCTCCCCGTGCTCTGTGTGCTGAGTGCTGTGGGCTCCCAGACTGCTGCGCTGGTCCTTCCTGCAGGGCTGCTGGGCTGTCCTCAGTGGGAGGTTAGCTTCTCTGTGTCGTTCTGTGGGTGCTGGGGCTCCAGAAGTTGTTCAGAGTCCCCTTTTACATAGTTTGGGGGGAATCTGGGGGCAGAGTGGCTTGGATGAGCTGTTTCTACTCCGCCATCTTGGCTCTGCCTCCAGGCTATCACATTTTCAAATAAGAAATTATTGGTAAATTTGGACAAAGCAATTTCATTCAAATTATGAGATTAGAAGTCAGAATAAAAATGATTGAGAAGTAGGGGGAGAAGACAGAAGGTGGAGGCAGTGAGTACATTTTTAAAATAAGTTTGAGAAAGAGGAGATATAGGATGATAATGTGAAGGGATGGGCAGGGTCCAATGAAGGGAAGTTTTGGTGGGGGGGTGGGTTTAAGACTGAGGGAGCTATGGACATGTTTGAAGGGAAACCAATTGATAGAAGTTGAAGATTTCTAAGGAGGATGAGTGAGGATGTAATTTACTTGAGGAGACAGTAGAGGAAAGGATCAAATGTGCATGTAGAGGGGCTGGTTATGGCAAGGAGAAGGTCCTCCTCGTCAGAGATTGGGGGAAATAAGGAGGGGAACAGAGAGAGAGACAGAGAGAGAGAGAGAGAGAGAGAGAGAGAGAGAGAGAGAGAGAGAGAGAGAGAGAGAGAGTTGACATCAAGGGGGCGATAGAGTAGGAGGAGAAGAAGCTCATTTCACAAGGGCTCAGTTTTTTCAGTAAAGCTAAGAGAGACTGGGGAGGAAGTGGATTTGGAGAGTTGCAAGGGTGAAGAGGTTTAGAGTAGCTTTCTCTGGGGTGTGAGATGTGGAATAATTTAGGGAGGAATAAAAAGATTGCTTTGAAAACCTAGCTGAGATTGGATGAAATTAATTTGCAATGTACCCAGTCAGTACACTTGGGGAATTTCCTCCAGTGTTGTTCAGCAGCTTGTGAATAGGAATCAAGTGGGTGGATAGGAGATGAAATTTGGTAAGAGAAGAGCAGTAACTAGACAAGGGAGCAAGGAATTCAATAATAAATTCAAAAGGGTAGAGTTAAAATCATCAACTATTGTTAGAGAAGATGGAGAATGAAGAAAGAGCAGAGGTAATGGCCTGAGGAATCCTGAAGCATGGGGGAAATGGAGGCTGTAGAGAGCATGAAAAACTGGTGTAGGCAGGATGAGGCTGCATTCATTTAATTTTCTTTTCAAATCTCATCTGTTCCAGTCAGTCTGGTCTTCATTCATTTGTTAGACATTTATCAAGTATCTATTGACACAGTGTCATACCCTGGAAAAATATATTTAAATGACAGACCTTCTGTCCTCATCAAACTTGCATTGCACTACTTAATGCCTGCTTTCTTTCCTAAACATAAACCACCTTTATTCTAACACTGGACCATTATTTATCCACAGCAAAAATAGTGATTTTCTCACCAAGATATAGATGACACAAATGTTTTTACTAGAGGTCAAGCAATGAATGTTTCCTTTTTGATCAACACTACTCAGAACATTTTAGAAACTTTCTCTGTCTCTGTCTCTGTCTTCCTCTCTTTCTCTCTCCCCCCTCTCCCCCTCTCTATCTATCTCTGTCTTTGTCTCTCTGTCTCTCTCTCTGTCTCTCTCTCTCTCTCTGTCTCTCTCTCTGTCTCTCTGTCTGTCTCTCTCTGTCTCTCTCTCTCTCTCACACACACACACAGAAATGCACACACACACAAACCACCCAGTCTCCAGAGCACCTGTTAGGCACTGCATCTTTTATCTCTCCACTAAAGGGCTCTTTGGCTGCAGATCACACATAGTGACTACTATGCCAGGTTCAGTCCTAGGGGAACTTGACTACCTAAAGGACACATAAGAGGAAGTTTCCCAGGAAAAATTACATAAATATCAGTTTTAGTTGATTCTATGGTCTCCTCAATCCAGAGGGGGTTGGTAGAGTATGAAAGTATTCAGTGCTAACTATAAATCAACAGTAGGATAGATATTTTTTCAACTATGTGTTACAGAAATGCTTAAGACTCTCACCAGTTCACTTAGTTATTTATAAACATGATTATACTTAGCATGTGTTGACAACAACTTAGAGAAATAGCAAACAATAGTTATTCTTCTATTGGGGTGGATGAGATGTGACAATGAATCATAAAACAATTTGCAGGAATGAATAGGAATTGTTAAATTTCACCTCATTTCTGTTCTATACAAACAACTTCCTCCAGGTCCGTGAATTTTGATAAGCCAGGAAAGACCAGGCTGGTGCTCATTTCCAAAAAAGCACTAGAGTAGTTTCCATGTGCTCCTTCCAAAGTTCAGCTACCACCAGCAGAGGACCCAGGATCTCTGGACCTCTTGGATTCACAAGGTCACCTCCAAGATGGTAATTCATGGGATTGCTCTTTATTCACCTATGTTCAGGAAAGGAAATACAAAGAAGTAAAGATAGTTAGGGACCTCAATGACTAAGCTCAACTCATATGTAGCTGAGCACTTTTTTCCAGGTATCCTGAGGGAACAGTCACTCTTTCTATATACAATGGCCATCTTTTCCCTTCTGACATCTCCCAAGAGATAGATCCAAATAGACCTGATATGCCCTTTAGCTTGGAATTGAAGGGACAACTAAGGACATATCATTCCCTTTTAAAGAGCCACTGAGTCAGCAGTTCTTTGTTTGCAGTGAACAATAAAGGAATTGTTTCATTACCGTCAAAGCTCCAAGTGCTGAACTAGCAGACGTAGTTTACTGGAAGCAGAAAGGGCATTTCTGCATATTCCCTGGTGTCCTGTTATATATGCGACATATATCTTTATATAAATATATAGATAGATATAGGTGTCGTTATATAACTTAGTCCTTCCCTCAATGGAGCTTGTTAGAAAAATAGTTTGGTTAGGGAAATAAGACATATAAATATCTTGTTTGTTGGGCTAAACTGAATTTTGTATAGAATCTTCTCCAGTTTCCTCATCATCCCTGTCACTCTGAGCTTAGCTAGGCAAGTCCTTAGAAGACAACCATAAAAATAGATGCTGAATATCTGTGGATAACCTTTCCATCTCTATAGGGTTTTTACTCTTTGGGCACACAGGCCATTTTTATAGATGAGGAGGTCTGATTCAAATTTAAAGAGGCCTTAAATCATTTGCCCCAAATGAATCAACTAGTTGGTGTCCTAGCCAGAGCCACATGGGTCCCCCAAGCAAGGTGGTATTCAAATGAATTTCATATATAAGCATATTACATGGTGATTGGAACTGTAGGATAGTTGCTATGTTGTAATTCATTATTTCTTAAACTATTTCTGATAAGGACCCCTCTTGGCATCTGAATTAATTTTCTAAAAACCTCCACTTTTCCATTTCTAGGCCAAAATTTGTCTTTCTCCCAATATGCTGCAACCAAAATATTTATTATATTTCTTCACCTTTTTATTTCCATCTTGTATCCATATATAATTGTTAGCTTCATATAGTTCCCTTTAGTCCCTTCATTCTTCACTGTTGATGTCATCTTCTAAGATCTTACTTTGGTTTAATTATTCTATTCTGATAACTCTTACATTAAACCTAATATTCTCCTTACAATTCAGAAAAAAACCATAAACAATAGCTGGTTAGTAAAGCTAGAAATGTAGTTTAGAATGACCAAGGCCTGGCCTCTAGCTTTCCAAATATCCAAACTAGATAGCTAAAATTATACTACTTGTCTAATATTGTCCTGATTATAGTAGAAGACAATTTCAAGGACAATCCATTTCTTCAGGTCTTAGCAGTCATTGCACCATCAAATTTACCCATTACCTGGACTCCCACTTAGTAGTTCTTTTTCTATATCTCTTGCTGATTCTTATCTATTCCTATTCATTGTAGTAGCAGCTCTGGTTCTTTTTGATGTTTTGTTTTTTAACCCCAATCCTATTCTAACCTCAGTTCTATCAGGTTTCCATTCTACTTCACTAAGAAGATAAAAATCATATGACACAAGCTCCCTCCTCTCTACCTCTTCAAATCTCTATGCTAAGTGGTGAAATAGAAAGAGAACTTGACTTGAAATCAAGAGAAACTGAATTTGAATTATGCATAAGATTTAATTTCCTCTTCTGTAAAATGCAGTCAATAATATCTGTAGTACTTACTTCACAGGGTTTTGTGATAAATATAATAATGTATATGATATATTTTACAACTATAAAAATGTTTTATAAAAGTATCAGCTATTATTTTTTATCGCCATGCTTTCCTCTATATGCTGAATAATTTCTTTCCTGTTACCCATCTTCTTTACACCTTTTTTGTTATTTATGAAGAAGAACTACTACTATCAAGTCTACTAAGCAATATACACAGAGCCAAAATCTTTGTGTCATCCAGATGGTACCAAGTTTTTTCTTCAGCTCTTGAGCTAGTGTTAAGGCAAACGTAAGCAGTTTTCCAGAGGACTGCTGCTGTGAATAGCTTTAAGGTTCTGATTACAGAGTATAGTGAACTCTCTGTTTATTAAACAGTAAACTAAAGCACAACTTTCACAGAAACCAAATCACAGCATTCACAATGTTATAACATAACAACTCACCAGTAAAGTGGCTACATAGTTTTCAACAAAGTGGCCACATAGTTTTAAACAAAAGACATCATTCAGTAAGTCCTTAACTCAATCATCCTTAAGGAGCAAGCCTCCTTAAGGGACACAAAATACAAAGGTCAAAGTTCTCCACCCCTAGGTCACATTGTCTTAATCTCTCAGTCAAAGTGTCTTCTTTCTTCTTAATTGGAGATTAGTTTCCAATCATCCTTAACTCAATCATCCTTAAGAGGTACAAAGTACAGAGTCCAAAATTCTCCCACCCCTAGATCACAGTAAATCATGATCTTCTCAGTCAACATTAAGGACCCAAGGAGAGGTCTCTTCATCTTGACTCCAATCTGGCTCTCAGATTCCATGGTTCCAGCTTTTGCCTGAATTTACCCAACTGTCACCTGGATTCAAAGGTAGGCATCTCTCAACTCCTTGTACAGCTCCTCATCCCGCTCCTGGTCCAGTTACCATTCCATATTGAAGCTCACAGTGTCCAGTCTACCTCAAGTCCTTCGCAGTTTCTGTTTCTGGGAAGACAAAGCTTAACAAAACCACAATAGTATTCATAGACATTGCGGGCACCATCATCAATTCACTTTCTGCCTGTGAAATCAACACAGACCCCCCAAAAAAGGTCTGAAAACTCAACACGCATCATGATTATGGTCCCAGGACTTCTAAAATCCTCCTCCAGGACTTCTGTAGACAGATAACAAGAAAATCCTCTTTCAGGGCTTCCAGTAAGGTCCCAGAGATTCTGTACAAAGTATCACAAACAAAAATCAACCCAGACAAACAGAGTGCCTGGTCACCACACAGTTCCCCTTCTCAATTCTGCTCTCTCCATATATATGTCCATTAGCTCCTCCCTGTTCTGCCCTTTCCTGTTGCATCAGCAAGCTCCTCCCACTGTGGGTTTCACCAAGTTCTGTTTTTTAAACAAAGACTTGATACAATCAGGGCAAGACTCAAAAGAAACTTGAACTGAAACAAGGTGATAATTAAATAACTGAAACAGGTACTAAGTACTTCTTTGCTTGCCATTATAGCTAGAAAGAAGTTATGCTGGCTGACTAGTTTCAGGATAGCTGAATAATTTTGTGAGAAATAAACTGGTCAAGGTCACAATCTTCCCCAACGGGCTTTGTATTTAAGATAGACTGAATTCCATTTTGCAGACTGATGAACTTAAAGGTGATATGATTAGTGATGCCCTTAAAACAAAGTTCTATTTCTATCTTCTGTAGGTAGCCTCAAGGAAGTGAGAATGGGGGTAATGGGGAGAAATGGCATGTGTTACTTTGAGAATTGGTGAGTTTTCATTACTTGGAGGTCTTTAAGCAGAGACTGGCTGATCACTTGTTGGGTATGTTATACTGGGGGTTTTAGTCGTTTGTGGATATGGCCATTGAGCATTGAATAGTTCCTCAGATGAAGGAAAAACTGAAAAATTGGACTGTCCATATCCAGAAGGCCACTACTGCATCTTCAAAATATGGCAAAATCAGAATTACTTTTTTTGTAAGGGGGGATAGTTAGCATATTGGATGATAGCAAAGAACCAAAAGGATTTTTGATAGATTACAGCATTTAGCTGAATCTGATAAGATTAAATTAAATAAGATAAATGTAAAGTTCTATACTCAAGAATAAAATATAAGCTTCATATGTAGAAGATGGGAGATGTTCTAGAAAAAAAGATCTTGGGGCTTTAGTGCACTGCAAGAGCAGTATGAGTCAGTAATTTGATATGGCAGCCAAAAACCCCCCAAAACAATCCTTAAAAAGATCTTGCATTATGCCATGAAACATCCTTCCTAGAATAGGAAGGGAAGTGATAATCCCATTGTACTATGCCGTCACTAGACCTCAACTGGAGTGTGTTCAGTTCGAAGCCTCAGTGTCACAGGACACTGATAAGCTGGAGTATATCCAGAGGAGGGCAACCAGGGTGGTGAAGAGCCTTGAGTCCATGGCATAAGAAGGATGGCTGAAATGAAGCATGTTTAACTCAAAGAAGAACAGGGTCAGTGGACACATGATAGCTGTTGTTGAAGTAATTTCGTGTTAAAGTGGAGTTATGCTTATTTTCGTTTCTCCCAGAGAGCAGAAGGAAAAATAATGGAGTGAAAGTTGCAAAGCAGTGAATTTAAATTCTGTCCAAAACTACCTAGAGAAGTGGAGGCTTTCGCCTCCTAAAAGGTCTTTAAGCACAGGCTGGATGACCACTTTCAGCTGTGTTATAACCGAGTGTCCTTCTGGGTATGGATTAGAGTGTATGATAACTTGCAAATTCTATTATTCTGTGAACTCAAACTCTTTCATCTTGTTTATCTATTTACTTACTATGTGTTCTCCTTAGTGGCTCCCTATGTTATATGGGCTTTATTGTTCTTTTTAAAATTCTGTCTCTGTCCTGTGCTTGAGATTATATGAGCCACAACAATCTGTGGAGAGGCAGTGCAAGTGTGGTAAACAGAGAACAGCCTTCATATTTAGGAAGACAGGTTCAATTCTTCTTTTTGACACATACTGATTGTGTGAATCTAGAACCCTAGGCAACTCCCCCAAACTATAAACTGCTGAACATTTGTTGACCTACAATGGGAGCATCCTAGTAGTTACTTATACCAGTGAAATCAGGTTTAGAATTTAGGTAAAAAGAGACAAAATAACTGTCACTGTCCCTAAGTCTGGTCCTCTTCTCTGACCACTAGATTAAACATCCCTTTGACTGCCCCTCTCTCTGGATTTTATGTGCCCTCAAACAATTCTTTCAGTTGATTTCCCCAAGCATTAGTTGATTACCTATTCTGTGCAAGGTACTAGGTTCAGCTCTATGGACCCCAAATATGAAAATGAACAGAGTTTGTAACTCCAAAAACTACTGTGTGGGAAAGTCAGGGGATGACATAGAGGAGAGTTGATTGATTGTTGTCCTTCATTCCCAAAGAGGACCAAAATGATATTGCTATACTAGAGTCAAGGTTCAGTGTGTCCCACTGTGGCTGATCAGACCAATACAAGCTCAGAATTATTTACCACAGGTCAGGTACAAACAGTCCATATGAACATTGGGGTGGATACTCTAAATCTTCATATTCTGCATTTCCTTTGAGCTGTCTGTTTTGCTTTGCTCACAGAGCACAGAACCTTCTCTAATGTGGGCATGCCATGCTGAGCGGTCCTGTTCCAGTGTCTCCCATATCACACAATAAATTCCAAAGTTCTTGAGAGAGACCTTGAGAGTGTCCTTGTATCGCTCTTTCCATTTAGCATATGAATGCTTGCCGTGTGTGCGTTCTCCATAAAATAGTCTTTTTGGCAAGTGTACATTTTGTATTTGAATAACATGGCCAGCCTATCAGAGTTGTGTTCTCTGAAGCAGAGTTTGCTATGTTTGCAAAGGAGATATCCTAATATAGAGTTCTAGGAAAATTTAAGGAGGGAAAGAAAACTTATCTGTAGGTATCCAGAACAGATTAATAAAAGAAGAGACACCTGAGCTGAGACTTGAAAGAAGGATTTTGAAAGAGATAGATAAAGGAGTTCAGTCCAGCCATCAGGCCATGGGAGATAGCTTGGATATGGCATGTTGAATTTGGGTAATAGTTAACAGTTTGAGTGGAATATAGTAGCATGTGTGAAGGGGGAGAATGTAAAATAAGAAGAGAAAGGTAGATTGGACCCCAAATGTAGAAACCTTTCAAATATAATTCAATAGTCAACAAACATTTTTTAAGCACCTACTATGTGGCCAGGCATTCTGCTAGACATCACACAAAAGGAAGCTAAAAGGCAGAGGGCAGGAGGATGGGAAGGGTGGGTACTCTCCTACAGAGCATGGTGGAGAAGTCAGAGATTACAAGGTAGTGCAACTAGGTGAGAAATGAGGAGATAGTTTGAGCTGAAGGAAGGAAGCTTTTTGAGTTTGTAGCTCTTCCCTTCAATCAGAAGGACAGAGGGTAGTGAAGTGGTGGAGAACCATGACTGATGGGATCTTTCAGGATGATGTGTTTTCTAAGTGGTTTATGAGTAATAGAAAGATTTTTAGAGGAACAATTTTGTTTTGGAGGCAAAATCAATGGGACTTAATACCTATTTGGATGCAGCAGGTGAAGGAAAGGGAAGAATAAACATGAGGTTGAGGTTTTGAACCTGGGTAACTGGGAAGATGGTATCAGCCATAGAAAGATGAAAATTAGGGGGAAGGACAGTTTAAAGAAGATGATTACAGTTTAGGTCATGTAAAATTTAACATACTATTAGGTCGCACAGTAGAATTATCCAACAAGTAATTGGAGATATGGGTCTACAATTTAAAGGAGAGATTAGGCTTGTATATATAGATTTGGGACCTATCCTTTAGAGGTGGCAATTCAACTACCTTTTTCTTTGTAACTGGAATATAGGAGGAGTGAACCGGTAAAGATTTATCAATCAATATCAATCAACATATCAAACAATAAAATTTTACTTAGAATCTAGTATATACCAGGCACTATACTAGGTAACAGGGCAACAAAGACAAAAAAATAAAATGACTCCAACCCTCAGATAGCCTATATTCTATTAAAGGAAAAGGCAATACACTTATAAGTAAATTTTTAAAATATAAAATAAATACAAGGTAATTTTTTTGAGAGTGGAAAGCATCTGGGAGGAATTGGGAAAGACTTTATTCAGTAGGTAGCACTTGAATTTTTTAAGACTAAAATTATACTGGGGTGGCTAGGTGGCACAGTGAGTAGAGCACTGGCCCTGGAGTCAGGAGGACCTGAGTTCAAATCCAGCCTCAGACGCTTAACACATTAGTCATGTGACCTTGGTCAAGTCACTTAACCCCAAATGCCCTGACTTCCCCCTCCAAAAAGCAAAAAAAGAAGACTAAAGACTAAAATTATATTATATTGACATCTTGTTTTGAAAAATTATATATTTTTTCAATCATCAAAAATCTGCTTTTTTACCTCCCATCCTTACCCATTTGAGAATTAAAGGGGGAAAAAACCCTGTTGCAAGCATGGGTAGTCAAGCAAAATATTTTTGTATTGATTGAATCAAAAAAATAAAAAGGCACTATGAGTCCTTCACCTCTCTCTCGGGAGATGGGTATCATATTTCATTGTTGGTCCTCTGGAATTGTGGTTGGTTGTTACACTTATTAAAATCCCTAATTCTTTCAAAGTTTTTTTTTTTTTTATTATATTATTCTCTTTGTTTACATTGTACTTGGTTCTTCTCACTTCACTCTGCATTAGTTCAAATAAGTCTTCTAAGGTTTCTCTGAAATCATCCCCTTTATAATTTCTTAAAGTACAATTAAATCATCAAATTTATATACATAATATGTCCAGTCATACCCAATTTATGGGTATCCCCTCAGATTTCCATACTTTCCCACCTCAAGGAGAACTATAAGTATTTTTGTACATTGTTAGATAGAGTTTGTTTTATTTAGGAATAATCTCTCCCTTGGTCTAACCTCTGATTCTCTTTCTTCTCCCTTTTCCTTCCTATTTCCCTATTGAATGAAAAGTATTTCTATGTCCCACTATCTGCATTTGATTAATCTTCCCAGTTCAGATGAGAGTGAGTTTCACATATTAGCTGCTGTCCTATCCCCTCCTCCTTGTTTTATAAATGTCTATTTTATTGCACATTTTGAGTATATGAGATATTTCAGTAACCATCATTTTTTATTCTTCCTACCATTTTTTTATTCTTCCCACCATTCTCTTTCCACTTCCATTCTTCTTTTAAGATCAAAACCTAACAGAACTATTCCTAGGCTTTTTGTTTAATTAGACTCCTTTTGTGACCCTAGAAGATGACAGGGCCCAGAAGGGCTATTTGTCATTTCTCCATATTTTAATGTAAGCAGTTTATTTTTTTTAGTCCCTTATTATTATTGTCATAGTTGTGTGGGTGTGAATGTGTATTTACCTTTTTATATTTCTCTTAATTCTTTTTTTTTAAAGCAATTGGGGTTAAGTAACTTGCTCAAGGTTACACAGCTAGTCATTATTTATGTGTGGGTGCTCATTTTCTGAGGCCGGATTTGATCTCGGGTCATCCCAACTCCGAGGCCGGCACTCTTATGCACTGCGCCACCTAGCCGCCCCTTTAGGGCAATTGGGGTTAAGTAACTTGCCCAAGGTTACACGGCTAGGTTTTTGTTTGTGTGGATTAAATGTCAGAGGCCGGCTCCGAACTCAGGTCCTTCTGACTCCAGGGCCGTCTCTTAATTCTTAAGCAACAAATTTCCTGAAAATTTGAATGTACCAGAGAAGAACAATGAGACAGAAAGTCAATGGAGAAACTAACTCTATGATACCAGAAGAAATATACAAGAGACTGAAAAAAAATAGAAGAAAATATCTCATAACACCACTCCATATCTGGAATGCCACCTGTAGTCACAAGTACTGTCTTCAGTTTGCTAAGAGCCTCTGACTAGGAACTAGATAATGAATGACACTCATAATGGCACCCATTCCCATCCTACTGACCTCTTTGAGTCTGGAACAGCTACTTATCCATGGGCATTGCCTCTCCCTGGGTATTGAAATACTCAGTTCTCTCAAAATGCACTAGACCTCATCTCTAGTGTATGCATATCTCTTTGTCTGTCTCTCTATGTTGACATGTGTTAGAAAAACATGCACTGTAACTTTAATTGGATTTTTCCATGAGGATTTTGTCCAATGCATTTTCTAGAACTATCTGAAGGAGTTTTTTGGTAGAGGGGAGGCAGAGGCTTGCTATATTGCTTTCTGCTATCCTGACAGTCTTATTTTTTATATCTCCTAAATTTCTCTGTTTATCTCTCCTCTGCTGTGAGCTGAGCTTTAAAGGAAGCTAGAGATTCTAATAGGAAGGAGCATATTCTGGACAAGGTGACCTATGTAAGGCCATAAAGATGTAACCTAGAATATCATGTATGACAATTAGCAAATAAGATAGGTCTGTTGGACCATAAAGAACATGATGGGAAGAGTAATATATACTAAGCTTGAAAAGTTGTTTGGAGCTATATAGTAAAGGGTTTTAAATGTCATATAGTGGAGTTTGTATTTTATCCTGGAGCCAATAAGGTGCCACTGGGGCTTCTTCATTAGGTGATGTGGTCAAAACTATGTGTAAATATCATTTTATAATTTGCGGGGCTCTGTCAAAGATAGATTGGGGGATAAAAAGAGGGAGGAAGACGAATAAAGAGTCTATTGCAATAGAGGTGATGAGGGGCTAAATTAGGGTGGTGGCTATATTAGTGGAAAGAAGAAAATGTGTGAAAGAAATGCTATACAGTTATAATCATTATGACTTGGCAACTGATTTGATTGGAGGTCATGAGGAAGAAGGAAAAGTCAAGGATGAGTCTAAGGATGTGGACCTAAGTGACTGGAAGGATGGTGACATCCTCAATAGAAAAAAAAAATGAGATTAGGAAAGGATGTAAGTTTGGAGGGAAAGATGATGAGTTCTGTTTTGGGTTTGTTGAGTTTGAGATGCCTGAGGGGTATTCAATTTTAAATCTCAAATGGATTATTGACAATGCAGGAATGTAGCTCTGGAGAGAAACTGGGCTGAATATTATATAGATCTCATTGTCATTTGCAAAGAGATATTAATTGAAGTTGATAAGATCACTGAGAGATTATTAATGGAGAGAGATGAGAAAGGGCCTAGGACAGAGCCTTAGGGGACACACCCAATTAGAGTGTAGGCCATGAATGAATATCCAGCAGGAGGATATAAGAAAAACAAAGCAAAACAATAAAGCCTGTAGAACTGTGAAGTAGTGAAAACAAAGAAACTAGTCACAAATGGCCAGTAACCTAAGTTGTAAGGTATTCATTGGAGAGAGAGAAGTTGGTTTGGGGACTTGAGAAAGGAGATGACTTAGAACAGACACTGTCAATAAAGTGATTGAGAACCCCTCACAGATGAATAAAAAGATACAGTGCTACAGTGAGTGCTCAACTGAGTTTATATAGCATGAATTTGTTTTTGATTCAGTCTGTATGGTTTCATAACTTTTTCTAGCTCAGTGCAGAGCACATAGTAGGAGCAAAGCCTTAGAACAGCATCAGCAGAGTGCAGCAGAACAAAGAGATTCAAAGATTATGTCTTGTTAAACTAGTTAACAAAAGACCACCCTATATCTGCAGTGGTCTCTAGTAATTAACACTCTGGGTCTAATTTTTTGTTTTTACTAATTTATTACTTAATTGAGAGAAGCCAGTTTGTGCTTCTCTATCTTGTTCAAAATAATAACCCAAAGGAATTTAAAGAAAACTTTACTAAAGACCACGCACAAAGGGATTTTAAAAGCTTTTTAGGGGGAAAGAGAAAGATCAAAGAAGGGATTGGACTGCTTCATAGGGTAGATGGACAAAGATAGTGGATGGAGGAGAGAAGATATAGCTGTTAAACTTATTTTACTTCTGTTCACTCTAGCAAGGAGATGTGCTTTTGACTGGAAAGGAAGAACAAAAATGGCTAATTTTTAAAATTGCTATCCAGGGTAATTAGGGAGATAGTTAAGAGAGAACCTAATTGTTCATAGTGAATTCAAACAACCATTTCCAGGTGAACTCCATTCTAGGTACTGAAAAAAATGGGCATGTTCTATTGCTAAGCCACTATTACTGGTCTTTCAGAGCCTTTAAAATGCTGAAGAGGTACCAGAGGAATCGAGGTCCTGATGTTTCAAAAGGAGAAGAAAATGGCCTCTAAAGCATATAGTGGGGCACAAATTAAAATAATTTACTAGGATATAAATAGCCTTGTTTTATACATCAAAAAGCTTTTAATATACAATGTGTTCTCATTTGGTTACAATTACCTGCTTTATGCAACTTGGCCTGGAGTTTATAAGATTTTGCATATTCTATAATTCTTTATCATGAACTCATACTTTTATAACATTAGATAGCATATATACATTTATAAACAGCTCATTTTTCCAAATCTAGTCATAATAGTCCATAGGTGTTCAATGGAATTTAAGTCAAGTTAGTTCCTGGGCCACCAGATGTATGTTTATCTCCATCTCTTAGATTAGGTGTTTTAAGAACTATTCTAGGCTCTCAGGCTATATGTAAATAGGCAGCAGTCTGGATATGGTTCATGGACTATAGATGGCATAAGACCAAGTTGTAGTATTCATAGCTATCTGGTCATTTTTATAATCTCTAGACAGCTCTGTTTTTCAGTAAATTATATAAATACATATGTGTATATATGCATATATGGGTGTGTATATATGTGCATATATGTATGTGTGTATATATGATTGTTTTTATGCATATATGTCAGTTCATCATTCCCTTAATGGAGACAAGCTTCCCATGCTTATGGAAATTTTAAAAATCCCCCAAACTTGCTTTTGGATGGTCTGATACCCATGTCTTGCAAGCTCATCTGGACTTCTGGAAATGATTTTCGTATTGCCTTGAATGAAAAAGTGAGTTTCATCAGTAAAACTGATCTTTTCCCTGTCTTGAGTACTCTAATCTTTGTATTTTCTTTCTCCCTCATAGCGTGTGGCAGCCATTTCTTTATTCTTCTTGATATTTTTCCAGCTTAAAGAAACCTGCCACACTATAGCAGAATTAATAACCACCTTGCTTACTGCCATTTGTCTCTGAAAGTTCTCGCTTGTTTTCTAAAGATTAATCAAGCTGTTTCATAGCAATACATGATCAGCTTTGGGCTTTTTTTTTTCATTTTTGACTGAGCTTTTCTTTACTCTTTGGTATGACTGATTCTGTTTCATGGTAGACTTGAATAATCCAGGAAAAGAACTTGGCTTCTCAGCATCAGCAGCTGTGGTAGTATCTCTAATAGTCACTTATGTGTATTCTTTAAGAACTACAAATTAGTGTGTTTTCTTAAAATAATAGCCACTTTTTTTTTTGTTTTGGTTTTTTTTGCTTCTTTTTTTGGAGGGCAATTGGGATTAAGTAACTTGCCCAAGGTCACACGGCTAGGTTTTTTTTTGTGTGTGTGTGTGTTAAGTGTCTGAGGCGGGATCCAAAATCAGGTCCTTCTGACTCCAGGGCCGACACTCTACTCACTGCACCACCTAGCCGCCCTGTATAGCCACTTTTTAAAACCATGAAGTAAAAAACATAAGGAAAGAAAGCAATTACATATGTGTATTCATGGAATTTATCACTAAATTTTTACAGATCTACCTAAAGATAGAGAAACCATCTCAATAATTAGTGACTATGTGAGTAGAGAGAAGAGTTTTTTTGTTTTGCTTTGTTCTTAAGATGATGGAGATTTAGGAATGTTTGAAGGCCATAGGGAAGGAACTAGTAGAAAAAGATTGAAAATGAGAGGTAGAGGGGATAATTGAGATTATAATGTATTAGAAAAGATGGGTTCAAGAGTATGTACAGTAAGGTTAGTGTTGACAAGAAAAAGGACCACTTCATTGTCAAGGACTGAGAGGAGTGGGGAAGACATTTATATGACACCTACTATGTGCCAGGTACTATGATAAGTGCTTTTTACAAATTTTATCTCATTTGATCTTTACAACAACTCTGTAAAAGTGTGAGAATGGTTACAGGGTTAGAAAAATGGCCTCAGTTTCTCAGTAAGGTCTTTAGATGATAGAGAGGGAGAAAGGAGAGAGAGGTGCAGGTGAGGAGAGCAGAACAGATTTGGAATTATGAAAACTTCTTGACTGGTACAGTTCTAGCCCTCCATTTCCTCTTCTTATTGGAACTGTTAGACACACTTTCTTACTTCCCTATTCTTTCTTTCTAGTTCTCTGCTCTTTATTAGAACCTACTTATTAGATAATTTAGAAGACAATATTTTTTTTTCATTTTACTGGTCTTATAGATAACATGACTCTTCCATTGGTATCATATTGACTATCAGAAATTATATATAAAGTGGAACCTTAAGGGTTTTGAGGCCTTTGACTGGAGTTTGAATACCCTATGAATGTGCTGCCCACTGCAGGTATGGAGGCCACACACTGATACTGTGCCCACTAATAACTGTTTTCCCTCTTTCCTTTTAAGTAGCAATAAAGTTTGTTAACTATGCAGGATGATGTTATTCATATAAGTTCTCCTGGGCCACAGGAATCAATCTGGGAAAAGTAAAAGGATTGCCTTGGTGTAATTGAAGTTGGAATACGTAAAAGTATAGTATATCTTGCCAATATGACCATGTGTAACTTCATACAGTTCTTTTAAACAATACATGAGTATTGCAGAAGAGGCAGATTGTAGGAGTGAGCTGAGTCTGGGGTTTGGCTAGGAATGAGTGGTCATAGGTCAAGGAAGTGATAAATCTAAGATCAGATGACAATATGGTGTAGAACTGATTAAATATAGAGTCGATATTGGAATAGTCAATATTAGGAGAATCAAGTCAGAGTAACAGTAACAATGGCTGAAGAAAGTAGTGAGGGGTCACAGGATTAGAGACCTTTATGAGGATGAAAAATAGGTTTAGGAAAGATGAAGCATAGATAAGTAGATAATAGATGGTTATGGTCAGATAGAAACTGGATATACACGTCTGGGATATTTTGAGGGCTGCCCCTTCAGCATAACTCTGGGCTAGTGGAGCAAATCCTGATATAAGGCTGAGGACTTGTATGAGGAGTAGAGTTTGTACATGAGTTATGGAGAAAAGACACATTCTTTCCTTAGGAGATGGCATGCAGGGTGCCAGATACTCTTTGGGACTGATTCCAGACACAATGAGGATGAAACAGTTTGAAAGCTGCAGACATGTAGGGAAGCCAGCTCCTCAATATATCTCCAATTACCAGCTTGCTTACCTAGAGACATTGGAAAAATTTCCTTCAGATGAGATTTGACTTGTGTTAATATTCTCTCCAACAATCTGGAGTGATGCCTAAGAATTAGCACACACACACAAAAATTCTCCAGGCCTGAAAAGTCAAGTCACATTAGTAATTTAGATGAAGGAAAGTACAACATGAGTGGGTAATTGTGAGAACCCAAATGTAACCATTAATTTTATCTGTGCAGAAGCTTTTTCGTTTTAGGTAATCAAAGTTGCCTGTTTTATCTGTTGTATTTGCCTCTATATCTTTTTTGGTTAAGAATACATCTCTCAGGGGTGGCTAGGTGGCTCAGTGAATAGAGCACCTCCTGAAGTCAGGAGGACCTGAGTTCAAATCCGGCCTCAGACACTTGACACAGTTACTAGCTGTGTGACCTTGGGCAAGTCACTTAACTCCAATTGCCCTTAAAAAAAAAGCAAAAAAAAACAAAACAATGCATCTCTCACCAATAGCTGTGAATGTTATTTGATCTGTTTCTCTTCTAATTTTTTAATAATATGATCTTGAATATAATGGTGGTATATCTATTTAGAATATATCCTGGAATATGGTATAAGGTTTTGGTGTAAGCCTAATTTTTGCCAGACTGCTTTCTAGTTTCCCCATCATTTTTTTTTATCAAATAAGGTTTTTATTTCGCTCTGTAATAAGTTATGTTTTCCACTTTATCAAACACTGAGTTATTGAGTTCAGTTGGTTCTGATTCTCAATTGATAAGTTTGTTCTACTTCTCTCTTTTTTTTAAACAAATGCTTTATTAACTTCTTTTTTACATCATACATTTCAGCCAGATTTTGAGTTACAATCATTTTCCCCCCGTTATTCCCCTACCCAACCTCCCAGAATAGCAGTCCCACAAGATATCAATTCCTCCAATCTGCTCTCTCCCATACCTTCTCCCATACCCCCTTCGACTTTTCCATTAGAGGAAGGTGAATCTTTGTGTCCCAATGCCTGCACATCTTATCTCCCAATTATAAGCAGAAGAGTATTAATAATAGTATTTATATATATTTGAAACATTTAATGTTAAGACCTCAAATTTCAGATCCATTTCCTTCCTCCCTTGTCACCCATTCCCTCTGGGGAGATAATTAATTCAGTATATGTTGTACATGTCTAGCTATGCAAAACATTATCATAGTAGATATATTATACAAGGCTGCTTATAATTCCTTCCCACTCATCCCACCCCCCACCTCGTCCGTTCCCTATATGATCCTGTCCCTCTTCTATAGTGGGTACTTCCAACCTCCCCTCACCCCAAGGATGCCCTCCCATCCATCATCCCTCCTCTCATCCCCCTTCCCCCTATTCTGCTGCAGGTTGAGATATCCCATTTAGTATGGGATATTCTCTCCCTGAACCAAATTCAATGAGAATGTGGTTTTGCCTTTTTTGCCTTCCTAATCTCTCCCTCCCTTGCAACCACTTCCCCTTGCTTCTTCTACATGAAATAGTTTACCCTACCTGTCTCTCCCCATCTCCTCTTGCCCCTTTCCTCTCTCACATCATAATTTCATCCCTTGAGTATTCTCTCTTCCCAACAAATTCAACCTATGCCCTCTATCCATATATAACTGTAACCATATACACACACATTCACATATGTATTCATATGACCACACCCCCTTCTTCCATTATTTTCATAGTAAGAAAGATATCATCAGTCACAGTTATCGCTTTACCATATAGGAATGTAAATAGTTCAACTTTGATAAGTTCCTTTTGATTTCTTTTCCCTGATTACCTTCTCAGGCATCTCTTCCTTCTTGTGTCTGGATGTCAAATTTTCTATTCAATTCTGGTTTTTTCCTCAAGAATGCTTGAAAGTCCTCTATTCCACTGAATGACCATATTTTCCCCTGAAACAAAATACTCAGTTTTGCTGGGTAGGTGACCCTTGGGTTCATTCCCAGCTCTTTTGCCCTCTGGAATATCATATTCCATGCCCTTTGATCCCTCAGTGTAGAAGCTGCCAGGTCCTGAGCTATTCTGATTGTGTTTCCACAATATTGAAATTGTTTCTTCCTGGCTGCTTGTAGTATTTTCTCCTTGATCTGGGGATTCTGGAACCTGGCTATAATATTCCTGGGAGTTTTCTTTTTGGGATCTTTTTCAGGAGGTGATCGGTGGATTCTTTCAACCTCTATTTTGCCCTCTGGATCTAAAACATCAGGGCAGTTTTCCTTGAGAATTTCTTGAAGGGTGATTTCTAGGTTCTTTCTTTGATCATGGCTTTCAGGTAGTCCAATAATTTTTAAATTGTCTCTCCTGGATCTATTTTCCAGGTCAGTGGTTTTTCCCATGAGATATTTCACATTGCCTTCTAATCTTTCATTTGTGTGGATCTGCTTAACAGCATCTTGATTTCTCATAAAGTCATTAGCTTCCATTTGCTCCAGTCTAACTCTGAAGGAATGAATCCCCTCAGTGAACTTTTGAGATTCTTTTTCCATCTGGCAAATTCGACTGTTTAAGGCATTCTTCTCCTCATTGTCCTTTTGGGCCTCCTTTGCCATTTGTTAGTCTATTGTTTAAGGTGTTGTTTTCCTCAGTCAGGCTGTTGACCCTCATTTCCTTCTCATTTCTCTTTCCAATTTTTCCTCCACTTCTCTTATTTGATTTTTAAATTCCTTCTTAAGGTCCTCTTTGGCTTGCAACCCGCTCATGGTTTCCCCTGGGGCTTTTGGAGCAGGACTTCTTACCTCATAGTCCTTTTCTTGCTCTATGCCCCCCAAATAGGAGTCTAGGGTTGCATTTTTCTGTTTCCTTTGCCTTGGCATGTTGCCACTTATTTGCTTGACTTTGGGGCTTGTTGCCACACTATGGCTTTAAGGCCAGATAGAGGAATTTTCGTCCCGAACGTGTGGGGGGGCAACTTCCGTTTCTGGCAAGCTGTAAACCCACCCACGACTTCCACCCTAGATCACAATCCAGATCCAGGAAGGTTAAAGCAAGAGCGATTACCCCCCAAGACTGATAGCTGGATCTCCCTACAGTTCACAGGCCAGGAGCTGGAGCTGCCTCTGAAAACTACAAAATGGCGTGTCTCCTCAGAGGCTTCTAGCCCCCAGGGGAGGGAGCCGACGCATTCCCCAAATACTGGTCCCAAAGTCCATAGGACACTAACCTCTTACTTTGTCCTAGGCATGTCTATGTTGATAATTCTGGAGTCACCACAGCTGCTGGTTTTCTGGGGTCTCTCCAGCCGGATGCTGGCCATGCCGCCCTGGGGCTAAAACCTCAGCTCACGTGGACCTGGGCTCTGCTCGGCTCGGCTCCTCGTGCTCTGTGCGCTGCGTGCTGCGGGCTCCCAGACTGCTGCACTGGTCCTTCCTGCAGGGCTGCTGGGCTGTCCTCAGTGGGAGGTTAGCTTCTCTGTGTCGTTCTGTGGGTGCTGGGGCTCCAGAAGTTGTTCAGAGTCCCCTTTTACATAGTTTGGGGGGAATCTGGGGCAGAGTGGCTTGGATGAGCTGTTTTTACTCCACCATCTTGGCTCTGCCCCCTACTTCTCTCTTTTTCTTAACCATTATTAGAAGGTTTTGATGACTTCTACTTTATAATATAGTCTGGGGTCTGGAAATGCTCTTTCCTCTACATACCTCTTTCTTTTCATTATTTCTTTTGCTATCCTAGATCTTTTGTTTATCCGAAAGAATCATTATCCTAGAAGAACATTGTCATACCAAGTTCTAGGAAATATTCCCTTGGTAATTTAATTGGTGTAGTATTAAAAGTGTAAATTAATTTTGTTCCGCCGATGGAAATGCCCCCTCTACTTCCCCTCCCTGCCACAAACACAGTTTCCTGTCTTGTTGACCTTTTCCACTCCCTGTGTCCCTCAGTTCTGTGGTCTATACCAACAAATCATTGGTAGTGGAGCTGTGAACTGATATAGCCATTCTTGAAAGCCATTTGGAACTATTCTTACAAAATATACCTGTATTATTTTTCATATTCTCCCTTCTCACTACTCACATAGCAACCAACTTAGTTCAGGTCCTTACTGCCTTTCACCTGGCATTACCTCTTCATATATTGTACAATTCAACTTTATGTGCTAATCTACTGATCTTCCCTAACAACACTCAATCTTCTATCTCTTTACCTTTGTATTTATTAGCTCCCATCCCTGCAATGCTTTTTTCCACCTTTGATGGCTCCCTTCAATGTTGCTCAAATGCTAGCTTCTGCAGAAGGCTTTTTGAATACCCTACCTACTAGAGCCTTTTATACTAACTTTATACCACATCTCTCTATATATAGTCAATCCACAACTTTTGCAGAGGTTTTGAATAGCTTCTGTGGGTAGTGTCATGAGGATGATTTTAGGGAGGAGGGGCATTAAAGATTTCTTTGCTGCAGTAAGAGCCCAGTTGAAATTGGATAATATAAACTTACTGAGTATCAATCAGCTTGGCTATGTGGTCTCCTCCAGCTCCATTTAGGAGTACCTAAGAAGCAGAATAAGAAGCAGAATAGGCAGATGGAATGAATAATTCAGGGTTAGACTTTGTAAAAGACAAAGATGTGAGGGGTTCAAGAATAGAAAGCAATATGGAGTTTGGCTGGTTAACTACAGGGTTGGGATTGGAAAGGGAAGAAAGGGAAGTCAGAGGAAGAATAATAGCTTGAATAAGTACTGGAGGTGGTGCTAGAGGGATTTGAGGTCATGATAAGGATGAAGAATATATTTAGAAGAAGTAAGGCTAAAGAAAGATGTAATGATAGGAGGTTATGATCAGATAGAAGGAAGTACATTTTTTTTCATAGGAATATTTGTGAGTGAAGGAGAAATCTAATTTGGGACTGTTTGAGGCTGGTGTGGAGTAGAGAAATAAGACACAAAGCTTGAAAAGATTAAGGAAATAGGAATTTAGTATGTTTAAAGGAAGATTAACATGGATTTTAAAGTCCCTTAGCTTAAAGGAAAAATTTGAGGAGAAAAGGAAAATACTCTTTGAGGGAGGATGAAGAAAGGCCTAGGGACTGATAGATAGCAGGTAACATGACCTGAATTGTGTGGTAAATTTTAAAACTGAATTTCAAAAAAGAGGAGGTAGCTAAGTGATAGTAGTAAAGGAAAAGTCTAGAAGTGGTAGTGGGTAGCAAGTAGCATGTTGATTCCTCCTCATGGACTAGTATGAGGAAGATATGAGAGAAAGCAGAGCCAGCACTGGAGAGGCTGACCAGGGATGGTGTCATCTGGTGAAAACCATTCTCTGTGTGTGCCAGAAGATAGAAGGAACATGACAAAAAAGGTAAAACATGAAGGATTTTTTTTTAATTTATGAAAAGGTAATTTTAGAGGGCATTAGGGAAGGCTCAGGCAGAGCTGAAGTAGGGTTATGCAGGACAGTGATAAGAGAGAGAAGTGATTGGTAGCTGGTGACTGAACCTGGAATATAAGGTCTATGAGTGAAGATAAGTTGTAAGATAATGACAACTGGTCCCATCACTTCCTGGCAAATAGAGGGAGAAGGAATGAAAACAGTATAAGAGTTTCATGTTCTTGGACTTGAAGATCACTGCAGATGGTGACTACAGCCATGCAATTAAAAGAAGTTTGCTTCTTGGAGGGAAAGCTAGGGCAAATCTGGACAGCATACTAAAAAGTAGAGATATCACTTTGCCAACAAAGGTCTATATAGTTAAAGCTATGGCTTTTCTACTAGCTGTGTACAGCTGTGAAAATTGGACTCCAAGGAAAGCTGAATGTCACAGAAGTGATGCTTTCAAATTGTAGTTCTGGAGAAGACTTTTGAGAGTCCCCTTGCCAGCAAGAAGATCAAATCAGTTAGTACTTAAAGAAATTAATTCAGACTATTCATTGGAAGGTTGAATACTTTAGCCACATAATGAGAAGACAGTACTCATTGGAAAAAAGAAAAAGGGATGGTAGAGGATGAGATGGATAGATAGTATTGTGGAAGCAATGAACATAAGCTTGGAAAGATATTTGGAGATAGTGCAGGATAGAAGGGCCTCATGTGCTATGGTCCATGGGGTCATGAAGAATTGAACATGACTGAAAGACTGAACTATAATAACAGTAAACTTGTAACTAAACATTATAGGGATTGGGAGTGACATATGGTTGGAGTCTGATATGCATAGTGAATAACATTAGGTGGGAACAACTCTAATAAAGATTATAATTATTAGATCAGAAGCCTCAAAGCCTATGTGGCTTTGACTAGGGTCTTTCCTGAGAGCTCAGCTTTGGGATCTACCCCCTTGGGGTTTGGCCCTAGGGCCTCTTCAAAATAAGTGCAGGGCAGTGCTATCTAAATATGTGTTACAGTCAAAGATGCTGTTGTAATGGTTGAAACTTTTGTGGTCCACTAGCTATAAATAAAATATTGTAACCTATACATGCTATATCAACCTTCAAAATCAGTCCCCAGGTTAGTGTAGGGCAAATCTTAGAGGCTCTCACAGAAGGCTTGATATGTTAAGCTCAGAAAGTTCTGTTGCACTCAACTCTAAACTTAGATGTTATTAGTCCTAAAATTCCACCACTGGGGTTAAAGAGGGTATAGAGTATGTGGGTGGATGAAGAGGAAGATGAGGAATAGCTGACAACTAGCTTTGTGTACCTCACATTTTTACCTAATTTCAGTAAATTTAAGTCATTTCAGTAGATAACAGAGACATAAATTTCTGCTCTGCATCACAGAGAAGGAATAGAGAATGAAACTAACCTTAGAGAAAGGTATTTTGGAATCTTTTCCTTACTAGAACAAGTCATTCTGAGGGCTTCTGATGGAAGAACCATGTCTGTGCTAGTGTAACTTTATTTGATATGTATAAACTTATTTATTCCAATTATAACCTCTCTAGGTAGAACTACTCTGATGGAAATTTCCATAAAAAGAAACAAATTATTTTCTCCATTTCATCAACCAGTCAGGCTCCCCCAATACTGATTACTTAATGAAGTGACATTTAAATGCAAAAAATTCATGATTATAACCAATTCCTTATGCCAAAAGGGCTGTAATAGCTCTTGGCATATGTATGTATGTGTGTGTGTGAGTATACACATATAATAATATGTTATAGACATATCCATATCCATACATGTGTGTATGCCTATGTTTATGTAATATACTCATATGTATACATATAAATGTATATATGTACATTAGTTAATTTAGTTAATTTTTTTTCAACCACATCAAATAATTTGTTGAAGAAATTTGTTGGAAAGAAATGTCTTGCCAAATATCTCTGTAGCTAAGAAAGCATGCAGTCAAGCAGATAAAAGCAAGTTGATAGTTAATTAAATAATTCATTTCTCCTTTAAGACCAAAATAATTATTACAACTGTAACATAAGAAAAGAAAGTCAGAATCTGTTTTCTTTGACAAGGATTCCTATAACAGTAACTAAAGAGGAAAAAAGTGAAGACTGTGTTTTATCCTATTTCCATATGTGCACTAATTAGGTAATTTAAAATTTTCATTTGGAGGGGTATATTGGTTCTATTTTCATTAGGACAGATGGATGAGGAGGGTTTAGGACAGATTAGTTATCCAAAGTTGTGTGTTTTTTTCCCCTGGGGGTCATTATGGCAAAGAATTCATTACTAGAGGCCAACATGTTAGTGATGAAACTCTCCAAACTTAGCTAGGCTTGTCCAACAGCTGCCTCAGTGTAGTACTTGAAACCTTTTCAGCTTGCTAGAATCTGCTGAAGCTTGCTGTCTGCTAGCCTATTGTCCAAAATCCTAGGATCCCTTGTATTTCAGGATGAGGCATCAGAAGAAGACTTCTGACACCATTTATGAGTTTATCACTTGTTTTTAATTCATCCATTCATTCACCTAATAATCCATTCATATATTCAGCTAACACTTACTGAGTCACTCACAGATTCTCGGGTATTCTATGTCTAGCCTTTCATTTCTTAGGTGGATTCCATGGGTGGAACAAGAGTGAGCAAAAAAAGTACAAAGAGGAGGTTAAAAAAATTGCCAGCCTTTGACTTTGTATGGAAAGTGAGTGAGTGAATGAGTGTGTGTGTGTGTGTGTGTGTGTGTGTGTGTGTGTGCGTGCGTTCATGCGCACGTGCATGAGTGTGCATGCACTGGGATAAGGACCTGAGTATACTGATATAAACTTTTCTTAGCTCTAATAAAAAGAGACCATTTAGAAAGTTTAAAAGTCATTTCTTGTTTAAATGGATACAGTTCATGTCTCTATTTTCTAGAGTGATGTACCTAGTTTCTAATCATTGGGATATGGATTAACTCTATCAGAGTCACTCTAGGGCTTTTGTGGCCTAAAAAAAGGAATCTTCTAAAAGAAGAGGCACTTATTCCTTACTTAGGATCCTACTTAAATAGGATCAGGTTCACTGTTTGCCTGAAGGTTTCCAATTATAGCAGATTAGTTGGGTCAGTTCTAAAAGCTAAAAGACTCTTAAAATGAGTAAATATATCTCACACTAAAATTTCAAAACTGTCATCCTTTAATTTCATTATCAGTGCAGAATATTTAAATACTAGTTTAGATAGTTCTTAAAAAATCATTTAAAGAATTATTCCAAGATTACAATTGACTTTTAAGTATTAGTATATTTTAAAATTAAAAATTTAAGATCAACAAAGAAAATTTCTTCCCAAGACAATTTAACTCAATTGCCAAGCATAAAAAAGAATGGTAAAGTCTTATATTAATATGAAACAAAGGCATAAATCTGAACTTTAATAATTCATTAATTCAAAGAGCTTAAAATTGAATCTAAAGGCTTAAGATATTACTGAAGGATAATTATAGAATGACTAGGAGGGAGTGGCATTGGAATTGAGGATATTTTTGATGAATTAATGCAAGTCCCCTGACCATCAAGACAGGATATGATTCAGCTATTTTTTCATTCCACGTAATTCTTGTACGTATCCTTTTATAAATCCCTCACACCAGATTTAATTAACATGTTAGAGTATATGTTCTGGGACTCAAAATGTTTATCAGATAACCCTTAATTTCAACTTTTGAATAGAGAATATCCTCTTTTAGTCATATATGAAAAGGGTGCCATCTTTTATGCCTCTTCTCCTGACTATATTTAAATTACATCAAAGAAGTTAAGCAGTAGGAAAAAATGTTAACCTAGGATCTAGGACATTTGGATTGTATCACAATTAATAAGTGTACAGTGCTCTCACTGCATTAGATACTTTAGAAGAGAGATGTCAAACTCCAGCCAGAGTGCTACTATAAACAAATTAAAATATAGTTGGAAAATGTTTATCAAAGTAATTAAAAATACAATACAGCATGGATAATGCTAATTTGTTGTTTTCTAACCTAATATGTGAGCAGAAGAGATCTGTTTCTAATGTGGTTTGATGCCATTAATCATAAAAGATACAGAATTTGGATAAAATAGTCTCTGCCCTGAAGGAATCCATACTTAAGAATGGTTGGATAGGACTGAACAACAACAAATATACTATTGACCTATTGGATTATATTAACAGAGAGCAGAGAATAAATTTGGATATTTTAAAATATTTATGAGATAGCATTTTAGAATGAATTTTTTAAAACTGCTAAAGAGTAATTCTTATTTTTAAATGTTTTTATTGATTATTACTGTTTCGAACATCATCATAGTTATCCCAAGTATCCTTGTACCTCTGACACTGAAAGATCCTTCCCATATAACATATACTATTTTCTAAAGAGGAAAAAATCAGCATAACTGATCAATACATTGAAAAAAAAATCCAAAACACATGTGCAACATGTAACATCCATAAACATCTCACCTTGATGAAGAGGTGGGTTGGAGGTGTCTTCTCATAACTCATACCTCTCAAACCATACTTCAATAAGGAGAAGAATGCTTTAAAAAGTCAAATTTGCCAGATGGAAAAGGAATTTCAAAAACTCACTGAAGAGAATAACTCCTTCAAAATTAGATTGGAGCAATTGGAAGCTAATGACTTTATGAGAAATCAAAATACTATAAAACAGTTCCAAACAAATGAAAAAAGCAGGTAATGTGAAATATCTTATTGAAAAAAAAAACACTAACCTGGAAAATAGATCAAGGATATATAATTTAAAAATTATTGGACTACCTGAAAGCCATGATCAAAAGAAGAGCCTAGAAACCATCCTTCAAGGAATCATCAAGCAAAATTGCCCTGATATTCTAAAACCAGAGGGCAAAATAGAAATGGAAAGAATTCACCAATCACCTCTTGAAAAAGATCCCAAAAAGAAAACTCCTAGGAACATTATAGCTAAATTCCAGAGTTCCCAGGTCAAGGAGAAAATACTGCAAGAATCAGGAAGAAACAATTAGAATGTTGTGGAAGCACAATCAGGATAACACAAGACCTAGAAGCTTCTACACTGAGGGACTGAAGGGCATGGAATATGATATTCTGGAGGTCAGAGGAGCCAGGACTAAAACCAAGAATCACCTACCCAGCAAAGCCGAGTATAATACTACAGGGGAAAATATGGTCATTCAATGAAATAGGGGACTTTCAAGCATTCTTGTTGAAAAAACCAGAGCTAAACAGAAAATTTGATTTTTAAATACAAAAAGCAAGAGAAGCATGAGAAGGTAAACAGGAAAAAGAAATCATAAGGAACTTATTAAAGTTGAACTACTTACATTCCTACATGGAAAAATGATAATTGTAACTCATAAGACTTTTCTCAGTATGAAGATAGCTGAAGGGAATATATATGTATATTATAACATACATGCATACATATATATGCATACATACATATATGCATTGCATATATACATATATGTATGTATGCATATGTACATATATGTATAGCAGGATTTAGATGTGTATAAATATATATGTGACTGTGGACATTTTTATGTCCATGTTTACATAGACAGAGGGCACAGGATGAGTTTAATATGAAGAGATGATATTTAAAAAATAAAATTAAGAGGTGAGAGGAATTTATTGGAAGAAGAAGAAAGGGAGCAGTAGATTAAGGTAAATTATCTCATATAAAAGAGGCAAGAGAAAACTGTTACAATGCAGGGGAAGAGCAGGAAGGTGAAAGGGAATGGAGCAACCTGATTCTCATCAAATTTGGCCTAAGAGGGAATAATATACACACTCAAGTGGGTATCTTACCCTACAGGAAAATAGGGGGCTAGAGGATCAGAGAGGGAAGGATAGAAGGGAGGGAAGATTGGGAGAGAGGGTAGTTAGAAGCAAACATTTTTGAAAAGGGATAGCGTCAAAGGAGAAAATAGAAGTCAGGGGCAGGAGAGGATGGAAGGAAATGTAGTTAGTCTTTCACAACATAACCACTATGGAAATGATTTAGGTAACTACACATGTACAATCTATATTGAATTGCTTATCTTCCCAGTGGTGGTAGGTGAGGAGGGAAGAAGGGGAAAAAATCTGGAACTCAAAGTTTCAAAAACACATCTTTAAAAATTGTTTTTTTTACATGGAACTGGGAAATAAGATATACAGGTACTGGGGCATGAAAACTCATCTTGCCCTACTAGAAAGTTAGGGGGTGAAGGGGAAAGATATAAGAAAGAACAGATTGGGGGAAGGGGTATTTAGTAGGCTTGCTATTTTGGGGTGGGTGTAAGGGAAAGATAGGGAGAGAAAAAAACTCAAAAATTTGTGGAAATGAATGTTGAAAACTAAAAATAAATAAAATAAAAATTTGAGAAATAAAAAGAATATTCAGTAGCCATACTTCACAAATTATTTTCAAGAACTGAAAAAGCACTGGGCTACAATTCTTTATAAGACCAATATAGTCCTAATACCTAAATGACAGAAGATAAAACAGAAAAGGAAAACTATAAGCCATCATTAATAAATATTGATTCAAGAATTTTAAACAAAATACTGTCAAGCAGACTACAGAGATCTACCAAGAAATCATTTATTATGACCCAGAGGTATTTAGAGATCTCTATCATGTCTTCTGATAGTTTAGGTACTTCATATTTCTGAAGATATTCTTCTATTTTTTATGTTCTCTGTTTTGTTAGGATGTGTTTACATAATATCTTCTGATTATTTTTATTTTTTCAGGTTTTGTTGTTACTTCAGCTAGATCATTTGCTGTTTTATTGATTTTATTTTCTGCATCCTTCTTTTTAAAGAGATTAATGATTTATCAATTTTGTTAGTATTTTGAAAGAATCAGCTTTTAGTTTTATTTATCCTTTGCTTTTTTTTCTTTTCACTTATCTATTTCTCTTCCCTTTTAATATCTCCTGTTGTGTGTATTTAGGGTTTTTTTTTTGCATAGTCAGTTCTTCAATTCTTTATTTTTCCTATTTTGTTAAAATGTATTCTTAGGGGTATGATTTCCCCCGTGAGGACTGCTTTAGTTGCATCACAGAGCTTTTGATCGTTATTTTCTTTCACATGATTGTTTCTATGATATTTTTTTTTACCCACTAATGATTTAATATTAAATCTCCATTGGGATCTGTTACTTTTTTTTCAGTCCTGAACCAATGACTGTTTTTTAATGTTTTGGCATGTAAAATATGCAGTTAGAATTTCTGTCTTTTTTGCAATATTTCTGTATATTAATACATCATTTTTTGTAAAAGTTTTATGTGATACTGAGAAATATTTATATTCCTTTGTAGTTACATTTGAAAGATACCACAAGTTTTTTAGGTCCAGTCTCTCTAGGAATTTCCTCAGTTCTCTTTTTTAGTTCTCTTGTTTATCTTTCTATTAGACTGTACAAAACCGAAAGGTATTGAAGTATCCTATCACTATTATATTACTATCCATATACTTTTGTAGATCATTTCATGTTTCTTTTATGGATTTGGATGTGAAGACATTTAGAACATCAGTTTATTACTAAAGTTGATATGTTGTCTATGTTTCCCTTCAACATAATGTAGTTTCCTTGTTTACCCTTTTTATTTTTTAATCATTTGTTTTTACTTTGTCACACAGTATGATTTCATTTTTTGTTTCTTTGGATTCAATGGATGCATAGTAAAAATTCTATTTCTATTAGTTTTATTTTATTTTTATTTTTGTTTTTGTAAATGTGTTTCTTGGAAACAACGGGTTATAGGATTTTGTATTCTTCTCCAATAGGTCGATCTTTTTCATTTTATTGGATTGCTTAATCTGTTTACATTTTAAGTTATGCTAATTTGATTTACACTTTACTCCATTTGTTTCCAATATTGTTTTTTTTCTTCAAGTTATGAATGTCCCCCTCTCTTCCACTGTAAATACAGTCCTGTGTCTCTATTTATTTTTGCTTAATCTTTTTAATATGGTCTTATTCCCACTGACTCTTTCCCCTTTCCCTGTCTACCCCTTCCATTTGTTAGCTCTTTCCTTTTGCTATTTTATCAATTCCTTGTTCTCTTCTGCTTTTATCTGATTATTTAGTTCTTTTCCTCTTTTCCCCTCTCATTTGGTCAAGTAGATTGCCTCTTTATTTCTTCCCTTTATTTAATCCTGTTCATTATGTTTTCATTTTTTCCCACCTCTTTCCAGAAAAGAATTATTTCCTTCACTGTTTTCCCTATCCAATTTTCCCCTTCTGTCTGCTCTAGATCCTCATTCTTTGGTCCCTGGCCCCTTTAATTTTCTGGTTTCTCTCTATTCTCTGTATTCTACCTTGAATAAAAACTTTCATAGACTGTACCTCTGGGCCCTCCCTTTTAAGCAGTTTCTCTATCTTATAGAATTTGTCCCTATTATCTTTATCTTCCATTGTACCTTAGTTATAGAAATATGGCAGTTCCTGCAGGTGAGAGAGAGGACCTGCTCCATGGCAACCCCATATACATACACATATCCTATATTATGCAACCTACCACTGACTTTTACCCTGACTCTTGTCATCTTCCTTCCCTATTTGCCTCAAAATCTTTCTGTGTCCATGCCTTCCCATTTCTCTAGGCATAAGTGACCCTAAAGAACTTCAGCCTCCTTCTTTATTTATTTGTTTCTAAATAGCTTACTCATTTCTATGTATCTGCTAGTATATTTTACTTCTCTCATTTCCATGTACTATTAGCTTGGATAAATTTTACTTGCTATTCACTATTTTTGTTGGTTTTTCATGTAACTATATTTTGGGGGAAGTAGTCAAAAGTGTGAATGTAATCTTAGTATTACCTTTCCTTTTAAAAGATAGCAGTCAGAAAAAGAAAGCATTGTATTTTATATATTAAACCAAAATTTTGTCCCTAGACTAGAAATATTTAGGGGATCAGATAGATGAAATCCTAGTTTTATAACCCATTCTCAGAACAGATGTTTTGTTTGTCAAACAACAATAACCCACTCTCAGAAAAGAACTGAAGCGCCAACATCATGGTCTCTTAACTTACTCTCCTCAAGGAACAGGATCTCTTGGTGAAGGGTGAGCAGCATTTCCGAGATATTTGTCGATGTCTCCTCTTGAGCCACCCACTGATATATTTAGAGATCCCATATTGATATCATCTATATGGGTGATGCATATGAACTGCAGATTCAGGCTTTATATAGGAGGTATGCAAGACACTGAGGCAGGAGGACAGTATGGTAAAATAATTAGTTGTGAAAGCAAAATATCTTCCTTTCCTGGTTAAGTTATTTTTTAATTCTTTCCCCCTTTTGTCTTTGGAGAGATAATCAGTGCAGTCTCATACATTTCTTTCTACTCCATGATCTTATAAGAAATTGTAGAATATATTCTTTAGGACATGGTGCTATTTATTAATTCTTATAAAGACAATTCTATGTATAAAACATTCCTGTGTCCTCAGAGTCAAAGAAGAATTTTTTGGACTGGACCTATGATTTCATTGGTGTAGTGAACTGGCAGAGAGTAAATGCCCTCCTGAAATGAATAGCTACTCTGCAATTTATTTCTTTTAGAGTGCTGCTTGAATCACTTGAGGTTAAGTAACAGCTTGGGTCACACAGTCAGTATTTATTAGAGGCAGAACTTGAACCCTCTTTTTCCTTACTTTGAGGTTCTACATCCACTGCTACCTCTTAAATTAGAAAATAATGCATTCTAATATTAGTCATTTTGAATTTACAACAAAATCTTATTGAAGATTCAAATGAGTGTTGGATTTGCAAATTATAATTTTTGAAATTATTTTATTTTAAGTATCAGTATCTGATAAGCAACATGTGAATCCACTTTAGAGGTGTAATATATTTTCTTTGGGAAGTGCTACCTGTGATTTAGTCAGTTAATCCCTTTACCTCTGTAATACTGACTATCCTGGCCCCATTGCTGGAAGATCAAATATGTTATATTTCTATAATACCATTAAGGGGACTTGGAGTGCCTAGACTCTTCCATGTGTTCCAGATTTCACCAACAGTGTTCCCCTAATTATGAGATGTATCCCAGCTTCATTTAGCCACTAACAATCAGATCAGCTTCTTACACTATTAGTTTTTTTATACTTTAAAGGTATAAAAATAAACATACATACACTCTAACATTTGGGGATATAATCCACCACCACCTCAGTCTCTGGGAAGGAGGAAGCTTTGGTTTAGCTTGGTTCCTGTATAGCATAGTCCCAGTTCCAAGTCCAAAGCCCCACTTTGGCTTGAGTCCCAGACACCCTAGATTCTCAGGGCTTTCCTGCCAGGTTGGCTGGCTGCAACATCCCTCCTGCCATCCTGATTTTGAGGTTGCCATGGCTCAGTTCCAGGTCTGGTGAGGATTATTGCCTGCACCTGAAACTGAGAAGGTCAAATGGAACAGAACAAACAGAGACATCAGGCTCATTTATGAGAGCCAAGGGGTGAAAGGGAGAACAGGAGAAGGAAGCTCTCCCCTCAGTCACTCACTGGGTCAGTTCAGGGGGCCCCTCTAGAGGGTTAGCCTTCATCCTCATTGGAGGCTGAGCAGGAAAATGCAGCCTGTTTGGCCTATGCAGTCAATTGAAGGAGACTCACTTCTTTTTAAAATTTTTTGCCTTTTTTTGGAGGGGCAATTGGGGTTGTGATTTGCCCAAAATCACATGGCTAATTAAGTGTTAAGTGTCTGAGGCCAGATTTGAGCTCAGTCCTCCTGACTCCCGGGCTGGTGCTCTATTCACTGCACCACCTAGCCACCAGACTCACTTCTTAAATAGGCCTATTCCCTGAATGGGTGTTGACTCAATCAAAGTGAGAACCTGAAAAGACCTTAGCTTAAAAATGCCAAGGTCTCCTACTGCATCCTGGGCCATCTCCAGTTGTCTCGATCTATATCTGGCCACTGGACCCAGATGACTCTGAAGGAGAAAATAAGGGTGGTGACCTTGCACAGCCCTCCCTCACTCAAATCCTTAGACTGTGAGCTCTTTGAGGGCAAGGTCTGTCTTTTTGCCTCTTTTTTGCATCCAAATTACTGGTACTAGGGACGTGAGGTATTCAGGAAAGACTGATGCCTCCAGAGTGAGGGCTACCAAGTCCTTTTATCAGGACTGCTTTATACTTTTGGTATCCATCTGTCACCCAACTCTCACCTGGGGCTTCAAGAAGCTGTAGCACATGCAGTAGCCACACCCCAGAAAACTGTCTTGGCAGACAGGCTAAACCAGGTTAGAGGTAATTGACAGGCCCCAAATCTATTGGTGCATTAGTGGGGCACCCACCTCAAGAATGTTAAAGACTTACTCCAGTGGAATGGGAGGATGAAAACAATGTGTTCCAGTGCTCATGAAGGCAGCTGAATCAGGTGTTGTGAAGCACTTAGAGCTTGGTTAGACAGAAAAGATATCAAGGTCATCCACTGCATCCTGAGCCATCACCAGTCATCTTGACTTTTACCACCAGATTATGATGACTCTGGAAGAGAGACTGAGGCTGATGGCTTCATGTACCTCTGCCTCACTTAAATTCAGTTTATGCTTGAGTCAGAAGAATCACGGATGACATTTTACATTTTACTGTTGCATCGTTTTGTCACTTTACTCTTCCCTCAGAATCCTGTAGTGACAGGCAAGTGATAAAGCAGCAACTGCAGCTGTACAGGGAGGTGTAGTCACAACTCTGCATACAGGAGACCCAGGGCATAGGGACTTCTTCTCACTGGACTAAAGTAGCAGCCCCCTGGGTGTCTAAGCAGCCCTTGTTTAAAGACTGCACTTCTCACCTCCTAGCATGAAGAAGGGATTAGAAAAGGTGCCCTAAATTTTTTTTGCTTCACTTAATCTCATGTTGACATGCTTACTGTAGCAAGTAGGGATCCTACCCTCTGGTCAAAATATCAAAAAATGTACAGAAACTTTTACAAATATGATTACATTCACCACTGATACATGGAGTGTGTGCATACTTACAGACAACACAAAATCCAGTAGACTTCAAAGATGAACAATTCTTGCTGCAAGAGAGCTCAGTGGATATCATATAAAAATAGTAGCCATGAGTGAAACAAGGCGGGCAAACGAAGGCCAGTTTACTGAAATTAGAGCTAGATATTTGTTTTCCTGGAGTGGTCACCATGATGAAGAATACCGTGAAGCTGGCATAGGTTTTGCAGTGTAAACTAATAGAGTCAACAAGCTTGTATGCCTCTCAAAAGGAGTAGATGATGAGCTCATGATGCAATTGCCACTTGCAGCAAAGTGTCACACCATCATCATCAGTGTATATGCTGCCACCGTTATAAATCCTGATGAGGCGAAAGAAAGTTTTATGTAGGCCTAGAGACCCTTATCATCACTGGACCAAAAGAGGACAAGGTTATAATTCTGAGTGACTTTAATGTCAGAGCAGGCCCAGACTATCAGATATGGCTAGGAGTTCTTGAGGGAGTGGGGCTGGAAACAGCAACAGCAATTGTCAGTTACTATGGAAGATCTGTGCATGTCATGACCTTCTCATCACCAACACTATCTTCCATTGACTCTAATGTAATAAAGCTTCATGGATTCATCCCTGCAGAAAATATTGCCATTTGACAGACTATAAGGAGAAAAGATGTGAGACAGGATGTGAGAGTGATGAAGGTGATGTGTGTCACAGAGTGCTAGACCAATTATAGAGTTCTCCTTTCCAAGCTAAACATTCACATTCAACAAAAATGGTAGCACCAATGCAAGCCAACTACCAGAAGACTTAATATCAACAGATAAGAGTGCTTCTCCAGCCATGAGAAGTTCATTGCTAACTTGGAGGGAAAGCTGAACCAATAAATGTTTGGCAAGTGGAGCAGAAAAGGAGTGGGCAACTTTCAGAGATTTAATGTTTACCACTGCATTTACTGATTTGGGCTAGAACACTTACAAACATCAGGATGGTTTGATGAAAATGATGGGGAAATTCAAAAGCCACTAAGTGAAAAAACAAGAACTCTATAAGAACTACACAGGAAGGCAGTATTCAACTCTATTAAAAGTAAAGTACAAGCAAAACTTAGAAAGATGCAGGATTCTTGACTTAGTAAGAAGGCAGGTGAAATTCAATCTTAAACTGATAGCAACAACCCAAAGTATGGCTATGATGCCCTGAAGGCTGTTTATAGGCCAAAGATCTATGGTACATCTCAACTATTCAGTGCTAATGGAGCCATACTGATTGGTGATAGAGACATGATCCTGGAGAGATTGAATGAATACTTCCATAGTGTTCTCAAACATCATTAACCAATGCTGAAGAAATTAACCATATACCTCATTTCATAATTACCTGGAGAGATTTATACAAACTGATGCTGAGCGAGAAAAGTAGAATCAGAAGAAATTTGTATACAATCACAGACATATCATATGTGTGATGACTAACTATGACAGACTGGGCTCTTTTCAGCAATGCAGTGATATAAGTCAATCCCGAAAGACTCAAGAAAGAGAGAAATGCGAGATCCAGAGATATAACTAGAAAGAACTGAGCCTGAATCCTGATGGAAGCAAACTAAATGATCTTTTTCTTTTCATTGTTTGGTTTTATTTCTTCTTTACCACCTTTCATCCCACCTAGTACAATATGCCTTTGTAATTGGAATAATGTCTAATATGAATGTATTTGCAGATCCTATACTGGACTAAATGTTGTCGTGGGGAGGGAAGTAAAGGAAATTTGAAAATCAAGGAACTATGGAATTGAATCTTGTTAACTGAAACTAAACCAATAACTTAATTAAAAAAAAGAAATTAACCATACACCTCAGGGAGAAGTCCATCCCTATCTAGTCAAACTCCCAACTGAAGGAGAGGTTTTGTATGTCATTAGGCTCCTCTCATGTGGGAAAGCCCCTGGTGCTGTTTCCATTCCAGCAGAGATGTACAAGGCAGGAGGTCGACTGCTCATACAAAAATGACTCGAATCTTCTGGATTTTAATAAGAGGATGTTATTCTTCAGGAGATCAAGGATGCCTTCATTGTCCATCTCTATAAAGGAAAAGGAAATCAGTTGTCCTGTCACAATTACAGGGGTGTCTCTCTCAGTCATTGCTGGCAGTATTCTTGTTACCATCCTTAATTGTTGATCCTTCACCTAGAAGATGATCATCTCCCTGGGAGCCAGTGTGGGCTGAGAAAGTTCAGTTGATATTCTGTTTGCTGCCTAACAACTCTAGGAGAAATGTCAGAGTAGAACCGAGGTCTGTACACAAGGTTCATCAATCTGATCCCAGATTTTGATACTTTAAGCTGTGAGGGCATAAGTTTTGATACATTAGTATTGTATGCCAGTTCAATGATGGCATATTTGCATGGGTTCTGGATAATGAACAATGCTCTCAAGTTTTCCCAGGAACCAATGGAATGAACCAGTGTTGTGGGTGTGCTTCCATGCTTTTTAGCATGATGTTTTCAGTGATGTTATTGGATGCCTTCAACAAAGACAAAAACAACCTTAAGGTCAGCTGCCATAATGAAGCCAAATTATTTAATTTGAAAAGGCTACAAGTCAAGACTAAAATATAGGGAGGGTTGGCACATGACTTTTTTTTCACAGATGATTGTATATTCAATGCAGTTCTAAAGCTGATGTGCAACAGAATATGGATTGATGCTGTAACACATGCTAATCTTGACCTAACAATTAATACCAAGAAAACAGTAGCTAGCTGGTACCTCACCTCCATACATGGAACCACTATAGCAAATCTGGAAATACTGAATGCTGTGGATAAGTTCATTTATGTTGGCAGGATCCTTCCTAGGGATATACACATAGGTGGTGAGGCTGACTCACGCGTTGCCAAAGTTAGCAAAGTGTTTGAGAGGCTCCAAAGGAAAGTGTGGGAGAAAAGAGGTATTAGGCTGCCTACCAAACTGAAGGTCCACCAAGCCATTGTACTGACCTCATTGTTGAATGCTTGTGAAACTTGGGCAGCTTAAAAGACTATTTCTCAGAGAACTCAGACAAAGCAAGTGCCCACACAGAGTTCAGAAGAAGTGACACAAGGACACTTTCAGAATTTCTCTGAAAAACTTTGGAATCAGTTGTGAGACAGTGGAGACATTAGCATAGGAACATCCAGTGTGGCATGCCTACATCAAAGAAGACACTGTTCTCTAAGAGCAAAGCAGAATTACAGTAGCTCAAAAGAAACAAAGTATGCAAATTTAAAGATAGCTCCATCCCAAATGCTTATAACAGGCTATCTGTGCCCGACCTTCCTGACCTTAGTAGAGACTTCCAATCTTGTACTGGTCTGATCAGTCACAGTAAGACATTGCCCTGGCATAATGATGTCATTTTAGTGCTCCTTGAATATAAAGGATAACAACTACCCTTAGTGCTCAATACAGTGCCTTTAGCTGGCTGACTGTGTTATAAAATAGCATTGATTAACCAAAAGCAAACAAAAAGAGCTGAACATTCACAACACTTTAATAGAGGTATTGGTATAGCAAGATATTGTTATTAGCTCTGAATGAATAAACCTTTATTTAGAAGAGTTTTAATATTGGAAATAGAAGTGTTAAATGTTAGGAAAAATTGTAATTCTGCATCAATTTGGAGCGAATAGAATGCATTAATATGTAGTATTCTGTAGCATATAACCTTCCATTAAAGAGATATGTTATCTTGGAAAGATACAGCTGTCACAATGTAACCTAATCTTCTGCTGCCCTCTTGACCTAATCTGGCAGCAAACTGACTTCATATGACAGGGATTCTGTTTGTATGGGAGTTTTAGCTTTTAGTGACAGCTGACTAGAAAGCAGTAACAGCTAACATGTGAAATCAACCCTTCTCTTTGGTGAGTTCCCTCTGGTAAGCTAATGTCTCACCAAAGTGAATATTATTCACTATTGTGAGATGTTAATTTGAAAATCACATAGGCCTTTCCAATGCCAGTATAATTAATAGTAGGTGAGTCTGCCTTTGCCTTGAAAAGTCCTCTATCATGCCTAGCTGTATTTTTTCTTTGTCCATGGGGGGAAAAATCAATACATACACATGCATATACACACAATATGTATACATGTGTTTAGGTAAACATGTACATACATGTTAACTTGTATTAATTTAGCTATTTTAAAGTAAGAGGGGACAAGATGGGGGAGAAAAGGCAGGGACTAACCTGAGATCTTCAAAATTCCCCTCTAAACAACTTTAAATAATGCTTCAAAACAAATTCTGGAGTGGAAGAATCCACAAAAGAAGAGGGTGAAATAATTTTCCAGCAAAAGAGAACTTAGAAGTTTGGCAGGAAAGGTCTGTGGCACTGGTGTGAAAGTGGATTACAGATTGTGCCCCAACAAGCTAGCAGCATAACTTGAATTAACAGAGGCAGTAACTGCTTCCAAAACTGTCATCCTACAGATAGTAAGGTAGTCAGACAACTGGTCAGAAGGAGACTACAGGAGTTCCTTTGCTGGTGCTGGCTGGAGAATTCTGTTGCATTGCCCACACAGGGATACTAGTTGCAGTCCTAAATTGTAGTCCCAGGGTGTAGAGAAGAAACAGCATACCAGAGTCTGTGACCCCAAAGGAATTGGGAGCCTCCTCAGAGTCCCAGGGAAGAAAATAGTGCTTATGGTCACTTACAGACCAGAGCACAGGCCAGGAAAGTAGTAAATACACCTCTCCTTAGATCATACAATTTTAGAGAAACTGAAAGTTTACAAACCCCCAGAACTAACTGCACAAAAATAATGAAGCTTGAGATAGTGCCCCCTCCATCCCAGGTGCAGAGCTCAACTTTAATATAAAATTAAAAGTCAAGAAATAACCAGGAAAAAACGAGCAAAGAACAACAAGAACAAAATATCCCAACTATAGAAAGTTACTGTGGTATAGAGAAGATCAAAACACAAACTCAGAAGGAAACAAAGTCAAACCTGCCACATACAAAGTCACAAGGAAAATGTGAATTAGTCTCAGGCACCAAAAGAATTTAAAGAGCTTAAAAGGTATTTTAAAACTCAAGTAAGAGAAGTAGAGGAAAAATTGAGAAAAGAAATTACAATGATGCAAGAAAATCAAGAAAAAAAGAGTCAACAGCTAGGTAAAGGAGGCACAAAATAATACTGATGAAAATAATACATTAATAAACAGAATAGGCTATATGTTAAAGAGACACAAAAAATCCAATGAAGAGAAGAGTGTCTTAAAAAGCAGAATTGGCCAAATGAAAAAAAAGATATAGAAAAAATCACTAAAGAAAAGAACTCTGGGGTGGCTAGGTGGTGCAGTGAATAGAGCACCAGCCCTGGAGTCAGGAGGACCTGAGTTCAAATCTGGCCTCAGACACTTAACATAAAAACTAGCAAGTCACTTAGCCCCAATTTGCCCTACCCTCCCCACTCCAAAAGGCAAAAAAAAAAAGAACTCCTTAAAAAGTGGAATTAGAAACCAGGAAAAAATATATGAACGTTGACTATAGATAAGAACTTCTTAATTAGTGGAATTGGTCAAATTAAAAAGGAGGTACAAAAGCTTACTGAAGAAAATAATTCCTTAAAATAAAAAATGAGCAAATGAAAGTCAATGACTACATGAGACATTAAGAAGCAATTAAACAGAATGACAGGAATGAAAAAATAGTAGAAAATGTGGAATATTTCATTGTTTGAGCTGGAAAATAGATTGGCTCACCAATAATTTAATATTGATCATTTAAGTATTGAACTACATGGAAGACATGATGAAAAAAAGAGACTGGACATCATTTCATGAAATTATCAAGGAAAATTGCCCTGAGAGCCTCGACCAGAGGAGAAATGGAAAGAATAGAAATAGAAATAAAAATGGAAAGAATCCACTGATCACCTCCTGAAACAAATGCCAGAATGAAAACTCCCAGAAATATTAGTGTAAAATTCAAGAGCTCCTAGGTCAAGGAGAAAACAGTGCAAGCAACCAGAAAGAAACAATTCAAATACTGTGGGGTCATATTCAGGATAACGTTAAGATTTAGCAACTTCTACGTTAAAGAATCAAAGAGCCTGGAATATGATATGCCAGAGCAGAGGTTTGCAAACTTATTTGGCCTACCACCTCCTTAAAAGAAAATGTTTAGTGTCTCACTCTGGATATCTATTTTCTTTAACCTTTAGCTTTTTTTTTTTTGTAATTTGTGTCATTTCAAAAAATATATAATTTTTTAAATAGGATGCGTCTTAAATTTAATAATTTATTGTAAATTTGTGGGTTTTTCCTGCATTGAAATTTTGATGATATGATAATGCATCATATAACTGTATAGTATTGTATTGAAGACAAGTCATCCCACACACATATTCCTGCCAATGCATGCTAGACTTCCTGACAATGTAAGACATGCTTGCATGCCAAGATTTGCTGGTTAAGACCTATTGGCAAACTTGATCACTGATTGGTTATAATTAGCATTTTATGTGTTTATTTTATGTGTTTATTTCTATTACATTATTTGGAAAATAATGTAATCACTATGACTTTAACTCTGTTACACAACAGAGGAAACTTGTATGAACAGTTTTTCCAAATTTTCTTCTCTTCTTTCAGCACCCCCTTATTTTTATCCAAAGTCCCCACCCAATTGCCTCTGAGGCTATTACTGCCCTCCTGGATTATTCTAGCACCCCGAGAGGAAAGAATTACCCACTTTGGGAACCTATGTTCCAGAGGGCAAAAAAGCTAGGATTACAACCAAAAATCACCTACCCAGCAAAACTGAATATAAACCTTTGGTGGAAAAATGATATTCAATAAAATGGAAGACTTTCAAGCATTCCTGATGAAAAGACCAGAGCTAAATAGAAATTTTAGCTTTCAAATATAAGACTCAAGAGAAGTATAAACAGCTAAGCAGGGTAGAGAAATCATTAGGGATTCAATAAGGTTAAACTGTTTACATTCATCCGTGGTAAGATAACTGTAGTAACTCCTAAGAAATTTATTGTTATTAGGGCAGTTAGAAGGATTGTACATAGACAGAGAGGATGGGTATAAATTGAATATGATGTGATTATTAACTAAAAGAATAAAATTAAAAGATGAGAAAGAAGAATGCAATGGGAGAAGGGAAAAGGGAGAGGTAGAATGGGATAAATTATCTGACATAAAAGAAAGGTAGAACAGCTTTTATAGCATAAGGGAAGATGAGGGAGGTGGGAGAGACACATGAACCTTAATCTAATCAGAATTGGCTCAAAGAGGGGATAACATACATACTCAGTTGGGTATAGAAATCTATTTTACTCTATAGGAAAGTAGGAGAGGAAGGGGACAAGAGAAGAGGGGATGCCAAGAGAAGGGAGGGTGGATCGAGGGAGATGCAAAAGCAGAACACTTTTGAGAATGGAGAAGGTGAAGGGAAAGAGACTGGGATAAGCAGGGGGAAAATAGAATGGATAATAGTAATCATAGCTGAAAAAAATTTACAGCAAGTTTCTCTGATAAAGGCCTCATTTCTAAAATATATAGAGAACTGAGTCAAATATGTAAAAATAAAAGCCATTCCTCAAGTGATAAATGGTCAAAGGATATGAACATAAAGTTTTCAGACAAAGTAATCAAAGCTGTCTACAGTCATATGAAAAAATGCTATAAATCACTTTTTACTAGAGAAATGCAAATCAAAGCAATTCTGAGGTTCCACCTCACATCTATCAGATTGACTAATATGACAAAAATGGAAAATAACAAATGGTGATACAGGATTGGATGGTTTACTCCATAGCACAATTGTATTATTGTGCTATGAGAAATGGTGAGGAGGATGCTCTCAGGAAATCCTGGAAAAAATTACATGAACTAATGCAAAGTGAAATGAACAGAATCATTAGAACATTGTACACAGTAACAGCAATACTAACCATATGGTGATAAACTGTGAATGCTATTCTCAGCAAAACAATGATCCAAGACAATTAGAAAGTACTTATGAAAAATGCTATCCATCTCCAAAGAAAAAACAGATGGAATCTTTTCTTTTTCTTTTTTTCTCCTCTGTTTTTTTCTTTCACTACGTGACTAATATGGAAATATGTTTTGCATGATTGCACGTGTATGACCTATAGCAAATTGTTTGCCTTCCCAATGAGAAGGGAGGGAGGGAAGAAAAGAATTTGGAATTCAAAAAAATTTTAAATAAATGTTAAAAATTGTTTTACATGTAATTGGGAGAAAATAAAATATTAAATAAATACTTTAAAAAATAAAGTTAAGGGGAATAAATCATCCTCTCAAAAGCAAAAAATGGACTCTGGGCATGTATCAATTCTTTTCCAGAAAATACCAAATCATGAAGCCAACTTTGTTTAAATTCCCACTTATGGGCTTTTCTGGAAAAAAAGGATAGTAAAAGATTGGGTGAGAGGAAAGGTTTTGTCCATACTTGCAAAGCTATAGTTCTTAAATGAGCAGCAAGTTCAGCATTTGAGCTTCTAATGTCTGTTCATACTAGGCATCTGCATCTGACATATAATTGGTTCTCCCTCTATTATGCCATGCGTTGGATCTATATTAAGGACTTCTATCTGAATTTCCTTAAACCTAGCTACATTTTGGTTTAGGGATAGCTTACTCTAATGCCATCAGCCTGTCATTCTTCTAGTATATCACCCCTCTCAACAGTTAGCTGCCAGTGATTAACATCCCATTTCCATTTAACCAACTGATATCAATTAGCTTCCCCAAAGTAATATTTACTTTAAAGACATAGCAAGAACAGAAATAGAAGTATAATCTCCCATACATACACACCTGGATATAACACTCCCCATATTCTACCTTTGTCCTGGGGAGAATGGGCTCAGGACTTAACTAAGTTTCTAAATAGCATTTATCCCATTAAGTTCACTTCCAAATATGGCTTACCTGCTAAATGAGTCTAAAACTCCATGATTAGCATACCTGAACCAGTTAAGGAATGTCTGAGAATGCAACTCAAGAAAAAAAAAAAACATGTCTTTTACACATCATTGTCTCTCTGAAAGTAGACTCCCAAGTCTTTTCCATGTAACACCCTTCCCACATTTCTCACATGGATATATATATATATATATATATATATATGAAATTGGGATATGCTGGAAGTCCAGTTTGAGAATAAGTTTGCATGTGGATTTACTGGGAGTAGGATATGACATCAGCCTAAAAACATGAATATGAAAAAGGGAAGCTCTAGAAATGGCTTCATTGAAAGGGGAGTTAGATAAATGAAGAAAACTTGGGCAACATTGTAGATAAAGTCATACCCAGCATAAAACTCAGGTAGACCTATTGGTATAGGGGAGTGAACAGTCATACAATTAGTTAAAATGTCTGAGGGAAGGGGAAAAAGAAAAATTGACTTGGAAATGTCCCAGAAGTGAAATAGTCCATGAGGCATTAATTGTCTATTTTATTCAATCTAACAGTAACATAGCCTGTGCAATTGCTAATTTTGTTAACCAGCTGGAAGATTTATGCTATGAATCATGCTTATTTTACAATTGTGGTTTTAAAATTTATGAGAGGAAAGCAAATTGTATTCAGAATTCACTTTCACTTGGAATTAAAATTAGTAATTATCGCTACTTGCAGTGTTCTCTTTCGCTCTTTAAGAGATCAACAAGTAAAGGCTCATATCTGCTTTGCGCAGAGATTATTGAATGAAGGTACAAAAAATGCATCAATGCACACTTTGGTATTGAGTTTTCCTTGTATGAAACTGAAAAGCAGCAGTTGTTCAAGGAATGAAGATCATCCTAGAGGAAGTATGAATCTCTTGCACTAAATGCTTTAGGATTATTTCTTCAGGGCAGACACTGCAGCCTAATGTGGAGTGCACATTGGTTGACCCATAGGGAATGAACTTCCTTTACTTGACCTGTGGTTTACTGAGACTTGTTTCTGTCCTTTGAGGGAATTGTGTCACTATTTAGTAGTATAGAGAGATTGTATCCTTAGTGGAGAGAATCAATGCTAGTATTTTGCCCAGGAGGAACCATCTGTACATTAATGAATAGGATTTTTTGTAAATTTAAGAAAGATGAATGCTGCATTTTGACTAATAGAAGGGAAGAAGGAACTGGGGGGCTATACACTGTGTTACCTTGTCCTCATTCATCTAATTCAGAAAAATCCCAATATATATATATGTATATGTATATATATATATATACATATATATATCTTTGTGTTTTTGTATATGTGTGTGAGCAAATACTAGGTAGTATATATGTGCATATGAATATAAACATAATATAAAATACAGATATGTGAATATATACACTCATACACGTGAATATATGCATATAGAGATGTACAAACATATATATATGGAAAGATATAGATACATATATTATTCAGCATTATCATGATAAATTTTGATAAATTTCATTTGAGTTGAATAATTAAGATTATTTCATTTTCATTAGGTAATGTCAAAAAGCCAAGAAATAATCAAGATTTAATAAAATGGGATTTGTTACTACCATATGACCCAGAGAGGATAGATTTTATTCAAAAGCAACAGAGCTGATAGCAAGGGTGACAAGGCAGCACTGTATTCAAAAAGCTTATAACTTTGTAAAAAAAAAACATGCATTTAAGTAGGAAAATACAATAGAGAAAATTTAGGTAGAATGAAAGATAATGAAAGTAGCAAGTGGCATTGGCAAACAAAGCAGTTTGAGCCATTATTCAACTCCTAAGCCAGAAAACCTATCTGAACGTATTTAGACAACTAATACCCCACCTTTCTGTATATTTTTGGTATGGCTAAATCCTTTTTATGGATGTGGTTTTCCATTTCCAAGAAACTTATTTCCCCTTCTCTCATGGGACATGGTTCTCTTTTCAATTTGTATTTAAAATAGAATTTGAGCAAAGGGAAAGGGAAGATAGCAATGTTTTGCTCCTGCTTATAACCTCTGGGTGATGGCACATTGATTTCTTTAGTAAGAATATCTTGACCTTCAGTTATTGCCCATCTTGCAAAGTAGAATATTTTCTTTAGTCCACTTTGACAAGTGGTTTTAAATTAGCTCCAAGTCCTTAGATTCAGTGAACCAAAGCTTTCATCTTTTTAAAACAAGACATTCTCTCTATAATCCCTTCATTTGTAACTATTAAATAAAATGCACATAACTTAACGTTTCTGCAGGCCAACAGATTTTTTATAGTGGATAAATAAAATATAAATAGAAAGTAATACATAAAAATAAGAAGCTTATACATGCAACTAACTAGGAAAGAGACCCCTATCTTTTTCCTTTTTTATATGGTGGAAAGTGATTACAGACTTAGTTTTTACCCTTCCCTGTATCCTATCTTTGAACAGCTGCTCCCAATCAGGGCTAACCAGCTTCTCTCCATGTGATATTTTATCATCTTCCATCCCACTAGCTTTCCTTACTATTTCTAACTGTTCACTCAGTTTTACTGTTCTCATTCTCCATTCTGAAGCCAGACTGACTCTCAGGGAGATGACCATCTTCCACGTGAAGGATTAGTCTATTAAAGAGGACTCTGGCAAGAATCCTCATGACTAAGAGAAAGGACCCCACACCTCCTGATTGTCACAAAACATTATATTTCCTTTACCTTTAAAGAGATGGGTAAAGGAGACATCCTTGAACAACTGGGGAATAACCACCTTTTACCATATAATCTATAAAATTTCAGTTAGCCTTTGTATATCAGTGGACCCCCTGCCCTGTACATTTCATCTGGAATAGGATTGGTACCAGGTACTTTGACACAGAAGAGGAGCCTAATGGCATTAAAAATCTCTTCTTAAGTTGGAAATTTGGCTACAGAAGGATTGACTTCTCTATGAGGTATATGGTCAATGGCTTCAGCATTGATTGATGATGGTCTGTTGAGAATATTATGGAAGTGTTCAATCCATCTCTGCAGGATTATGTCCTTATCTCACTAATCAATATGGGTCCATAAGCACTGAGTAGTTGAAATGCGTCATAGATCTTTGGCCCATAAATAGCAATCAAAGTGTCATAAAAACACTTTGGATTGCTGCTATCAGTGTAAAACTGAATTATATCTGCTGTCTTACTCCAAAGGAAAATAAAGGAGAGAAGACAGGCTACCAGACTAAAGGCCTACAGAACCATTGTTCTGACCTCGTTGTTGTATACTTATGAAATATGGACAGTCTACCAGTAGCATTAAAGGAAACTGCATCACTTCCATATGAATTTTCTTAGGAAGATTCTGAAGATCACCTGGCAGGATAAGGTACTGGGCACACTGGGGTCCTTTCTCGAGATGTACTGTCAAGCAATCAAACTCTACTGCAGTGTGGACTGGCCATGTTCTTCAAATGCCAAATGCGTGTTTGGCTCAAAGACTGTTTTATGAAGAACTCACACAAGAAAGGCGCTCACATGGTGGTCAGAAGAAGTGATACAAGAACTTTAGATGCTGGCAAAGGACTATCCAGCATGGCACACCCACATTGAAGAAAGTGCTGTGCTCTATGAGTGAAGCAGAAATGCAATAGATCAAAAGAAACATGAGATGGGCTAAATTAGAGACATCTCCACCCCAAATGTTCATACGTCTGTTTGTGCCCAACCTACAACAGAGAATTCTGAGCTTGTATCAGTCTTCTTAGTCACAAGTCCACAAATTTGGAGTTTTAATGCTGTCTTTTTAAAATTTAATTTAATTTAATTTTTAATTTATGGAATAAAGCAAGCATTTCTATAACATGGCATAATAAAAATAGATGATTGCACATAAAACTGAAAATCTGTTGTGTACAACTTGCTATTCCTTTTAAATATGTAATAAAGTTATCATGTAACTTTCTTCCCTTCCTTTCTCCCCCACCCCCACCCTAGAGATGGCTACCATTAAACACAAACGCATATCTATATGTGAAATAATTGTATAAATCCTTCTATTTATCAGTTCTTTCTCTGGATGCAGATAGTGTCTTCCTTCTTGTGTCCTTTGTAGCTAATTTGCTTATTTATAACAGTCAAAATCACTTAGTTGCTCAAAGTTGCTCTTAAAACGACATTATCATTACTGTACCAACATTCTCTTGGTTCTGCTCATTTTGCCCTTCATTATTTTATTCTAGTCTATCCATGTTTTTCTGAGACCATCAAATGCATCATTTCTTATAGCCTAGTAGTATTCTATCACAATCAATCACTACAACTTGTTCAGCCACTCCCAAATTGATGGGCATCATTACAATTTCCAATTCTTTGCTACCACAAAGAGAGCTGCTATAAATATTTTAGAACATATATACTCTTTCCCTTTTTTCCTAATCATCTTTGAAAATAGACCTAGCAGTGGTATTTCTGGATCAACAGGTATAGGCAGTCTAATAACTCTTTTGGAATGAATACTGCCTTTTTCTTTACAATGTTAGCTTTTCTTCCCAAGTTTATATGTTCCAATATCAGACTACATTCACCCTCAAGGTAAAAAACTTTGCATTCCCTTGCAAAATAAGTACAGTGTATTTGACATATACAAATATACAATATCAACACTTAAAAACATTGATAATTATCTGAATGTTTCAGGTGGGACTATCTTGGGGGACTATCACAAGTACACACAAAGAGCTTAGGAAAAGAATGGCATAATGCAAAGTATATCAGCCTATTTCAGTGACTACATATCAATTACATGTAGAATCTATTATATGTATAAATCACAGCAGTACATTCTTCATGGCTAATAATCAGCACTAGCAGGCCTATTAAAAACCAGAACATGCTTAAGCTTTAGCAAGTATGGAAATACATTACCCAATCTATGATGGCTCCACCCAGCTCAGTTTGGGTAATGACAGAAGCAGAGAGACTATGTGGTGAAAGGGCCAGGTCTGGTCTGCTGGTCCTTTTTGTTTACATATGTGGACCCAGACAAAGAGTGGAAGTTGTGGCACCATTTTGACCAGGCACCAGAGGAAAAGAAACTATGGAAACTTGTCAGGCATTTTTTAGCCTCACTCTCTGCTGAGAGATGTGTCAGTTGGAAGTATTTGCTTTCTCTCCATCCTTTGAGACTTCAAAGTCATTAGTTAGTGTGGTCTTTGTTCAAACAAAAGCAAATGTGGTTGAAAGTCTACACCATCATTTCTGATGGAGTTATACTAATGTGTTAGAGCTTCCATATGTCACCTCCACTAAGATTTTTGTTCTGGTCTCAGTATTTGTAACATGATCAACAATCTGCAAATGAAACACTCATATTGACTTTCTTGAGGATGTTAAGGTGTAATTCTTGATTTAAGAAAAAAAATATTTGCCAAAGTTAACATTTCCTTGTGTAACTTGTTCTCAAACTGCCTGCCTTAATCATAATGGATCCTGGTAAGGAATCCATCCATTGAGAAATACTTCTCCCATAGTACTTTAGCTACTGTGGATGTTTTTTGTTTTCTCTTTGGGTATGTTTGTGCACAGTTGGTGAAATGATCAGTCACTATCAAGATATGAGATATTCTTGCTACTTCCATCCAGAGATAGGAATGAATGCAGACCATTCCAGAGACTTTCTAGAACTTACATTCTCTCAATATATAGCATGAGTTGGAAACCCTTTTAACACAATGGGCATGACTCAGATTTCTTATTGCCCTTAGTAAAGAACTCTTCTCTAGCCTACCATACAAAACAAATAGTGTGCTTGAGTCGCACAGGGCAATATTCCTGCACACATGAGACAGTTCATCATAATTCTGAAAATGCGTTCACATTTTTCAGCCCACCTATCTTCAAATGGCTTTGTAGATTTTAAAACAATCCAATTTTTCTTACACATCTCTTTTTGGTTCTCTTTAACCATGTAGGCACAGATGAGGTCATAACAATAGAATCATAGTTCTTAACAAATTTGTGATCCTAACATCCACAGCTCTCAAAGACATGACTAATTCAGGAGCACTTCTGTCTTTTCTGGGTCAGTGCCCACAACTTGTGGAGATATGGTTTGATTCATACCCTGATAGAGACTCTTTAAAACCGGTGCTTCTGGGGCAGCTAGGTGGTGCAGTGAATAGAGCACCAGCCCTGGAGTCAGGAGGACCCGAGTTCAAATGCAGTCTCAACACTTACTAGCTGTGTGATTTGGGGCAAGTCACTTAACCCCAATTGCCCTCCAAAAAGAAAAAAAAACACAAAAAAATCCCCCCAAAATCCAAAAAACAAAAAACCTGGTGCTTCTAATTTGAAAGCTTCAAGCCGCCTCTCTAGCTGACCCAGCACTTTCTTCAGTCTTTTTTCAAGTTCTTCCAAAGACAACCGTGTCATCAGGATACATCAACACTTACAGGTAATTAATATCTCTGACTATGTTCTCCATCAGTTGTTGTAAAATGGTAGGAACTCCCAAGATGGCTTGAGGCATGGGCTCAAACTAGTGATCTACCTGGCCAGATAAAAGCAGTATTGTTGTCCTCTGCCATAGGAACCTAGTAGAAGCTACTATGTAAAGCAAACACATAAGAATAACTGAGTGTCTAATATAGTCCAGGGCATCTTAAATCCCTCAAACAGTATATACATCCACTTTAATTCCTTTGTTCAGAGTGTGAGAGCCCACATAAATTCATGTTTTTCCATTTTTCTTTCGTAACACCCCTAAAATGACAAATATGACCTTCTTGATTCTGTAGTCATTACACTACTAAGGACAAGTTCTTTGATATAGTTTCTGAGGTCTTCCATTATAGATAAAAGAATCTTACTGAGCAGTTCCCTGAATGTTTAGGAGTCTGTGATGTGAGTCTGATTTGTTCCTTTGGCCTATACTACTCTCCGCTTGTGCAATGAGAGCAAGACTGGCTTCTTGCTTAATTTTTGTTCTTTTCCCTTGCCTTCTGTTTTTCAGCTTGAAGTTGGTCATTGATCTCTTCAGGGCTTGTGTATTGCATTACTCAGCTTTGTGGTCTGTGTTCCTCCTTACCTTTGTTCATTAGGCTACAGCAGCTGCTGCTGGAACTCCCGTACGCTGTAAAGGTATTTTCTTTTTTTTTTTAAACAAATGCTTTACTAACTTCTGTTTCACATCATTCATTTCCGCCAGACTTCAAGTTACAATCACTTTCCCCCCGTTATTCCCCTACCCAACCTCCCAGAATAGCAGTCCCACAAGATATCGCTTCCTCCAATCTGCTCTCTCCCATAGCTTCTCCCATACCCCCTTCGACTTTTCCATTACAGGAAAGTGAATCTTTGTGTCCCAATGCCTGCACATCTTATCTCCCAACCATAAGCAAAAGAGTATTAATAATAGTATTTATATATATTTGAAACATTTAATGTTAAGACCTCAAATTTCAGATCCATTTCCTTCCTCCCTTGTCGCCCATTCCCTCTGGGGAGATAAGTAATTCAGTATATGTTGTACATGTCTAGCTATGCAAAACATTATCATAGTAGATATATTGTACAAGGCTGCTTATAATTCCCTCCCACTCATCCCACCCCCCACCTGGATCATTCCTTACATGATCCTGTCCCTCTTCTATAGTGGGTACTTCCAACCTTCCCTCCCCCCAAGGATGCCCTCCCATCCATCATTCCTCCTCTCATCCCCCTTCCCCCTATTCTGCTGCAGGTTGAGATATCCCATTTAGTATGTATGTCACTCTCTCCCTGAACCAAACCCAGTGAGAATGTAGTTTTGCCTTTTTTGCCTTCCTAATCTCCCCCTCCCTTGCAACCACTTCCCCCTGCCTCTTCTACATGAGATAGTTTACCCTACCCTGTCTCTCCCCATCTCCTCTTGCCACTTTCCTCTCTCACCTCATAATTTCATCCCTTGAGTATTCTCCCTTCCCAACAGATTCGACCTATGCTCTCTATCCATATGTAACTGTAAGCATATACACATACATTCACATATGTATTCATACACCCTTATTCCATTATTTTCATAGTGAGAAAGATATCATCAGTGACAGTTATTGCTTTTCCATATAGGAATGTAAATAGTTCAACTTTGATAAGTTCCTTTTGATTTCTTTTCCCTGATTACCTTCTCAGGCATCTCTTCCTTCTTGTGTCTGGATGTCAAATTTTCTATTCAATTCTGGTTTTTTCCTCAAGAATGCCTGAAAGTCCTCCATTCCACTGAATGACCACATCCTCCCCTGAAACAAAATACTCAGTTTTGCTGGGTAGGTGACCCTTGGGTTCATTCCCAGTTCTTTTCCCCTCTGGAATATCACACTCCATGCCCCTTGATCCCTCAGTGCAGAAGCTTCCAGGTCCTGGGCTATTCTGATTGTGTTTCCACAATATTGAAATGGTTTCTTCCTGGCTGCTTGGAGTATTTTCTCCTTGATCTGGGGATTCTGGAACCTGGCTATAATATTCCTGGGAGTTTTCTTTTTGGGGTCCTTTTCAGGAGGTGATCGGTGGACTCCCTCAACCTCTATTTTGCCCTCTGGATCCAAAACATCAGGGCAATTTTCCTTGAGAATTTCCTGAAGGGTGATTTCTAGGTTCTTTCCTTGATCATGGCTTTTGGGTAGTCCAATAATATTTTAAATTGTCTCTCCTGGATCTATTCTCCAGGTCAGTGGTTTTTCCCATGAGATACTTCACATTGCCTTCTAGTCTCTCATTTGTTTGGATCTGCTTAACAGCATCTTGATTTCCCACAAAGTCACTAGCCTCCATTTGCTCCAGTCTAACTCTGAAGGAATGAATCTCCTCAGTGAACTCTTGATATTCTTTTTCCATCTGGCAAATTCGACCTTTTAAGGCATTCTTCTCCTCATTGCCCTTCTGGGCCTCCTTTGCCATTTGAGTTAGTCCACTCTTTAAGGTGTTGTTTTCCTCAGTCAGGCTGTTGACCCTCATTTCATACTTTTCCTGCATCCTTCTCATTTCTCTTTCCAATTTTTCCTCCACTTCTCTTATTTGATTTTTAAAGTCCTTCTTAAGTTCCTCTATGGCCTGCAACCCGCCCATATTTTCCCCTGGGGCTCTTGGAGCAGGACTTCTGACCCCACAGTCCTTTTCCCGCTCTATGCCCCCAAAATAGGAGTCTAAGGTTGCATTTTTCTGTTTCCTTTGCCTTGGCATGTTGCCACTCAATTACTTGATTTTTGGGCTTGTTGCCACACTATGGCTTTAAGGCCAGATAGAGGAATTTTCGTCCCGAACGTGTGGGGGGCAACTTCTGGTTCTGGCAAGCTGTAAACCCACCCACAACTTCCACCCTAGATCACAATCCAGATCCAGGGAGGTTAAAGCAAGAGTGATTACCCCCCAAGACTGATCGCTGGATCTCCCTACAATTCGTGGGCCGGGAGCTGGAGCTGCCTCTGAAAACTACAAAATGGTGTGTCTCCTCAGCGGCTTCTAGCCCCCAGGGGAGGGAGCCAGCGCATTCTCCAAATACTGGTCCCAAAGTCCATAGGACACTGACCTCTTACTTTGTCCTAGGCATGTCTATGTTGATAATTCTGGAATCGCACAGCTGCTGGTGTTCGGGGGTCTCTCCAGTCGGCTGCTGTCCCTGCTGCCCTGGGGCTAAAACCTCGGCTCACGCGGACCTGGGCTCTGCTTGGCTCCCCGCGCTCTGCATGCTGCTGGCTCCCAGACCTCTGGGCTGGTCCTTCCTGCAGGGCTGCTGGGCTGTCCTCAGCAGGAGGCCAGCTTCTCTGTGTCGTTCTGTGGGTGCTGGGGCTCCAGAAGTTGTTCAGAGTCCCCTTTTACATAGTTTTGGGGGAATCTGGGGGCAGAGTGGCTTGGATGAGCTGTTTCTATTCCGCCATCTTGGCTCCGCCCACTAAAGGTATTTTCTTAAGATGTCTTTTGTTAGAAAGATTGGAATAGGATGGGACCTTGACAGTAACTGCTCAGCAGAGCAGAGCATCACACATTCTCAATCTTCTGCAAACTCTAATGTGCTATATAAATACTAGTTGATACTGTTATTGTTAGTCTTGTTGGTTTTGTTGCTGTTCACCATCACTTTTGTGAGATCTTATGAGTTCAGAAGAGATAGATCCACAAGCGACTGGTGAAGCCGTTCTTACTTGGGGAGACAGGGTAAGCTCCTTCTCTGTTCTCTCCTTTCCCTGTGCTTGGGGAGTCCTTGGAAGTCAATCTCTTCCTCACCATGTCTGAGGTGTAGCTTCGTTCCTGTGTCCTTCCTGGCCATAGGTGTAGCAAAGGGCAGTGCCATGTAAATCTTGTTACAACATGCTCACTAGAAAAACTGGGGAATAAGATAAATAATCAGTAGACAAAAGATATCCTGTCTCCAAATCATAGCTCCAGCCAGCATCCACTATGTTTAGCAAACCTACTGAGATTGTATAATTTTTCCCCTTGGAATATGCATTTTAGGTTAATATTCCTCAATTTTCAATTTTTTTATAACATGGTGATCATAATTTTTTGAACAAAATCCCCACTTTGATTTATGAAAGCAGCATTTTATTTCACATATTTATATATAATCAAAGATGACCAACACTGATTACAAATGTATTTGTACGTTTTAAAGGCCAGCCCCAACCATGGAATACAGACACACACATACACATGTTATCAAATTACTCTCGAGCATAGCAGTAATGTAGATAAAATTCTGTATTTTGTTGCACACTAAGTTTTATGTCAGATTTTAAATAATACAGCATGATTTAATATTAATCTCTAATTAACTAACAAATTTTTTTTCTCACTTTCTGTGAAATATAAGGGATCAAAAATGTTTACAGAGTTCCACATTTGCAGAAGACAAGGTATTTAAAGAAATCCTAATTCTCTGAAAACAAGTTGTACAGCTATTTCTGAAAAAGAGAATTCCTTTTTTTATCCTCTAACTGCTTAACTATAATATTGAATCTGATGAAAGTTTGTGACTTCAGCCATATAAATAATGAAATTACATTAATGGGTTCAACATGTAAGCAGAAATAGGTGTCAACTATACTCTATTAGCCCATCTAAACATTGTCTGTGTTCCTTTACTTAACTACTTCTTTCTCCTGATACTTGTATTTTTTAAAGCACATCTCCTAAAAAATAAAAAGAAACAAGGAAATGAGAAAATATTTAAAATTATTTAATTTCATAGCTCATTAGAAATTCTTTTAAAGATTTGGTTAAAAAAGTACGCTAATGAATCTAAGAAATGTAGGTATGATCTACTGGTTATACACACATGTACACACACATATACATACAGATGTATATATATATATATATATATATATATATACATATATATATGTATATATATATATTCCTCTACCATAGAAATCTAGTAGTAACTACTATGTAAAACAAGCCCTGAGAATAACTGAGTGCCTAACAGATAGTCCAGGGCATCTTATATCCCTTGCATGGTATACAATCCATTTTAATTCTTTTGTTCAAAGTGTAATACCCCACACAGATTAATATTTTTCCATTTTTCTTCCATAGTACCACTAAAATGACAAATATGATATATACATAAATATCTATCTATCTATCTATCTATCTATCTATCTATCTATCTATCCATCTATCTATATATATGAAAAATCTTTCTCCTTGTAGTAGGATAATCAAAATCTAGGTGTTATGCTTTTCATGCATGTATATATATGTGTGTGCATTTTGAGATGTTTTGATATTATAAATACAAGATCTTTCTTCCTGATTTGTTGATGACCAAAAAACGTTTTATTTTGTACATCAAAGCATATTCTAAAAGTCCCTTTCATGCCTGTTCATATAAGATTCCTTTAATAGATGCAACCATAAAGATAAATGTTCAATAATTTTCTGATTTTCAATATCAAATGAGACATAAAACTGTGACATATACTCTCCAAAAGCTTTTACTAGTATCATATCAAAGTCTTAGTGGAAGGGGGATTCCTTATAAAATGCTCCTATTTATGAGTTTTATTGCACTGATTGCAATGAGCCTTAAACCCCTAATGGCCACATAAATATATCTCTTAGCACTCCATAGAGGAAAAACCAAGAGGATGAAGAATCCATAATTACTCAGATTAAAAAATACAGTGAATATTCAGTCCATTTAGTTAGTGCATCAATATGGATTATCTTAGACATATATCTTAGTTGAATTGGAGGAGTAGAGAAGACTGTAGTCCATTTGGGAGATTAAACTGTGCTTTCTGTGATTCCAAGTTCCTCCTTGCCAAGAAGACCAACCTTTATAACACCAAAATTCTCCCTGTGGCTCTATGTTGTTGTAAATAATACAACATGTGAATCTCAGAAGAATCAAATTTAAAAGTGACCATAAAGAAAATGAAAAGAGATTTGTGGGTTTATTATCAGTGATGACTTATGCATGAGGATTATGCATGAGAATTCTTGCTTAAAAAACAAGAACACTACCCATCAGAAGAGAAGATGACTTGGTCCGTTAAAAAGAATGAGACAACAAGAGGATAGCCTGAATGCTACTTAAAATATAAAAAAAAAAAACAAACTTAAAATATAAAACACTATAGGAAGGTCTCCAGCACATTGGGTAGCTCTTCTATGGACACATGATGAAAAACAAAATTTCGTAGGATTTGGAGAAGCTGCAATCTGCACAAAGTGCTTGTATGTATGTATGTATGTATATGTGTATATATGTATGTATATATATGCACGTGCATAAATATACATACATGTATGTAAATATATACGCATGTATTGTGTGTGTATATATGTATACACGAACCATTCCAGTGAAAGAGTGTCCTGGGTGGAAAGAACACAACAATCTAGATTTCTCATGAAGAAAACTGCTCAGCACAAAAATTGGGGGCCCCCGGCCACCAAAGTATCCTAAATATCATCCTAGGGAAGACAGAGATGTTCTTGTCAGTTTTATAACCACCCTCTCAAAAAACCCTTTCTTGGGATACTAATTTATTCTACTCTCACTTCCATTACTTAGCCATTTCCCCCCATGTTTCCTCTTTAAAAGACCTGACTTTTTAATACAATACTGCAATACTCCTTTTGTAACTATGTACAGTAAACTGATTTAGGATAGTGTGACCATTGTTTACAAATAGACAATATAATACAAGGCATAGGATTAGAGTGATCTAGAGTTATAAGAAGAGCTAGTTTCTCTCCATTCACCATAAGTGCCCAGGCTAAGTATCTTATCTGGGTAAGAGAGGAAATGAAGAATCCTAGGTAATAGATTTAGGGGTTGAAGACGCCTTAGAGGAATTTGAGTATAATGCCCTCATTTTACAGAGGAAAAAACTGAGTCATAGAGAGATTTAGGTGATTTAACCAAGGTTATATAGGGTAACACAGGTTACACATTTCTCTGTCAGATTGCCAGCATTCCAAATATTTTTTTTTTACTAAATCCATAATCTTACTATATTATCTCTATTTTTCTCTATTTCAATTAAAGTATTGATTGAACCTAACTTTTGGGACCAAATCTTAATCCCTGGCTTCAGAATGCGCTACAAATAATGAAGAAAAAGTTCTTACTACTGTGAGCTCTATTCTACCAACTCTCAACCTGTTAAGGTGAAAATAGGGAGAATTTGAAAATATATTTCATTAAAGCAGAGACATGGCATAGGAATATATATATATATATATATATATATATATATATATATTTGACCATATCAAATATATTCGACATATTTGATCATCAACCGTCCATCAACTCTTCAATTCCAAATGTAGTAAAGTTGTGTTAGACTATAATAACAGATAAGGAACCACAGTGTACCTTAATTGAAACTGAAGCTCCACAGATTGACTTCAAAATTATAATGCATTCTTTAAATTCATAGATACTTTATAAGGCGAAAGTGTATTAAAATTCTATAAAAATTCAAATTCTGTATAGGAGTAATGTGAGACATCACTATACAAAAGGTGAAAACTACATTTTGCAAACTATCACTGGGAAATATTTTTATGAGTTATTTTAAAATGTATATTGAGGAGCAAAAATATTGATACAAAATAATTTGGTAAGCTTCAAAAGCACTCGACTTCTCTAAACACATGATCATAATTTAATAACATTATCCAGTTGAAAACTACAACTCTATAGCAAAATAATTTTCTTAGCAAGTACATAGCCTCAGATAGATGATTACATACTAAGTAAAAGGACTGGAGGCTTTTGTTGTTAAAATACAACTTTTGTTATATTTGTTTTTCTTTAACAAGTATTTATTTTTTTCTCCCCCATTCAAAAAGAAAAAGAAACCCTTGTAACAAACAGAATCAGTGGATATAAAGGGAATATATTCAGATATGTTATTGTAGCTCTTATTGTTCAATTGTTTCTGACTCTTTGTGATACTAGGGACCATACTGTCCATGAAGTTTTCTTGGAAAAAGATAATGGAGTATTTTGCCATTTCCTTCTCCAGTAGATTAAGTCAAACAGAGGTTAAATGATCTGTCTACACAGCTAGTAAGTTTCTGAGGCTGGATTTGAATGTACCTCTTCATGACTCCAGGCTCAATACGCCATGCCCTGAGCCACCTCCTGTATAACCACACACACACACACACACACACACACACACACACACACACACACAGTCTTTCTTGATTATAAATCACAGCAGGGGTGTGCTGGAGCCAGCTTAAATTATTTCTCAAGAGACAATTATTAATTTTTCAGTAAGAATATTTTCAACTTATAAATTATCAAATGTTACAAATAATATTAATTTACTGTTTTGTTGATTTCTTAGATATAAAAAGTGATAGAGAAAATGTCAATGATGAAGATTAAATTTTAAAGTATGTCCTGTATGGAGATCTGGCTGTACCAGCACACCCCTACTCAAAAGTCTCATTTCAGAAAGCAATTGAAACAATTATTTTAAGTATTTGAAATGTAAAGTAAAATGCAAGAAATAAGACTTGCTGTATTTCATGTTTTACACGAAATTGAATTGAATTGAATTGAATTCATACATTGAATTCCATGTGCAAATAAGTACAAGAGTTACAAATAAGACAAAGAATTTTCAAGACTTTCCACTTAAGAGGATTGATATAACCAGGATGACAATATAATAATAATGAATACTTTGGTAAAGATGAATCAACCAGTGCACATACCTGTGGGGATTATTTTGTCAATGATGACGAAACTGGTTTCAACCTAGATTCCCTGCGGTTTAGTCTGACATATGTAGGAAAGGTTTTAAAACCAATATTTTCTGATAGATGGTCAATGGGTCACATGCACTCAAATAATTTACATTCTACTTTATCTTTCTTGAATTACACGTAGCTAAAAAATGCATAAGGTGAAAAGGAAACATTTTCAGAGAATAGTCTAGAACTTGTCTTATGAAGACATATTTTCTAAATTTCCACTCTCATTTCACACTACTTCCATCCTTATCCTCTATACTCTAACCACACTGGGCTATACTCCAACCATTAACAACATTCATTTCTGTGCTTTTTGTTTAGGCTTATGCCTGAAATGTCATCACCACCCATCACACTGTGCATTTTACCCAATGTCCAAAGCCAGACTCATATACTATCTCTTCTATGAAGGCTCCCTTCCATAATCTTCCTAGAATTAGTCATTTAAGTGGCATAGTTTTGGACTTAGAGTCAGGACCACCTGAATTCAAATCCTGCCTCAGATACTTTTTAGCTGGGTGACCCTGGACAAGTCACTTTCTAAGTCTAAGTTTCCTCATATATAAAATGGAGTTATAATAGCTCCTACCTCACAAGGTTGCTATGAGGAATAAATGAGATAACATATGCAACACACCTTGCAAAACTTAAAAAATGGAGTTATAATAGCTCCTACCTCACAAGGTTGCTATGAGGAATAAATGAGATAACATATGCAATACACCTTGCAAAACTTAAAATGCTACACAAATGTTAGCTATTATTATTAAACTTCCTTTTCTCAACTTCCTTAAATAATGTTTCTATCCCTTCCTATGATCTAATAACACTTCCCATATTCTAATGCACCATAAAGTTATTAATATTCCTGTCTAATTACCTCTGTTTATGGGCAAGACCAGGTGTTATTTATCTTTGTATTTTCCAGTGCATTGCACTTAGTAGGCACTCAATAAATGTTTGAGAAATAAGGGAAAGAAGTAGATTGTACCAACATTTGTTTTTGTATTAGAAATGACATTTTCGTGTCTTAATTGTAATTTTTTCCATTTAGTTTTTTTAAAACATTCATATATCCAGTTATTCTATTTTATTTAATGTCATACCCTGAGCCTGCCTATAGAAATATAAGACAATATTATTGAGAACATATAATTAGTCTATCCCATCCATGAATTAACAATAAAAAGATTGTTTTTTCTTTCATTGAAGTTATGAATGAAGGCTAACAAATACTAATTCAGATAATAACTAATTCAGAACCATAATGAGAATTTGAAGAATGCTAAGTATTTGCTGTGCCTAGGAATTTCTCTCTTCAAAAGGTTGACACTGGTGAGGAAATCTTACATTGTTATTTATAAATACTTATGTGTAGGCCTAACTCACTTTTCTGTCACAATAAAAGCACTTGTATTAGGTATTCCATTAACTATAGCTTTCTAGTAACCAGATTGTCCACACAACTATAGTACAATCTATCAACAAGCATTCATTAAGTGCCCTCTACATTCCCAAGAATGTGCTAATTATGGTCACACATAGATAGAAATGAAACACTTCCTTCCCATGAGGAAATTATGTTCTGTCAGAGAAGAGAACGTGTATCAAAGTATATGCAAATAACATACAAAAAAGAAGCAAGGTAATATTTTGAGGGAGGAAATAGAAACTGGGGAAATCATGAAGGGATTATTATGTGACATGACGATATGTTGTGTATTCATAAGATCATAAATGTTGAGGTAAAAAGTATCAGAGACCTTCTAGAGCTGAATTTCTTTTTTTTTTTTTAATTTTTTTTTTTAAAGCAATTGGGGTTAAGTAACTTGCTCAAGGTTACATGGCTAGTCATTATTTATGCGTGGGTGCTCATTTTCTGAGGCCGGATCTGATCTCGGGTCATCCCAACTCTGAGGCCGGAGCTCTTACTCACTGTGCCACCTAGCCGCCCCTTTTAGGGCAATTGGGGTTAAGTAACTTGCCCAAGGTTACACGGCTAGGTTTTTGTTTGTGTGGATTAAGTGTCTGAGGTGGGCTCCAAACTCAGGTCCTTCTGACTCCAGGGCCGGCGCTCTATTCACTGTGCCACCTAGCTGCTCCTAGAGCTGAATTTCTTAACTTTTTCTATGTCATAGACCCCTCAGGCAGTCTGGGGAAGCCTATAGACCCTTCATCAGAATAATGTTTTTAAAATAGGGGTGGATAGGTGGCTCAGTAAATAGAACACTGTCCCTGGAGTCAGGAGGACCTGAGTTCAAATCTGGCCTCAGACACTTAACACTTACTAGCCCTGTGACCTTGGGCAAGTCACTTAACCCCAATTGCCCTGCCTTCACCCCTCCTAAAAGACAAAAAAAAATACATAAAATATATAAGATTATAAAGGAAACAAATTATATTAAAATGTTACAAAATATTTAAAAAGCAAGCTCACAGACCCCAAGTTAAGAAGCCTTAATCTAATGTCATCCCTTCATTTTATAAGTGAACTGAAACCCAGAAGGGTTAAGCAAGTCCTGTAACTAGTAAGGATCAGAGGCAGGATTTGAACCCAGGCCTTCCTTTATGACTCCAAATCCAACACACCATCCACTACATTTTAGCAAATAGCATTTAATAATTTTAAACCATGAAAGAATACCTTTTTTCCCTCATTTTTCAAAGATAATTTTTTTGTTTCGTTTTGTTGGCTTTTCAGTTGGGGTTAAGTGACTTGCCCAAGGTCACATGGCTAGTAAGTGTTAATTATCTGAGACCAGATTTGAACTCAGGTCCTCCTGATTCCAGGGCTGGTGCTCTATTCACTGCACCATCTAGCCACTCCCCTAAAAATAGCTTTAAATAAATAATTTTTCAATGTAAAAAATGATTTATTGGGGCACAGTCAAGATGGCGGAGTAGTAACAACATTTCCACATAGCTCCCATTCCCACCACTTCCAAATTTATGTAAATGGGGAATATAAACAAACTCTGAATCTATAGAACCCATAAAATGACACAGAGAAGCTAACCTCCCACTGAGGACAGCCCAGCAGCCTGGCAGGGAGCAACCAGCACAGCACTCTGGGAACCAAGCCCAGGCCCTTGTGAGTTGGAGCTTTTAGGCCCAACCAGCAGCTGGCTGGAGGAACACCAGAACACCAGCAGCTGTGGTGTTTCCAGGATTATCAACACCTAAATGCCAAGGATAAAGTGAGAGGTCAGTGCCCTATGAACTTTGGGACTGGAGGGGAGAGTGCATCAGCCTCTTTCCCTGGGGATGAGAAGCCACTGAGTAGCCAAGGCACAGCCGCCATGTTGCAGCTTCAGCTCCTGGCCTGCAGATTGTAGGGGGGTCCAGCAATCAGTTGGGGGGAGGGGTGTTAATCGTTCTTACTTTAACCTTCCTGGATTTGAATTGTGATCTGGGGAGGAGGTCTTGAGGTGTCTGACCAGCTTGCCAGAGTGTGTAGGGGCTTCACAGAGGGCACCCAACTAATACGTCCGGTAGCTGAGAAAACCCCAGCATTTGAGACGGAAGCTCCCCTGGCTGGTGGCATAGTCCAACTGTGGCAACAGGCCCAAAAGTCAAGTAATTGAATGACAACTTGCCTAGGCAAAGGAAACAAAATAAACAGAAAATTGCAACATTAGACTCCTATTTGGGGGGCAAAGAGGATCAAAGCATGAAACAGGAGGAGGACTGGGAGGTCAGAACTCCTGTACCAAAAGCCCCAAAGGAAAATACAAACTGGTTACAGGCCATAGAGGACCTTAAGAAGCAGATAAGAGAAGTGGGGGGAAAATTGGGAAGAGAAATGAGAAAGATGCAAGAAAAGTATGAAATAAGAATCAACAGCCTGACTGAGGAAAATAATACCTTAAAAATAGACTAACTCAAATGGCAAAAGAGGCTCAAAAAGGCAATGAGGAGAAGAATGCCTTAAAAAGGCAAATTTGCCAGATGGAAAAAGAATCTCAAAAGCTCACTGAGGAGAATCATTCCTTCAGAATTAGACTGGAACAAATGGAAGCTAGTGACTTTATGAGAAATCAAGATGCTATTAAACAGATCCAAATAAATGAAAGAATAGAAAGTAATGAGAAATATCTCATGGGAAAAACCACTGACCTGGAAAATAGATCCAGGAGAGATAATTTAAAAATTATTGGACTACCTAAAAGCCATGATCAAGGAAGAAGACTAGAAATCATCCTTCAATAAATTCTCAAGGAAAACTGCCCTGATGTTTAAGAACCAGAGAGAAAAATAGAGGTTGAAGGAATCCACTGATCACCTCCTGACAAAGATCCCAAAAAGAGAACTCCTAGGAATATAATAGCCACATTCCAGAATTCCCAGATCAAGAAGAAAATATTACAAGCATACAGGAAGAAACAGTTTGAATACTGTGGAAATGCAATCAGGATAGCACAGGATCTGGCAGCTTCCACACCGAGGGATCAAAGGGCTTGGAATATGATATTCCAGAGGGCAAAGGAGCTGGTATTAAAACCAAGAATCACCTACCCAGCAAAATTGAGCATCATGTTTCAGGGGAAAATATGGTCATTCAGTGGAATAGAGGACTTTCAAGCATTCTTGATGAAAAAGCCAGAGTTGAATAGAAAATTTGACATTTAGACACAAGAAGCAAGAGATGCTTGAGAAGGTAAACAGGGAAAAGAAATCATAAGGAACTTATCAAAGTTGAACTATTTACATTCCTACATGGAAAAATGATAACTGTAACTGATGAAACTTTACTCAGTATAAAAATAGTTGAGGAAGGGTATATGGGCATATGAATACATATATGAATGTGTATATATATGTTTACAGATATACATAGAGGGCACAGGTCGAATTTAATAGGAAGGGATGATACTTAAAAGGTGAAATTAAGAGGTGAGAGAAGAATATAACGAGATGGGGAGAGACAGAATGGGGTAAACTATCTTATATAGAAGATGCAAGGGAAAATGGTTACAAGGGAGGGAAAAAACAGGAAAGCAAAAAGGCAAAACCTTATTCTCATTGAATTTGGCTCAGGGAGAGAATGACATACATACTAAATAGGATATCTCACCCTACAGGAGAGTAGGGGGGAAGGGAATGAGAGGGGGATGATGGAAGGGAGGGTGGGCGGGAAGGCAGAGAGGGAAGTTGGAAGCACCCACTTTTGAAAAGGATCAAAGTAGGGAATAGACCAAGTGGGAGGAGGGATAGGAGGGAGGGAAATATAGTCAGTCTTTTATAATATATCTACTATGATCATGTTTTGCATAGGTACACATGTACAACATATACTGAGTTGCTTATCTTCCCAGTAAGGGTGGATGTCAAGGGAGGAAAGGAATGAATCTGGAATTCAAAGTTTTAAAATCAAATGTTTAAAATATATAAATACTATTATTAATATTACTTTACATATAATTGGGAAATAAGATATACAGGCATTAGGGCACAGAGGTTCACCTTGCCCTACAGGAAGAAGACATGGGAGAGAGCAGATGGGATGAGGGGATATCCTGTGGGGCTGCTATTTTGGGGTGGGGGTAGGGAAAAATGGGGAAAAATTGTAACTCAAAATCTCATGGAAATGAATGATGTAAACCAGAAGTTAATTAAACATTTGGAAAAAAACGATCTGTTGAAGATGGTGGTACTTAAATTGAACTTCAGAGGAAACTAGGATATATAAGAGAGAGAGAGGTGAGAAGGGAGCCATTCTGGATAAGCTCTTCAAAGGTGCAAGTGATGGGAGATGGATCATCCTGTCTGAAAAACAGTAGGGCCAGCTTGACTAGGTTGTAAAATGGATAGAGGAAATAAAATGTAATGGAGTTGGAAAGATTAATTGGAAGTAGGCTGCGAAGGGCTTTAAATATCAAACAAAGGAGTTGGTATTTTACCCAAAGGGTCAATTGGGAGCTCAGTCCTATGCTTTAGGAATATTGCTTTTAGTGCTGGATAGAGGGAAAATTGGAGAAAGTAGAGACAAGGAAGGAAGTCAGTTCAAGTGAGGTAAATAAGACCTCATCTAGATTAGTATCTGTGGGAGCAAAGAGAAGGTGAATGTGAATATGGGAGATGTTGTTGAAGGAGAATCAACAACATTTGACAATTGACTAGATATGTGGGAAGAGAGAGAGTGAAGTCATGCATGACCTAAATGGTGACTCTCTAGTTTGTCATCAGCGTTTAATACAAAAGGCTTTCTGGGATAAACAAAAGCCAACACTAGTGTTTTTGTTAAGCAGTTAACAAAACCTATAAAAGCCTACTCACATTTCTTCCCCACTTCTGGTTATTGCCAAACATAGATCCATGGATAGGATGTTGAGAGACTTTGCAACCATGTACCTAGAGGAGAGGTTATCGAGGGGTTGTCTTATTTCTTCACAATTTTCTAATAGTAGCATTTAGCAATATTTTCAGCTCTCAATAGTTCTTTGACATAGCTGCATGATGAACACTCTCCTATCTTCTCTGATACTGTGTGACCTATGTATTTGACAAAAGCTGCAGAACTAACATTTCTCTTCTGGTAAAGTAGATCAGTAACTTCTAACCAATCTAATGCCTTCAGAAATCTTTCTTAATGTTTTTCTGATATCTTTACAAATTAAATATTATTCACTTATTTTACCACCTACTCAAATTCATGTCAATAACTTTTTTTTTTAATGTGAACCATTGTTTTCAAGTAGCAGAGTGTCCAGAAATCCCTCAGTGGCCTGCATCAGGTCATGGAGACCTGAAAGTAAGATCCAAACCTAAGAACCAATAGCTGTCCAGCAAACAAAGCAGTACAGAGCATCTTAAGCTCATGTGTATTCGTAGTATGAATAATACAAATTCATCCTAATTTTCCCATCCTTTTTCCAGGCCACTACACTGGGTGAGTCATGTGGACTATAGGATGCCAAAATTATACCATTTACTTGAAAGTGCTTTTCTAAGATTGCTTTTGAGAAGGTCAGGAGTCACTGAGGTACAGTGTAAGTATCAGTCAATTAATTAAAAATATTTATTAATTGCCTCCTATGTTCCATGCACTGTATTGTAACAGAATACAAAGAAAGTCAAAATACTTTGGGCAAGTCTTACATCATCCTTAAGCAAGTAAGACTTGCCCAAAGAATTTTGACTTTCTTTGTTTTGCTTGTTTGGTTTCTTCCAACTGAGTTTCTTCTACAGGTAGCTATTAAAAGATCTCAAAAATTAAATTTCTCAATCCAGACAATTCAATTCTTCCTTAATATTCACAGACACAATTATCCTTCATTGGGGGGGGGGATAAATTTCTGCACAGAAAGTATAGATTCTTAAGGTATTGCTAGTTGACTTCTTGCCACATTCTGTATTCTGCCAGTACTTTGAGAAAGTTGGAGTTGGTCCCAGCTAATGTCAAAACTCCAGAGATGATTGCTGAGTCTTGAATGCCACAGTCATAGTGCCTACTTTCTCCTGATGACACCCCTATTTTCCTTAGAAGACTAGAATCTCACTATTAGGTAAGTCAAATATGGGTTCTTTCCAATCAAACTACTATAGATTGCAGAGGATTTGTGATCCACTGTCTGGCACAGCAGGACATTCTACTGTACAGCCAAAGTGTTAGTCTACATGAGTGAAGTTTCTCCATTTGTAGTTCTTTACACCAATGAAATCACAGCACACAATGACACAGAACAAATACCCCCATCTATAGGCTATTTTTCCTTTGTCTATTAAGAACAAGTGAAATAGTCTATCAAATAACTATTAACAACCTATGGCAGGTATGCCAAAAGTAACATAATAGGTGGTTTTTAGTGGCATTTAGCGTACATGGGTTAGGATCCAATGAAAAATAAGAAAGTAGGCTATTTGTTTTGATCCCTTCCTATTTCCTTTCTGTACCCCTTCCTACCCCCACCCCGCCCCTAGCACTCCCTTTTTAAACCCCAAGACTTCCAGTCTTCTCATGTTACATTCCAGTTATCGAATACCTCCACTTCGTTCATCTTGCCCAAGTCTACCCTCTCCTGAAATCTCCTACACTTTCAAAATATTACTTCATTTCTCATAGCAATCTTCTGTCCCCTTCCACAAAGTTCTTCTCATCTTAAGACATTAATATTGCCTAGGTGTTATAAGTTATTTGGCTAAAATTGTTCACAATAAGCTGGAGATGACTAAGTTTAACCCTAAGGCAAAATGAGATGTTTGAATTTTGAAAGAGGATCTTGTTAAACTTAATAAATTGGTAATCAAGGGAATGTATGAGAGAAACAGTTTCATTTAGTGAGTTCAGAACGTTACTATTCTCCTTTCCTACTCTGAGCAGATCCTTCTCCTCAACACCAGAAAAAAAAAATGAGCCAGAAGCTTCATTTCGTACTTGAGAAAGTTAATAATTCCTGATAAAAAGGTCAGAATATACTGCACTAGCATATATTAAGTGTATCCAAAAGTTTTTTAATTTTTAGTACTTTGAGATATCTAAGCAAATGAAGGGAAATTAACAAGGCAGTATCTGTTAAAAGTTTTAATTTTTAGAGAAATGCAAACAAATGCTAACTTAAATGGTTAGAATAAAAAACATTTCTGTCAGTGTTAAGCTGAATAACTAGATTCTATACCACATCTTGAAAAAAAGGAAAATTACAAAATAAACATGGAAATCATTTAAAATTTATATTGACATTATTTAAATAAAGGTATGAAGAAACCAAAATAATTTTCTATCCTGATCCATTTTGATAATTTCTGCACAAAATTCTCATTTTATATTTAATATGCATATCATTTATATATTAAAAAAGGATTCTTCAAAGAAGTAAGGCAATGTCAATTTCAAAGATTTTTTATATAAGTGGCAATTCCTATTTTGTTTATTTTTTCCTCTCCTCTTCAAAATAAATGTAAAGAACAATGAAAAATATATAATGTTAACATTTGAATGAACTTTAGTTCACATAGTTCAATTTTCTCATTTCACAGATAAGGAAAGTTAGGCCTAGAGAGAATATATGAGTTGATCAAGCTCATACAGCTACATGAGTGACAGAAATAGGATTATAATCTGCATCTTTTATCCTAGTGTTTTATTCTTACTGTACCATGTTGGATGTGCCAAAAATTTAAAACTGAAAGAGAAACTTAAAGTCACTAATTTATAACCTTACAAAGTTAAGATGGCAACATGAAAAGTCTAGAGAAAGCCAACTCTTTCCTAATACCCTAGCAAAGACCTAAAAGGAACTACACGGAACACTTACTAACACAGAAAAATACCAGTAAGCTCTCCTATCCAGGAAGGGGGAAGGGGCAGGTTTGGAAACCAGCCTGACTTCTGGTAAATGGGGCCTGAAATCAAGGGAATTTGTGCCCTGGTCTGTTGACAGTAGCTGTAGGGGACAGTCAGTACCTTACAGGTCACTAAGAAAGAAAACAAAGCTGGTCAGTGTATAGTTTGGAATGCTCTGACCCACAGAAGCAGAAAGGGTCAGCTTGACAACTGGAGTGAGGCCTTGTAGGAGGCTCTAAAGACTACCATGATTGGGGTGCCTAGGTGCTACAGGGAATAGAACACCAGCCCTGGAGTCAGAAGGACCTGAGTTCAAATCCAGCCTCAGACAATTGACACACTTACTAGCCATGTGACTTTGGGCAAGTCACTTAACCCCAAATGCCCTCCAAAAAAAAAAAAAAAAGATTATCATGATCTCCAATATCTGACTGGAGACTGTCAAAGCCAGAGGAAAGGATAGATTCAAATCTCAACTAGGAATTTGATAGGAGAAAGGAAATCGAGACATAGAATCATGGTTGCAATAGCATATAGACTGTAGAGTGATCCAGACCAAGTACAGTCTGACCACTCCATCCAAGAGTATGGGAAAAGAAGGGCTGGGCTTTGGCACAAAATTTTAATTCCAGAAATAAGACTAAAGATATGGATAAATAGAAGAAAATTCTGAGTACAATGAAGAAACCCTCTAGGTTAAAGGAAGCGTAAGGGGTAAATTTAGAAGTGAATAATTCTACAAGTATAAGCAGAGCCTCAGAGAAAAGAATAGCTTGTTCATAAGTACTCTAATAGAGGATGGAAGAAATGAAAAAAAGACAAAAATAGAATTAGAGAAATCAAGAAAATAATTGGAAAGATAACAAATACTTCAGAGGAGAAAATAGAAAATCTTATCTAAATAGTAGACCCCCTCAAAAACTGAATGAAATAAACTGAACTTGATTTCATGAAACAACAAGAAATATTAGAACAGAGTGAAAAAACTGAGCATTAGTAGAACATGTAAAGTACCTATTATCAAAAATAACTGAATTGGAAAAGAGGTAAAGAAAGGTAATTTAAAAGTTACTGCTATCCTGTAATAGGAGCAATGTTCCATTCATGCATCTTCTTTTTTCCACCCAATAAATGGAGAAGTTTTACCTAATAAAAGACAAAACTTTCCCTTTGACCTCATTTGCTCCAACTTCCCTGGTGAAGCATCCTGTTCATACAGGGGCATAAAAAGTCCCAGCTATATAGATTCTGGGCCTCTCAGACTTGGTGACTGCCTAAGACAACATAAGTTGTCATAACTTGAAGACCCCTTTTCAGTTGAAGACAAAAAGGTGGTGGTTAGGAAAGGATATTTTCAGAGAAATCAAGTGCCATTATATCTTTGTTGCATATCCTTGCTGGGTGAGGGCAAAGTAAACTTCCATTTGTAAATGTTCAATTACTTGTGAGTGTTCATTTTATTCTGACATCAAACTCAAACTAAGAGGTATTGACATTAGAGGAGCATTCCTGACAAATCTTAAAATTATGACAAAACAAAAAGCCTGGAAGCCATATTTCAAGAAATAAGGAGAGAAAACCGTTTATATATATATATATATGTAGAACCAGAAGACAAAATGAAGATAGAGTGAATCTCTTGGTCACCTGGAAGAAATCCAACCTGAAAACACACAGAAATGCCACAGGCAAAATCCATATTTTCACAATTGAGAAAAATTGTAAATAGTTGCAAGTAGTCAGAAAAAAATTCAAGTACCAGAGAACCGAAATTGGGATCACAGAGGGCTATGTTGCAACTAATCTAAAGGAGACAAAACCATGTAATAAAATATTCCAAAAAGAAAAGGGCTAATGTTCTGGGCATAATCTAACTCAGGCCAGTCCAGTGATTCAGTCTTCATATTAGAATGTAACAAGTCACTTGTGCATTATAAGATGTAATTAAAAAAAAACTTTACTATAAGATACAAAAGAATAAAATAATTAAAATAAAATAAAACACTACTTCTCTTTATCCTGTTGTGTGTGTGTCCTTTTGTGTGTGTTTGCTTCTTGCCTCCCTCACTAGATTGTGAACTTCTCAAGAGCAGGGATTGTCTTGTAGCAGTTTGCCATTTCATTTTCCAGGTTATTTTACAGATATAGTACCTGGTATATAATTGATGCTTACCAGATATTTATTGACTAACAAAAGAAAAGCAAATACAGCGCCTGAGGTTTTGTTCCAGCTTGTTGATTTTAGCAGAGGAAAGAAAAGGGGAAAAATTGTTACTTTATGGAAGAAATGAGAAAGAAGGGGATGGAATCTAATATTTTTCCTAATCAAGGTACATGAGGAAAAGGTTTATGAGATACCTACTCTTTCCTCAGTGAGGAAAGAGTAGGTATCTCATGAACCTTTGTCTCATCTGAACCTGGACAAAGAAGTAATGAATGCACAAAAATTTTTGATTTAGAAATACACTAAACTTAACAGAGAAACATGTGGGAGAGGAGGAGAGAGAAGTTGGATTTAAAGGGGAGGATAGATTTGGAGAGGCAATAAGCACAAGCAAAACAAACTTCATCTTCAAAGAATAAATCATGAAGGCAAGATTAAAGGGGAATAAGTATATTATTCAGTGGTTGGGGTCTAGGTTGGGTGAAAAGGCAAAGTGTAGAATGCTTTAATTATAAATTACTAGTGTTGACCAACATTCCTTTTATTTCTCCTCTTTCTTGTTTTTAAAGAAGGTGGTAAAGAGGAAAGAGGAGGAAGGTGGAAAGAGAGGAAATAGTACATGAGAAAAGGATAAAGAAAAAAATTCACAATCATAACTATGAATATGAATGGGATGAACTCACTCATGAAACAGAGAGAATGGTAGCAGAATGGTTTAGAAAGCAAAATCAAGCATGTTAACAAGAAATACACTTGAAACAAAGATTCATACAGAATAAAAATGAATAACTGGAAATTTATTATGCATCTAATGGGTTAAAAATAAAACAGGTATGGTAATCATGTTCGATAAGGCAACAATAAATATTGACATGGTTAAAAGAAATAATTGGGAAAATAGATTGTACTTTAAGACATTTTAGATAATGAAATACAAATACTAAATACATATGAAATGAATTAGGAAACTAACCAAATTACAGGGAGAAAAACAGTAAAATTATAACAACTGGGGACATCTATATGTTCCTTTCAGACCAAAATGCAGTTATCTCTTCTACAACATGACTTTTCCTATCATGGTTTTGATATATTGTGGATCAACATAAGAAATAAAATGGGAATTTGGGGAGAGTCAGATGCAGATAACACATGATGTCTAGCAGATGACCCAGAGTTGAGAAACTCAGAAATGCATGAAATATATGTATAGTATTATATAACATCAACATATTTTTTTCTTTTAATGCTATAAATATACCCAAAATTTACAATGAGATGCTATAAACACCTCATAAAAAGGGAAAAATTCAGACTTCTTTTACAAAGGGAGGGTCCAAAAATTATATGTTGGATTTTCCATATTGTGGGGGCTCCATGCCCATGCTATGTGGAAGGAATAGCTGTAAATCTAATAAAATGGTAAATAATGAAAAAGTTAGGACCTGAATAGAATTTTAGAAAAGTTATATCTCTGGAGATTACTGCATAGGGATTGAAAGGAGTGTGCATATTTTTCAGCTGTACATCACACCTTTACAAACCTGAATATGTGCTATAATGTAAGTAACCTCATAAACAAATGTGGAAAAGCAGAAATATCAAACAAATAATTTACTGACCACAATATTGTAAAAATTCTAATTGTTCAATACTGTTTGAGAAAGGACTCAGACTTAAATAGAAACTAAACAATAAAATTCTAAAGAATGCATGGGTCAAAGAATAGGTCATAGAAACAGATAATTTCATTTTTAAAAATGACAACAATGATATAACATATGAAAACTTTGGGGCTATAACTGAACCAGATTTTAAGGGAAATTTTATACTAAAATATTTTTCATTGACAAAAATGAAAAATAACACAATAATAAAATGGGCACATAAATAAAAGAAAACTAGAAAAGCAACAAATTGAAATTCACAATTAAACACAAAAATACAAATTCTGAAAAATCAAAGGAGAGATAAAAATTGCTAAAACTAGGAACTGAATTCTCTGAGGGGAACAACAAAAAGACAAACTATTTAATTCAATTAAGAAAAGAAAGGAAAACAAAAATTTTCAAGGGAAAGGAGAATTTACAACAACTAGAGAAAGCTAGTAGAAATTATACCCACAAAACTGGTGTAAATAAAGTAGAGAAATATTTAGATAAATTTAAAACACTCAAAATGTTAAATAGAAATAAATATTAAACAGAAAATTTAAGTAACATATCCTCAGAAAAAGTAATGGAACTAAGCATAATCAGGAATTCTGTGAAAACAAATATAACATGCTCTTTATACATATGCAGACTTAAATAATTGAAAAGATGTTAATTATTCTTTGTGAAGCCATTCTAATATAATAAAAATTATACTACTACCAAAATTGACATACAAATTCAGTGTTACACCATTCAGACTACTAAAGTGTTATTTTATAATTGTTTAGTCGATTTCACTCTTGTCCAACTCTGCATGGTCCTTTTGACATTTTCTTGGCAAGATAGTGGAATGGTTTCCTATTTCCCTCTCAAGATCATTTTACAGATGAGGAAACTGAGGAAAATGAGAGTAAATGACTTATTCAGGGCACACAGCTAGTAAGTGTCTGAGGGCAAATTTAAACTCAGGTTCTTCTTACTCTAGGCCCAGCACTCTATCCATTGCACCACTTGGCTATTCTCCATCATTTTATAGTAGTAGACAAAATACTATTGGGAATTTTTTCAACATTTCTCAATGGAAATAAAGGGGAGAAGTAGGAAGAAAAGGGAGCCTATGAGTATCAGATCACAAATTTTATTACGAAGCAGAATCATCAAAACTTTATGATTCTAGTTAAAAGATAGAAAAATCGACACTGGAAGGGATTTGACACACAAGATCCAAAAGCAATTAGTTACAATCACAAGCACTTCAACTACTAAAGAAAAGACTCACTGAACTTGGAAAACAGGCACATAAACACACTGTTGGTGGAGGTGTGAGATGATCTTAATATTCTTCAAAGTAATTTGGAATTGTCACCAACTCCCACCTCTCTCCCAGTTTCCAGTCTTGCATTTCCAACTGCCTAATAGACATCATGAACTGGATGTCTCATCTTAAACTCAACTTGCCCCAAACCAACTCATTATCTTCCTCTACCCCCAAACTGTCCCTTCTTCCTAACTTTTCAATTGCTGTTGAGTGTACCACAAACCTCCATGCCACCCAGGCTCACAATTTAGATGTCACCCTTGGTTCTTCACTTTCTCTTACCTTTCCCATGTGCAATTAGTTGTCACATTGTGTCATTCTACCTTCACAACAGCTCTTGTATATTTCCCCTTCTCTTCTCTGACATTGTCACCAATCTGGCGGAGATTCTGAATACCTCATGCCTACACCATTGCAATAGACTTTTGGGTGGTCTCTCTGCCACAAGTCTCTCCCCAATCCATCCTACACAGCTGTCAAATTGATCTTCCTAAAAATCACAGGTCTGACCATGTCACCTCACCGTTTAATAAACTTCAGTGATTCTCTATTACCTCATGTTTGACTTTTATATAAGTCTTTTACAACCAGATTCCTTCCTATATATCTGCTCTTCTTACATTATACTCTTCTCCATTTGTTTGATGATCCAGTGATATTAGTTGATTTGCTTGTTCCTTGAATTTGACTTTCCAATTCTTGACTCCAAACATTTTCACTAGGTGTCCCCCACGCCTGGAACTTATTATATTTCCCTCTCTACTTCCTAGCTACTCTGGATTCCTTACAAACCTTATTAAAGTTAGGACTACCTTTTTCAAGAAGCCTTTTCTAGTCCTCAGTGGGAGAGAGAGAGACAGAGAGAGAGAGAGAGAGAGACAGAGAGAGAGAGAGAGAGAGAGAGACAGAGACAGAGACAGAGACAGAGAGAGAGAGAGAGAGAGAGACAGAGAGAGAGACAGAGACAGAGACAGAGACAGAGAGACAGAGAGACAGAGAGACAGAAAGACAGAGAGAGATTATTGAAAGGAAGGAAGGGAAGAGAAGGCAAGGCAAGGCAAGGCTAGGAGATATATGCATACCAATGAGATTAAAGATAGAGAAGGACTTATATATAGAAAATATCTGCAATAGCACCTTTTGTTTTATCAAAGAATTTGGGAGAAAAAGTATATGACTGTCAATTAGAATATGGTATATGATTGTAATGTAGGTATAATGGAGGGAAGAAGACTGGCTGATGAAGGCCCAGTCCAGGGAGCATGTATGGAATACACTGCCCACTGAGCCTCCTTCTGGAGTTGGTGACAAGGAATAGGCAGACCTGGTTCTACACTTCAGAGAGCTTGTACAGGTATCAAATGGTTATTTCCTGTTAACTTATGAAAAAATAACCCTTTTGTTGGTTGTTAAACTGGAATTAGATGCATATAAAAGACATTAATTTACTAAATTACCTCTTTCTCACCCTGACAATTCCAGGAAAGAGTAAAAAGCACTTTGTTGACACTTGACTTTGAAGCCTCATGAAGCCTATATTGCTTCTGTCCCTGTTGTAGCTGTTCTTTCTTACTTTTAGGTAAAGGAATATTAGAGATGGAATAACCTTGTAAAGGTGAAATCAGGGGAGCCACTAGACATCCAGGGAAGAGATCCAATGATGATGAATTCATAGCAAAGTCATCTCTATGTTCCATAGTCAAGATGGGTGTGTACCACACCAAGCTGTGTGATTCAACCTGTTAGTGAATCAACCTAGCAGCTGAGATACTGTGTTCTGTAAATAAGGGAAAGATTCCATCCACTGAGGATGCCGAATTCAGAAGCAGACTTGATAGAGTGAATACTTTGTAGAACCACTTGAAGATTTAATCTAGTCCCACCTATCATCAGGTAGTTCTCTCATTGCATAATATTGTGTGGCAAGAAATAGTGAAGAGTGGGGGGTGGGGTGGCTAGGTGGCTCAGTGAATAGAGCACTGGCCCTGCAGTCAGGAGGACCTGAGTTCAAATCTGACCTCAGACACTTAACACTTGCTAGCTGTGTGACTTTGGGCAAATCACTTAACCCCAAATGCCCTGCTTTGTCCCTTCCAAAAAGCAAAAAATAAAGATAAAATAGTGAAGGAACAGATGTCTTTCCAGACAAACCTAGGAAGACTTATATTAACTGGTGCAGAAGTGAGTGCACAGAATCAGAAGAATTTATATAATGATTGCAATGTTACAAAATAAAATGGTTTTGAAGGATTAAAAACTCTGATCATTGCAATGACAAATTATGACTGCCAAAGACATGCTTTCTCTAGTCAGAGGACCAGAGGTATATAGTGAGACACATTTTCAGGTGAGCAATGTATGGATTTGTTTTTCCTGACTACACTTATTTGTTGAAATGGCGGTCTTTTGTTTTGGGGAAGGGGAAAGAGTGGTAGGAGAGGGGGTGAATTTAAAGAAATGCAAAAATAGAGGAAAAGAAAGAAAGGAGCATCAATGAAACATTTTAAAAATATACAGAAGCAAAGTTCACAAGAGAAACATAGACAAGTTAGACAAGTTTGGTATTGCTGTATAAAATTTAATATGTACTTTAATAAACTGTATATAATAAAAACTCACAGATTAATACATAATCATCTTCAGTTATTTGTATTTGGAAATTTTCATCTTTGCTTATGCTGGTCAAGTTCATAATAAGAAAAAAACATAAACCAAACTATATATTTTCATGTAGTCACAAAGTACCTGAACCCATCTGAAGTACTAAAAAACAGTCAGACCAACATTTAAAACACAAAAAAATAATGAAAAGAGGGCAAGCCAAAACAATTAAAATAGGAACAAGGAGTAATGTTGCCTTTGCATATCACACAATGGCTCTGTTTTTTTTTTTAAAGCAAAAAAAGAATAGGTTGAAAGATAAGACATGTATGCCTTGTGTTGAAGAAAAGACTATCTGTACCCAGTACTTAGGAGAAATTGTTCAAGAACAGTTCAGCCATGTGAAAATATGACCCTGTAATACTGCCAAGGTCAATCAGACCCATGGTAGCTGATTTAGAACATTCTAGCCCTAGATGACCATGCTACTAAAAAGCTGTTTGATTTAATATATCTAATTATTGATCGATTTTTAGAAATTGGATATTTATTTGTACAAAAGCTAAGGCACAGAACTCGTTCTCCACCTCTCCCTTCCCTGCCTGCAGACCAGATATATCAGGCTTCAAATATACCTTCTTTTTAAAACTGTAGTCTCTCCTGACAGTGATACTGTTCATTCAGGCTCTAAAGGCAGACAGATCTAAAAGAAAGTGCTAAATGAATCATGCAGCAGTATAGTATACCAGAAGTGACTTTGGAGACAGTCATTGAACAAAGTTAGAATATGAATTAGTAATAATAATTATGATTCATTTTCACCATGTTCTTGTTCCCCTACTATGAAAAATCAAATAAAAAGGCACCAGATCAGAGAGGTGAAAAAGAATGTCTCAACTTCCTTCAGCAGCCTCAGATCTCTCCAAACAAACTCTACTCCGATCATGCTTCAGCAAACTCTCAACTAATTTCTCTATCTCTTCCCAAAGAGCCACTTTCATTTTGGGAACTTTCAGTTGTGTGGTATAGGACAAGGAGACAGAGAGGGAGGGGTTTGGAGGGAGAGGGAAAGGGAGAGAGGAAGAGGGAGATAGAGAATTTGTACCATTTTTTAAAACAAACTAGAAGTATGGGGCTAAAGGGTACATTTAGATGAGAGAGGGAAGGTCCTTGATTTTCTTCTTTTTAAAACCATTTTCTGAGGCTGGATTTGATCCCAGGTCATCCCAACTCCGAGGCCAGTGCTCTTACTCACTGCGCCACCTAGCCGCCCCATTTCATATAGGCTTTCTTGAAATGAAAATTTATTATTACATATTTTGAATGTTCTTTTATGTTCTGCTATGCATATGACATGCTTTTATTTCTTTCTAACTTTGTATTTAATTTAGTATTTAAGTTTGTGAGATGATTTTGCTTCTTTTTTCTATTCTCTATTTGTTCTGGCATTTCCAAAATTTTAGAAAGAAAAAAGGGGGGCAGGTAGGTGGCACAGTGAATTGAGCACTGGCCCTGGAGTTAGTAGCGCCTGAGTTCAAATGTGACCTCACAATTTGATCACACTTACTAGCTGTGTGACATTGGGTAAGTCATTTAACCCCAATTGCCTTGCCTCCCCCCCTCCAAAAAAAATACAGGGTGTCCCAAAAGTCTTGGTTCACTTTTAAGTTTTAATAGTTCAAAATTGTACTAAGGTTTTCGGAACAGTCTTTGTATCCTTATTGTTTAGCATAGTACCTGACAAATATTAAGTGTTTAATAAATGCTTTTTTATTCATTCATTCATATACATGGGTTATTGAATAGTGGATTAGGTAAAGAAAAAGAAAATTTTCTAGAATTAGCCCATTGGAATTGTGGCTTCCACAAAGACAACTGACATTTATAGATTACATAAGGACTCACATGAATATAAGATGTCATTGATGTGTATTCCCTCCAGAGATCAAGATTGCAACGCATGTTGCCCATTAAGTGCAACTTCTGAGAGTGCTCCAGAACAAATTCATCATGGGGGAATTCCACTAATATACTGGAGATTTTCTTTGCTTTCTCTCAAGTATACCAATACAGCACACAGACTGGTCATCAATTTTCTCTTGTTTTTGCCATAAGACCAGACTATCTTTTTGTTAACTAGTTTCTAAGATGGAATCTTTTGCTTTACTTTTTTTCAAACTTTCCTACACTTATTTTAATAATTCTTTATTTGGATTATGTTCCAGTCTGCTCACACCATGCACCTTTCCTTTACCCTTTGGCTGCTCTTTATTTCCACTTCTTTGGAGACTGTAGTATTTCATGATTTGTAGCCATTCAACAACTTTAGGAGAATATTGGTATTAAAAATAAGACCTTTTTTATAGCAAAAAGTTTGAAGTGATTAATATAATTTTGCTCTTCTCCAAAGGTAAATTGGTCCATTCTCCTCATCTTCTATTATGGACTAAATTAATTGTCCATTTGCAATGTCCATTCCAGGTTTATATATTGATGAATGCATTCTTTAGGTTGTTCTTTTTCTATGGAGTATCATTATACTATAATATAGATATTCTTTAAATATTATATATAAACTCTGAATTCTCTTTCCCAACTCCACACTTACTAGAAGATTAGATCCTGGAAGCAAAATTACTGCTTCCATCAGAGTTCTAGGTGTAACCCTAAGGGATTGGAGGTTTCTTTGGTACTATCATTCACATGTCATGTATTTCTCCAGATAACAATGCCAGTTAATAATTCCACCAATACAATCTAACCAGTTAGCTAACTTTAATATAAATAGACCAGTTACCATCTCTTCAATGTCATCTAAGCAGTGATTAATATTTTGATATCACTTTGATGAGTTACTCGTTCCCAAATATTAATTAACAAGCTAACATAAGTTAGTTTTTTGCAAAGGAATATTTAGTAATAAAATGTAGCAATAACCCAAGTATAAAAACCTATGAAATTGTAATTCACTTTCTTCTACTGCCTCAGTGCCTGGGGAGAGTGGCCTTAAAGTCTTGACTACCAACATTCTCTTTCAAAAAGTTCACTTGTGGGTGTGGCAGAGACAATGCTTGTGCTCCATGGGTCATAGGACATGGTGTTTTGGTTAGTGGATCAATTTGCTGCTTGACTCCACCAAGCAGTTTGCTTCTCAGGGCTGATTCCTCATTGAACTTGGCTGCTGTGGCTACTGTCTGCTGTAGCTACACTTGCTGGGTCCCTAATGGTTCTTTCAATCTTTCAAAGCTCATAAGATTGCAATATGGTCTGTTTCATCTTTGACATTCATTCACCTAATATGAGGAAAGAATAAACACAATAGACATGGCAGCACCATATACTCATGACCATGTGGTGCCTGGTTGGAAGTGGGTCTCTCCCATACAATTATGAGCACATCAGGAGATTTATATATAAGGTATTTGAAGGTGATGAAGATACCAAAGGCATGAAAAAAATATTGAACCTTATAAATATCTCTCTCCAAAAGCCTCTCTGATCTATATAAAACCTCCATGAGAGTTATCTACAAACATATCAAGGACATCTTTGATGAGCATTTTAGAAGGGAATGAGCAAGTTTTCTAAAGGAATTTGTAAGAAGAAATCATAAGTTTAATCCTTTTACAATTGACATGAGTGAAAAATAGAATATTAGACCGCATTGTACTCATTGTTTGCTCATAACAAAAAAATAAAAGGTTGGGTTTGGTAAATCAAAGTGCTGCCTCATAAATTCTTTTCCACAAGATGTCTTTAAATCACCTAGAATTCCTAAAAAAAAAAAAAAAACCTCTCTAACAACAGAAATAATCATGACAAACAATCACAAACATTTTCTAAAGTATAAAACAAGGAATTGAATGCTTGCCAAAGGTTCTTGCCCCTGTGATTGATTAGAAGTGGTGTAGAGTCCAGGTTCAAGTGGGATTCTTTGTTCGTGGTTAGGTCCTCCAAACATTGTCCTTTGAAAATTACATTAAACTGGTTGTATCAAGCCCTGAACCCCTGCTGAACTTCTTGGGAGAGAGCTGCACTCAAAGAAGCTTTCTGTCCACATAGTTGAATAATGTCTATTGCACTGATTATGATAAAACATTTAGTTAGATTTCCTATAGAACTTGTTCAAATATATATATATATATATATATATATATATATATATTTAAAAAAAACAACATATACATCTAGGAAACAAGTAGAAATGGACAATGAATTGCTTTCAGAATTGAATAGGAGGAAGAGAGTAGGCTAGACTGCTTTCAGGAAACTGCAAAACTAATTTGCTGACCCCAAGCTTCCCATGAAAGCAAAGCCTATCTTTTTAATACCAACATTCTATACTGGTGTTGCTGTATGGCCGCAAGACATGGAATTCAGGATTCTCCAAAGAATTAAAATGTGTATCAGGTAGAGAGCTGTGGATTGGCTTAGCTTTGTTCATGACCTATGATTTCATTGATTTAGGGCACAATTAGTCGGGGAAATTCCTTTTATTAATGCTGATTGACAGCTTAAAATCTCAGAGTTCCCTTGGGTCAAAGGAGGTTAAGTCATATATCCGGAGACACACACTATATATGAAAGGCAGGATTCCTAGCTTTATCCATTATCCAACAGTGCAACTCTATAGAAATTTAGTCAATATAAAGTAGTTGTAGTAATTAGAACAAAGGATCCTAAATACTGACTCTCAAAAGTAAATGAACCTGCTTGCCAAGTAGACAGATATGGCAGTCAAACTTTTGTATGAAATCATCATAGTTAATGTTGATGTCTCTTCCTTCAACTGTCTAAAGTATTTTGTCTTTTTTAAATAGTCAGTTTAAAGTCCCCCTATACCACCTACCCACCTGATACTTTTTGAGGTGTCATCTTAAAGACTCTTTTCCCCCCAAAAATGTTTAAAAACTTTTGATGAAGTTTCCTTAAGAATTAATCAAACATATTGTGATATTGCTTTTTTCTGCTTAAGATTCATAGACTGACAGGCTTATAGATCTAGAATTGGAAGGCAACTTAGAAGTCATCCAAACCCTTTATTTTACAGAAGAGGAAACTAAGTACCATGAAGGTAAAATTACTTGCCGAAGGTACTAGAGGGTAATAAGTGACAGAGATTTGAAGACTTCTTTATTTCAAATTCTTCGAATCTTTTTTCCCCACAGGTAGAAAAAAACACCCAGCAAAATTTAGTCTCTAAGCCAACTGGAATATTGAGCAAGAACTATGAATTCTCCCAATACAGAAGGCTATCCTCACTGTATATGGTACATGTCACCAAACTAAATGCTTAACAATTTGGAAAGTTCACATTTATATTTATGAAGATCTAGTAATGACATTTAAGTTTGTTATTTCACACATTACTTTTTAGAAAAACAAAATATGTCAAGTTTGAGATAAATTTGATCCCTACTTAGGGGTGGGATATTTTAGGTATCTAATTAGTTAAGTAGTGTGTAGGATCAGATCTAAAAAGTGGAAGGTAAGTCAAAAGCAATCTAGTCTAACTAATCCTTCCATTTTACAGATGAGGAGATTGAGGTTATCTCAGAGTCAGGATCTGATTGCCTTTATAATGAGCCTCAGCGTGAGAGCACGGGTAATCATAGAAAAAATAAAATTGGTAAAGCATGTCTTGTTCAATAAAATCTGAAGATAATGTAATTGTTCTTGAATTGAATAATTTCTATAACAATCAGTTAATATCTTTTCAGATTTCCAGAAAACAGTAGTTCCCCGTTCTTAATATTTTCATAGTGGAAAAACTTCTGATTGACATATTATTGTACTTGGCAAGCATATTAAAATGATGTAGTTGTTATTATAAAATAACCTTCAATCATTTCTAGTCATCTAAGGCTCCTGTATTAGATTATTTATTTTAATTGTTTAAGGAAAACTAAAGAACTGATCTTATTGCCATATTTGAATTTCCTTTACCTTGAAATGTAATAAAATTAATTATACCCAAACAATATGAAAAGGGGAAAATAATAAATCCCTTCCAGTTGAAATGGTCAGTTCTTTGGTATTTTAAATGACTTCGCCCTTGATCCTGTGTTGTCTTTTATAATTATTATCTCATTTATCCTGACAATAACCCATTTTATAGTTGAAGAAACTGAGACAAACAGTGGATAAATCCCAGAGTCACACAGTTAATGTCTTACTCTGGGTGTGGATTCAAGTCTTTCTAATTCAAGACTGGTTATTCCACCCACAGCTCTACCTAGAATATATGGTCCATAAGTATTTAATTACTTCCAATTTCAAAACTGAATCATTGGACTGCCTTGAGTTAGTCCTGGCCTAGAACACTTGGCATCCATTTTCAGGATTGGATCAGAATGACCCTGTGGTTGATCTTGTGGTTGAAATAGGAGAAGGATTATTAGGCCTCCACTTTGGGTGATTTGGGTCAGTTACTAGAGTAGCCACACCTTGTGGGTACTATACATCTGGCAGCATATAGGACATCCTGTTAGGGAGGGTACCTTCAAAAACCCTAGGATTACCTTATTTAAGAAAGTTGACAGGGGAAGTGAAGATATGAGGGTTAGTATTCCCAGACTCTTGCTAACCTATCTTAAAATAGTCAGATCACCAGCATAAGAAAAAGAAAATAAACTTTCTTTGAATAATCTAGAGATGGAAATGAATTCTGCATTCTTGGCATTTATTAATGTGCTGCAAATTTCAAAAATAGATTAAAATATAATGAGAAAATTAAAGAATCTGATGTCCACATGAAAAACTGTTCTTCATTTAAAAATATGCCATGAACGTTAAAATGTAAAGATGAATATGTTTTCAAGAAAAAAGTTTAAGCCCTAGCTTAATTCCATGACAATATCTCTTCAATAAAAGCAGATAGCTTCCAAATTAAAGAGAGAGCTGAATCAAAACACCTTAATCCCTTGATACACACAGATGATATCAAATTATACCTCTACTCTGAAAAACCACATTAAGCAGCTTCTTTATCCCATAGAATCTTTCTATTTTTTAAGGCTCTACATATACATTTTTAAAACATATTTTCACATTAGTCAGGTTGTATGGAAGAATTAGAATGAATGGGAAGAACCATGAGAAAGAAAAAGCAAAACAAAACAGAATAAAGAAAAGAGGACAAATAGTATGCTTCAGTCTGCATTCAGACTCCACATTTCTTTCTCTGGATGTGGATGGTATTTTCTATCATGAGTATTCTCTACCTGGTTTAGGTCCTTGCGTTGCTGAGAAGAGCTGAGTCTATCAAAACAGTCATTGCACAATGTGGCTGTTACCGTGTACAATGTTCAGACCTGTCCACTTCACCAGCATCATTTCATGCAAATCTCCAGATTTGTCTGAAGTCTACCTACTCATCATTCTTTTTTTTTTTTTTTGGAGGGTAGTGGGGTTAAGTGACTTGCCCAAGGTCAGATGGCTAGTAAGTGTTAAGTGTTTGAGGCTGGATTTGAATTTAGATCCTCTTGACTCAAGGGCTGGTGCTCTATTCACTGCACCAGCTACCTGCTCCTTGCTCATTGTTTCTTATAGAATAACAATATTCCATTACATCCATATACCACGACTTGTTCAGCCATTCCCCAATTGATGGGCATCCCATCAATTTCCAATTCTGGGCTACCACAAAAAGAGCTGCTAGACCACCACAAAAGGAGCTGCTAGGCAAAGAATTGGAAATTAAAATGCTCATCAATTGGGGAATGGCTAAAGAAGTTGTGGTATATGCATGTAATGGAATACTATTGTGCTATAAGAAATGAGGAGCAGACAGACTTCATATTTACCTGGAGAGGCTTATACAAACTGATGCTGTGTGAGAAGAGTAGAACCAGGAGAAATTTGTATACAATCACAGACACAACATATGTGTGATGACCAACTATGACAGACTGGACTCTTTTCAGCAATGCAGAGAAATAACTAAAAAGAACTGAGCTTGAATCCTGATGGAAGCAAACTAATTGGTCTTTTTCCTTTCATTGTTTGGTTTTATTTCTCTACCATTTTTCTTCTCACTTAGTACAATCCACCTTTGTAACTTGACTAATATCTAATATGAAAGCATTTACAGATTCTATACTGGACAATATGCAGTTATGGGGGGTGGGGGGAGGGAGGGAAGGGAAATTTGAAACTGAAGGAACTATGGAATTGAATCTTGTTAACTAAAAATAAACAAATAAATTAATAAAAAAAAGTTCCCAATGTATAAATATGTAAGTTATACAAGTATTTTATTCTCCTACAGGGAAAGGATTAAAGAATTATAGAATGATTAGAACAGACTTCAGTAACCTATTACAACTAGTACTATCAGTTGGGAAACTAACATTCAAGGTTTGGGAATTGTGAAGTTTTCTCAAGGATTCTAATTAACCAGTTCACGTTTCATTTCCATTGAGCACAATCCAAACACATACCAAGTGAGATCTACCTTTTGGGGAGTGGGGGATGTCTCCCCATATGATGCCAACACTATTTTTATTGCAAGTCTGATTCTTTTGTAACCATTCTAATAGATGCTTATTTCTAGAACCTTTGAAATTTCCAGGACTTTTTAGTATTCACAAGGTTCAAACTTCAAGAAAGGAAATGCAAAGGGTTAGATAAGTCATACTCTAATACAAACCTGGATAATTGAGTCCATGTTCTACATGGGCACAGGGACTAGCAGTCCCTAGTCTTGCCATTATTCCAGGGTAGTGAACTATTCTTCCTTTCTCCACCTCCCAGTGGAATCACATCTGCTCAAAAGAGCTGCCTCCAAGAGAATTAACAATTGGTTATTACTTCCTCTTCTCCCTGGTGTGGCACCCTCCTTGCTTCAAAAGCTTTTTTCCAGTTGTGCAAGCAATCTTGGGAATTGCAATCAACCCAGTATTGAATCATATTTAGCTAGAAGCAGGCAAAGGATATCTGTGCATAATCAGGTTTCCATGTGTTTTTGCAGAGGGTGAGAATAGAATATCTGCTCATGTTGGGGGAGGGTAAGAGAGGGCAGGGCAAAATATGTGACAGAAGGTAAAAATATCTGGGAGTCCATCTACCAAGATATTCCCAAGACTTTTATGAATAAACCAAAATATTTTAATAAATAAAAAAGACAAATAATCAGAGAGATTAATTTTTCATGGTCAGGCTGGGCAAGTATGATAAAAATATTCCATTATTACCTAAACTAATTTACAGATTTGGTGCTATATTAATCAAACTACCAAGGAAATGAGGTTAATATGGCACAACTTATTCTTGATTAAACTTTATCTACTCTTTGTAACCAATGCTTTCCTATCTAGATCTTTATCAACTATCTTTTTATAATTCATTCTAAATTCATTCTAAAATTTTCCCTGAAGCTCATTGACCTATATTTTTCTGTTCTCTCTCTGTTTTTGAAAACCAAGACAGCAGAAACCATTCTCCAGCATTGTGTTACCTGACACTTCAAATATTACTGATGGCGTCTTTGGTAATCACATTTGCCAGTTCTTTCAGGACCTGAGAATATCATTCTTCTGGAGTTGGTAACTTGAATTTATCAACAATAGCTAGTTGCTCTCCTTACTTCACTGCAGTATTAGCTTCCTTTAGTCATTTTGTTCTCTCATTTTCAGTGTAAAGGCCATTCTCTCTCTCTCTCTCTCTCTCTCTCTCTCTCTCTCTCTCTCTCTCTCTCTCTCTCTCTCTCTTTTGGCCATTCTCTTTTGTAAAGAAAATAGAAAAAAATGAGCAGGTCCACCTTTTCTCTGTTGCCAGTTTTCACTGTCCCAACCATATCAAATAAAGTTCTCCCTCCTTTGATTTCCTTTTTCTCCCAAAATTAATAAACCCACTTTTTGTTGTCCTTAGTTTATCATATCTGCTCATTCTGAATATCATTCTTACGTTATTTTTATAGGAATTTGCCATAATCATCTATTTATTTCTTCTTACCTGACCTTTCTTAGTCAGTCAACAGGTTGTTAAGTTATTAAGTGCTTACTACATGGTATGCACTGTGCCAAGTATTTGGGATCCAAAGAAAGGCAAAACCAAACCAAACCATAGTCCCTGACATTATTCTAATGGAGAGCCAATGTATAAATTATCTAGGTGTAATAGCCCTCCTGATGAGTCTTGGACTGCCCAATCTGCAAGTGGACTTACATTGATAAAGACACAAGAAGTTTCTAAAGGTAGAATTACTATGAACTCAGATTCTTTAAATCCACTCATTTGGATCATGAGGCCAAACTTGCTGTGATTCCCTAGTGGTTACATAGGTGCTTTCCATCCTTTCATTTTGAGGAGGACCAATGACATCATGGGGTGAGGTCTTGACTTGCTCATAAATTGGATTCAAGTGAGACAGAGTTGTACAAATATTTTGGCCTTTCTCTCTTCCAGAATCACTGAAGTCCAGTGGCAAAACAAAAGTCAGGATGACTGGTGATGGCCCAGGATGCAGTAGATGACATTGGAATCTTCAATGTCTGACCAACCTCTAGGCATTCCATAGCATCTGCTTCAGTTACCTTCATGGATATCAGAACAAATTGTTCTCATCTTTCCATTCTGTTGGGAAAAGTCTTTACATGCTTGGGGTAGACATCTCCTATCTCACCGACAGTTTTGAGGCTTGCTGGTCACTCTCAACCTGGTTTACCCAGAGGTGGTTTTACTGGGGTGTGGCCACTGTGTATGCTACAACATCTTGGAGCCACAGGTGAGAGTTAGGTGAAAATGGACACCAAAGATAAATGAAAATCCCTTAAAAAGGACTCAGTAAGCCCAAAAATCATCATTTCCCTTTTAGAGTATTAATGAATTTGGTGATCCTTGACTCGGATACTGGGGGAAAAAGCCTTACAATAAAAACCTTCTACAGGAAGCCTTCTCCAACCTGTCAATTCCAATCCCATTTCTCTGTTAATTATTTCTTATCTAGTGAACATTTCTTATTAATGACCCCAAGCAATAGCTGTGTAAAATGAATTCACAAATTTCCAGAGACCTACTCAACTAAAAAAGCTCCTTGGTATAATATTTTCAAACCAAGTAAATTTTAGAGGGTTAGAATCGGTAAGTAGTTAAGGAAGGCAAGCACAATCTAATCTTTATCATCAAAGGGGGTGGTAGTTAGTTGCTGTCTTATTCTTCTGGCATTTACCACTGCAGGCAACATTTGACTAAAGGTTAGAAAGCCAGCCTCAGAGTCAAAACGTCTGGGTTCAGTTCTCCATCAATTACAAAGGTATATACATAGCATATGAAGATTATCTGAAAAGGGAAGGCATTTGCATCTGTGGGGACCAGAAATTGGCTCCTATTGAAGGCATAAATTGAGTTGTCCTGAAGGAAACCAGGAAAATGAAGAGGCAAAGGTGAGGATGAATAGTTTTCCACACATGGGGAACAGCAAATACAAAGTCAGGGAGATGGTAGATGGAATGTTTTGAGTTCCAAGTAGTCCAATGTAGTTGAATTGTAGAGTGTGTGGAGGGGAATAAGGTGTAAGGAGGCTAAAAGTATAGGAAAGGGTGAAGTTATGTAGGAATAGAGGCATTTATATTCAGTTCTGAAGATAATAGGGAGTCATTAGAGTTTATGGAATTGGGGGAGGGGTGTGGGAAAGCCGTGATAAGAACTGAGTTTTAGAAAAATCACTTTGGAGGATGGATTGGAGTAGGGAGAGACTTGAGGTGAGACTAGTTAGGGGACTGTTGTAATAATCCAGACAAAAGTGACAAAAGCCTTTACAAAGTTGGTAGCTCTGTGAGTGGAGAGAAGAAAAAATGTAAAGGATGCTGTGAAGGTAGAAATAACAAGATTTAACAATAATCTGGATATATGGGGTTACTGCAAGTGAGGAATTGAGGAAAACATGAATGTTGTAAGCCTTGGTGATTGAGAGGTTTGTGGTATCCTTAATAGAAATAGGGAAATTTGCGATGAGATATGGTTTGGGGGGGAAGGGATAAGTTCAGTTTGGGGCATGCTGAGTTTGAGGTTTCCCCAGGACACCAAATTCAAGATGTCTAAAAGATATTTAGAAATGTGTGGACTTACCTCAGCATTGAGACTAGGGCTGGATGTATAAATTTGGAAATCTATTCCTTAGGGATAATAATGGAATCTATTGGAGTTGAGATCATTAAGAGAAGAAGGTACAGGACAGAGCTTTGGGGAGATACCCACATTTGATGAACATGTCATGAATGAAGAACCAACAAAGGAGACTGAAGACTGGAGAGAGGAGGAGAACAAGGACAGAACAGTGGTCACAAAAACCTAGAGAGAGCCTGGTTGCACCTGTTGTGCCCCACGTTCTGGGGCTGGCAATTTGCCTTCTGCTCTGGGGCTGGAGACCTCGTAGCTGGCCTTCTGTGTCACTGGCCTGCTGAGCTAGAACTGTGGGGCCTCAGTTGTTCATCTGGGCGGTGGCTAATAGCCTCCCACTGGCTTGCCTGGACAGCGTCTGCTCTGGGCTGTGCTCCCCTTATACCCAAGTGAGACAGGCCTTTCCTGAAATCCCTTCAAGTCATCTTAAGCTGGAAAATTGTTTCACTCCATCTTTATGTAGGTTCTGTTGCCCCAGAATCTGTTAGAGTTTGGATTTAACATTGTTTTCAAAGGAAACTGGAGAGAACTCAGGCAACTTCTTGACTTCTACACCATCTTGACAACACCTCCTACCCATCCCCCATCATATTTAGTAATTAAGAAATGATTGATGACATTGGAGAAGTCAGTTTCAGTTGAATGATAAGATCAGGAACCAAATTACAGAATCATTTAGAATCTAATGAGAATAAAAGTGTAGGCTTCTAGTACAGACTACTTTCATAAGAAATTTATCCAAGAAAGAGAGGAGAAATATAAAATGATAGTAGTGATGATGATTAGATTTCCTGCCACCAAGTGTCAGTGATATCTGTATGTTCAATTTGCCTCCCTATATTAGGATGTCTAGTTCCTCTGTTTATTTTCTATACTTTGGGCATTTGTGTAGAGACATTTGAGAACATGGAAAGGAAAATAGAATTGGCTTGCTTTTCTAAATTGTCTTGATTTTCTTTGAGAAGGCATTTAAATACTATTTTCAAAGTACTGTTGCTATTCAGTCATTTTTTCAGTCTTGTTCAACTCTTCATGACCCCATTTGGGAGTTTTCTTGGCAAAGATATTAAAGAGGTTTGCCATTTCCTCGTCTAGTTCAATTTTACAGATGAGGAAACTGAGGCAAACAAGGTTAAATTACTTCCCCAGGGTCACATAGCTAACCAGTATCTATGGCTAGATTTGACCTCAGGGAGACAAATCTTTCTGACTCCAGGCCTGGCAATCTATGCTTGTGCCACCTAGTAGTGCCCTTGTGTAGTAGTTCAAATTAGTTCAAGTAATACTTTGTCATAAATGAAACTAGTAATACTTTTGGGGGGTCATTTTAGGGAAAATGCTAATTATACATTCATAATAAGGTTCAGGGAATCTATGTGGGGGATTAAGAGAAGAGTATATATCCCAAAAGAGAGCATTTATATAGCCAAAGTAAAGTAATTTTTAGTTAAAATTGGATTGTAGAAAGTTAGGGTTCTAAGAGAACTTACAGATCAATTCATTCAATTTTCTTATTCTACAAATAAGGAAACTACATTTCAGAGTGTTGACCCGTCCAAGGTCACAGAGATAGTCATGTTTCTGTTAGAACAATTCTGCTTTTGTGTAAGTTATTTAGGTTGGCTATCTAGTTCCCTTCACTGAAATTTGCTTTAGCTTGCTTGACTTTGACTATGTAATGTTGGACCCAGAGTTCTAAAAGCACTGTTCTCAGGAATTTGGAAAGCTTATTTAGATGGTTTCCACCCAGGTCATGATGACATAGCGACTGCTGAACAATAGAAGTCTATTTAGTTCTTAGAGAAAGGAGTTAACAAATCACATGACAATCCCTTTATTTCAACAGTACTACCTGACTTCTCTGGTGGTCAGAGAATTGCTTCCAATGGAGTTAAATGAAGCAAATTTATGTGGTAAAATTCATCTCTCTTCCAAAATGATCTCTGGTATGAGCAACACTAATGTGACTGGAACTAGATCAATCAATATGTAATCGTATTTTAAATGTGTTCATATTTGTACTATAAAGAAGAGACCAAAATTATGTATTAAATTTCATGCTCCCAAATGGGTTAGTGATTATTGATAGTAGTGGCAGGATTATTCAAAGGAGGAGAAAATGTAAAGAAATGGGGATTTTAGAGAAATCAGGAGGATTTCATAAATGTAGACAATGGCAACCTTCTTGGTTCCTTTTCCTGAAAATTTGCCAGGAAAGGATGTATCTATTCAAAGAAATTCTTTGGATAAAACAAAATTAGCTTTGAAGCTACCAAATAAATATGTAAATGACTGACTTTGGGAAATAAAGCCCTTTTCTTAATTTGATCTAGGCATAGATACAAAGATAATTTGTAAAGTGAAACTGAGAATATCTATAAGATATCAAGATATATGTTAAATTGTTCTAAATGGAATTAAGGAGCTAGGATTTTAATTGACTACCTAGATAGAGTTTTCAGCCCAATATGGTGCCTCCAACACACTGTAGTAAAGTCATTTTTATATTCTGAATGTCTCATTGTATGAATGGGGAAGGATTGCTAAAGGCAGACAGTTCAAGGGGCACAGAACAGTTCTAGGGACAAAGTAAATGTTACTTAAGACAAATGACAGGGCATCTTTTTACAACCTACACTGGACTGCATTTAATTAATCACACATGAAAATGTATATAATTCCTCTATAAGGGGGCTTTGTTATATTGTCAGGATCCATAATAAGACATTTATCAGTACTTTAAAGCAACTGACTATGTTCATATCTAAGCTAGTCTTTCAAATACTATTGAGAGAGAGAACCTTTATCTAGAATTCAATTCAAATTTTAAAAATCTTGTTACCTTTTTTAGTAAAATGGGTGTTTGATTAGCTTTTTCAGAACGAATTCATTTCATTTCATCATTTCATGACCTAATATATTCTTTGCAAATAAACACAATATAATGTTACCAAAAACTTTACAGGCAGACACATGCATGAAAAAAAAACTGTTTAGCTTCTAGAGGAGGCACTTGGTACAGTATTAAAAAAGTAAGAATGATGGGACAAATAACATTAAATTACTTTTAGTAGAGTCCTATTTTAAGGCTAACTGGAGGACTTGCTTCTATCTCCAAAGTGAGCAATTCACACATTTTTCATAAAAAAAATTTTATAATACAGGCTAAAGAAATACATGCAAAAGACTTTACATATTTGACACTTTATAACTCATTTTGATGAGGTATTTAATTCTATAAACCTTCACTCCTCTATTAGGAGGAGGGGAGATCTCTAAGGGAGGTTGAGGGTCAAATATCTGAACCTCAGCCTCTGCACAACCACATTCCTTCCCCAATCCCTCCAATCCTGGCTGGTCTCAGAAACTTAGAAGGATCTGGAAGATTCTGAACTTCCTGCCTTCCCATTGGTGTGGTAGCAGCATCTTTGAAACGGTTGACTGTCATTACCAGGAGCCAAAAACATACTAGATGAGATGAGGAAAGCCAATTCCAGACTCTAAAAAGAGCCTAGAAGAAAAACTACATCATAACCAAGGTGAATATCCTGAGGACTTCAGGGAAAGCGCTTCTTGAAGCTGTGAGATACTCTTTGGGCATGTGTAATCTTAAGGCTTGAAACCATTTAGCCCCTGGACCCTGTATGTATTCATAAGAGAGTGTGTCCCAGACTTTTTCAGGGAATGTTTTGTATAGGTATACCATTGTAGTAAATATTTGTTTCTAAAAGTTAATTATCTATAACTAATTAATGTAAACTCATAATCATAGGTTGGAGGGAGCTTGAGGGGAGAAAAAAGGGAGACTGAAGGCTGTGAGCTATCACACTAGAAAGTCACCCTTCTCCCTTTTCCCCCCCAAAGCCCTTAGATATGTAAGAGGATATAGCAGCCATGTTCTGGGGACCTATCTCATTAGTGTGAGTGGTAGTTGGGATTATACCTCCAGAGTATGCTCTACAGAAGCAAATACAAAACGCATACAAAATGAATATAAGGTAAATTTGGGTGAGATGGGAGAGGGGATGACATACATTGGCTGGATTGTAGAATGCATGAAGGGAAATAATGCAGATGTAACAAACCTAGACAAATACATTGGAGTAAAGTTGTGAAGATTTAAATGCTAAACAGAGAAGTTGGTATTTGACCTTGGAGTTAAAAGACAGTCACTGACGGGTGATAAGCTCAGATCCATGCTTTAGAAATATCACTTTAGCAGCTATGTGGAGAATGTATTAGAGATGGGAGAGATTTGAAACCGGGAGATCATTTAGGATGTTATTGAAACAGTCCAATTGAGAGATGTGGAATGTTTTAATTACAGTGGTAGGGGTATCAGTGGAGAGAAGAGAGATGAAAGACTGTGAAGGTAGAATCTATAAGATTTGTTCATTGATTGAATATGTGAAGTTAAGTGAAGGCAAGTGAGAATTCAAGGATGACTCCTAGGTAGCAAACCTTTGTTTCTGGAAGAATGAGTGAGTTTGGGAGGAAAAATAATAAGTTCTCTTTTGAACATATTGAGTTCAAGATGCCTATAGTATCTCCAGTTTGAAATATTCAGTAGCAGTTGGTGATGTGATGCTGGCACTCTGAAAGAGACTAGTGCTGGATATGTAAACATGTCAATTAAAAGATGAAATGATTTATATAAAAGTAATTAACCATTTAAAGCTTTTTCTTCTTAATATTTAGTGAAGTCAATAAGTAGTCATTTAACCTTAAGGTTAACAACTCATATATCATTGTAATATTCTATAAATATTAATCCAATGACACTAGTTAGTGCTTATCTATCAGCAAATTTATTGCACCAGACTCTCATTGCTAACCTAAAAGCTATAAGTGTAGATCATATATAGTTAGGTGGCGTATACAGTTAGGCCCTGGAGTAAAGAAGACTTGAGCTCAAATCTAGTCTCAGATGCTTAATAACTGTGTGACTCTGGGCAAGTCATTTAACCTCCTTTTGACTTTTTCCTTATCTGTAAAATGGGAATAATAATATCTACATTTTAGGATTGTTTTGAGGATCAAATGAAGTAATATTTGTAGTCTTTTGCAAACCTCAAGTAAATGCTAGCTGTTCCATTAGATCCATTAGAGGAAAGTAGATTCAATAACCAATCAAGTTCTTTGTTAATATTTTCTTGATTTTAGAGAACTATAAAAAATAAGTTGCTTTACCATGAGACCTCAGAAATAAAGTTAGAATAATCATTTAGAAAATTGCCATTAATTATTTGAAGCATTATAAATAACATTAACAATAACTTACGTAAAAAGAACCCAACCCTGACTCAGACTCTGGGGACCCCTTCTATTGTGGAGTTTGTGCAGACTGAGTTCTGTCATGAGGAAACCTGAGCTCTAAAGAAAAGACAGGTTCTTACTCATTGTCTTTTGGTCTTTATAAATCCCCTATAATTCCCCTATAGGGGAAAATTACTCAACTTTATTTTGGTTTATACCTAGGGTCACCCCAAAGGGAATCAGAAAGGTACTTAACGTATTAGGTAGGTCAGGTATAGGATGACTATTTTATTTCCTGCACTGCAAGGGAAATTCTTGAAACATAAAACATTCATAAACTGACATTGTCAAAGATGATACGATAAACTGTATCTTCTATTATACTTTCCCAGGCTGATACTGGGAAAACATCAAATAATGAAATATCTTGTAGGACTGATGAATAGCCATCTCATCTTCATTTCAGTTTTTGCACAGTCTGAACAACTTCCTTCAGGTGTAAAACTGATAAGTCAGTGCATAGTTTGAGCTCATTTGTCTCTCAATGGTCATTTTCTTTGATAAGAATGTAATTTCAGAAAACTTTCCCTGCTGCCAGTCAGCTCCAATGGAAAGATCTGGGTGTTCCTGTTTTCTGGAAGCATCTATTGCTGTTTAATTCTCTATGCTCAGAAAGAAACACAAGCAGAAGAGGTATTCAGGAGCCTTAAGTTCAGATTCACAGTTGACTAGTCAGCTCAAGTGCTAGCTTATATATGTGAATCCATGCCAGGAATGCCAGGGAGGGATCTTTCTCACAGATAGTCCAAGAGAGAGCATCCACAGTCCCCTCATATCCTCACCAGAAAGACAGCACCAGAGAGTTGAGTCAGTCCACTTAAGATCTACTGTGCCAATGGCCAGTCAATTTGATGTAGCTCCCTCTTCTTGCTAGCATCATGAAGACAAAGGTATTTCTGAGTCATTCCTAAGTCCATCAGCACTGTCCTAGAAAATGGTCAAGGAAACTCAGTTCAGTTCTCCAATCATCTATGGGATGCTTCCTACAAACCATTCTCACCCATGATCCATGGGATATGTTCCAGTTCAATCCAAAGGACAGTTAGGAAGACAATAATTCAAAACAGAAAACTAAAATACTTGCTTATTTGTTCACTCTAAGGAAGAATTTTTTAACTGAAACTAGATCTGAAATGATCTCACCAAAACTATCAGTTTTCATGACTAGAGCCTACCTAAAAATATATTTAAATAGTTGCACCTCTTTTAAAATAAATCTCTGATGAGTTAAATGAGGTAAGGTGTTTAATATATGACCCTGTGTTGAATATTGCAAGAAATACTCATCTCTATTTCTGTCAGTTGTAGCTTGTGTATGAAATTATAAGTTAATTTTGTCTTTGTCCTTTTCTATTTTTTCCTTAGCAGTAGTGCCTTTGAGGCATGCTAAAGGATGTCGAAAGTGACTTTCAGTTTACTTAGAGTCTTCACAAAATTATCCATTCCTACTCTTTATAATTTTAATTGTCAGCTACTAGAAAGACTGAATTATCCCCACTAACAATCCCAAAACAGGAGGCATTTTACATAAGTGATTAATGAAAGCTGAAAGTGGAGAGAAATGAAAAGAGAAGGTAAAACAGAAGGTGAAAGAGCTATAGAAAGTATAGAATGTTAGGAATTGAGAGATCATTTAGTCCAAGATCCCTCATTTTACAGATGTTACTTAACATCATCTCCATAGTTTGTAGAAGAGTTAAGACTAGAACCAAGTCTCCTGACTCACCTCGCCACTCATATTTATCTTTAGATACTGCCTACATTCCCTACTATATCCCTTCCCCTTTACAGGGAACCATCACTTGTAGGGGGAATTTTAATAGGAGGGAAAACACAATTCAGTAAAAAAAATCTCATAAATGCTGTATTTTATATCCATGGTCTCCCAACTTTGCAAAGAAGGTCAACCTTGATCAATAATAATCAAAACATTCAGCTTTTATTATTTTGTTGCTTCTGTCTTTTCCATTTGCATTGTTATAGTCATTGTATATATTGTTTCTCTGGTTCTGTTCTTCTGGTTCCCTTCTTAGCTCAAACTTTTCTATATTCATCATTCCTTTCAAAAGCATTTTGTGATTTTCTGTAGTAATCATTGCTTACAGAACACTAATATCCACTCATATTCATGGGTCATAACATACTTAGCTATTCCTCAGATGATAGAAATCTACTTTATTTCCAGTTTTTAGTTGCTATAAAAAGTGCTGCTATAAATATCTGTGGTATACAGTGATTTTCTTTTTAACAATGACCTCCTTAGATTATATATAAAGGGTAATCCCATTGAAAATAATTATGAAATGTGTAAAATATCTGAGAGTAAATCTACCATAACACTGTCAAAACCTATACAGATCTAATTACAAGATAGTACTTAAAGAAAAAGAGAAGGACAAGTAACTGGAAGGATATGGCTGGGTTATGCCAATATAATTAAAACAATAATATTACACAAATTAGCTGACAGTAACTACCAAAGAGAGACTTTATAAAATCAAGCAAAATTATAACAAAATTCTATTGGAAGAAGAAAGGGAAATAGTAGGAAGATGAAGGAAGAGCAGCACTTTCAGACTGATATAATAAAGTAATAATTAATGAAACTCTTAGCTTTTGGTTAAAAATTAAAAATCAGGACTGTGAAACAGACTACATAATAACTGAATGGACTAGAAATAATTGAACTCAATAATTAAATATTTGATAAACCTGAAGACATAAATTGCCTAAGAAAGAATTTCTTCTTTGATAAGAATTGCTGGGAAAAACAGATAAGTCTGGCAAAAATTAGCTTAGAGCTGCATAATAAACTATATGTCACAATAAACTTGGAATGAAGACATGACCTTAATATTAAAGGTCATACCAAAAATAGTCATAAAAGAAAACCAAATTAGGTACCTTTCAAAGGTATGTATAGGTGATGAATTCTTAAACAAATATGGGGTTCAAGCAATAACAAAAAACAAAATGCTATAGCTAATTTTAATTACATGAAACAAGTGCTTTTACATAAATAAAATTGATGGAACTAAGGTAGAAGGGAAGAATTCAGCTAGGTGAATATACCAAATATCTCTTATAAGGGTCTGACCCAAGATATAAACAATTAACAGAAATTTGTAAGACCAAAAGTAATTCCCCTAAAGATAAATGATAAGGACATTTTCAAAAGGATCATATGAAAGACTCCTCCATTTCACTAATAAAGTGTCAACTCACAAACAAGCAATAGTTAACACTGAAGAAGCTGTGGAAACACAGGCATGTTGATGCCCTGTTTGTGGAGCTGTGAAGTAGTCCAACCATTTTGGAATTTGGAATTATGCTAAGAAAGTGATGAAAATTACTCTACCTTTTGACCTAGATATTTCCATTGCTAGGCATATAACCACAAATAGATTAATGGTCATGATATTTCTTGACCCTCTTGTCTATTTATATTGATGCTAATTTCAACAAGTTATTAGACATTGATTGTAAAGCTTACCTATAATAGTACCAACTTTCTTTTTGGAAATTATTTCTTTGAACACACTGAGCGGAAGTATATCAAAAACATGGGAGCACATTGGAGTGAGTGTTTAGCTTCCTTTGTTTTTCCATTAAAAGGGGAAGTGGGTAGAAAGGTCAAAGAATCATTCGTCCTATAGGTTGTTCTTGACTCTTCTGGATTCTCTGACTAGCCTAGAGAAAGCCAGAAGCTTGATTTTAGGAAGAATCTTTGAGTCTGGGCATCTATAATTTGACCTATTTAATTATTTTAATATGTGACTTTAGATTATCATTGATGTTAAAGACTATTCAGTCCCCTTTCCTCCTCAGAAACTTCTCTGGTGGGACTTCTGGCTAAGATAGTGAAGTAATCTGGAACAAAACAGCTCACCTCTAATAAAATTGCTCCATCAAGAATGGGAAAAGACAACCAGACTGGGTAATGACTAAGAAATCCAAGCTCTTCTTCTTAGCGCCATCTTGTCGACTTCCATTGCGCCATGAGAGCCAAGTGGAGGAAGAAGCGAATGCGTAGGCTGAAACGCAAGAGAAGAAAGATGAGGCAGAGGTCCAAGTAAGCAGACTGTGCTGACCACGGAGGCCACGGGAGCAGCTATGGAATGACCCTTGGTGACATTCTCAGGAGAGACATCACCCAGCTTGGGGAGGACTCCACCAGCTCCATCATCTGACACCTCTCTGACAAGAGACCATGCTATCATTTCATGCAGATTGCACTTAGCTGACTCCTGACTTTGTGCCATGGGACTCTGTCATTCCGGACTGATTGTTTTCTCTGTGGCTAAGTGTAGCACGTCTGTGTAAATAAATCCTCGCTACTTTCTTGTTTGAAAAAAAAAAAAAGAAAAGAAATCCAAGAAGAAATGCATTATGTGTGTTTTCAGCCCAAATTAAAGTGCAAAGAAATAGCTAGAAACCTTCAGGCACTAAGGAAGGGGTCAAGCCAGAAAAGCCTGGCTCCAAGAGTGTTGAGGATGGAAAGCATCCAGGATGGGGATCAGGAGTGAGCCAGGGTCACCTGGAGCCTTAAGCTATGCTGTCCTGACTATAGTCCAGAGTCAGATGATCGCAAAGCTGGAGGGCAGCAATCAGACTGTGTTCTAAAGTTCTGAAAGTTTATAATGTACTGTCCAGAGCAGTTCCTAGGGTCCCTGTAGAGCATAATACTTAGTATCTTTAGGAAATAGTGGCAGGACCTTAGATAATACAGAGCAGTACCAAACACCATTCCTTACAGATATATGCATATTTTGACACAGAGTCCCAGTTCAGGAAGTAAGATTAGAGTAAAAAGCAAACACTAACAGTTATTTTTTGTTAATGTTGTGGATACAAGGATGCTCTAGGCAAGTAAATAACTCCACAAGATCTACAAAGAGATCCCAAAACAAAAACATAGTTGACCACAAGGTCAAGCAAAATTCTTGGGGGGGAATGAAGAAGTGTTTGAAAATTGTAATATAATGGAATGATACTTAGAGAAAAGAATTGAAGTAGCAAATAGCTTGATACAGGAAGCACAAAATCTCAGCCAATTAATTCCACAAAAATTACAATGGACCACATAGAAATAAATTACTCCATGAGAAAATAAGAAATAATAAAACAAAACCAAAAGATTGAAAAAGGGAAGAAAATGTAAGTTACCTCTTTTTGTTGAAACATTTAATTTTAAGACCTCGAATTTCAGATCCATTCCCTTCCTACCTTGTCACCCATTCCCTCTGGGAAGATAAGTAATTCAGTATGTGCTGTACATGTATAGCTATGCAAAATATTACCATGGTAGATATATTGTACAAGGCTGCTTATAATTCCCTCCCACCCATCCCGCCCCCCACCTCATCCATTCCCTACTTGATCCTGTCCCTCTTCTATAGTGGGTACTTCCAACCTCTCCTCACCCCAAGGATGCCCTCCCATTCATCATCCCTCCTCTCATCCTCCTTCCCCCTATTCTGCTGCAGGTTGAGATATCCGATTTAGTATGTATGTCATTCTCTCCCTGAACCAAATTCAATGAGAATGTGGTTTTGCCTTTTTGCCTTCCTCTTCTTCCCCTCCTCTGCAGCCACTTCCCCTTGCTTCTTCTACATGAGATAGTTTACCCTACCCTGTCTCTCCCCATCTCCTCTTGCCACTTTCCTCTCTCACCTCATAATTTCACCCCTTAGGTATTATCCCTTCCCAACAAATTCAACCCATGCCCTCTATCCATGTATACCTGTAAACATATATACACACATTCACATATGTATTCATATGACCATATACCCTTCTTCCATTATTTTCATACTGAGAAAGGTTTCATCAGTCACGGTTATTGTTTTTCCATGTAGGAATGTAAATAGGTCAACTTTGATAAGTTCCTTTTGATTTCTTTTCCCTGGTTACCTTCTCAGGCATCTCTTGCTTCTTTTGTCTGGATGTCGAATTTTCTATTCAACTCTGGTTTTTTCCTCAGGAACGCTTGAAAGTCCTCTGTACCACTGAATGACCATATTTTCCCCTGAAACAAAATAATCAGTTTTACTGGGTAGGTGACCCCTGGGTTCAGTCCCAGCTCTTTTGCCCTCTGGAATATCGTATTCCATGTCCTTCAATCCCTCAGTGTAGAAGCTGCCAGGTCCTGGGCTATTCTGATTGTGTTTCCACAATATTGAAATTGTTTCTTCCTGGCTGCTTGTAGTATTTTCTCCTTGATCTGGGGATTCTGGAACCTAGCTATAATATTCCTGGGAGTTTTCTTTTTGGGATATTTTTCAGGAGGTGATTGGTGGATTCTTTCAACCTCTATTTTGCCCTCTGGATCTAAAACATCAGGGCAATTTTCCTTGAGAATTTCTTGAAGGGTGATTTCTAGGTTCTTTCTTTGATCATGGCTCTCAGGTAGTCCAATAATTTTCAAATTATCTCTCCTGGATCTATTTTCCAGGTCAGTGGTTTTTCCCATGAGATATTTCACATTGCCTTCTATTCTTTCATTTGTTTGGATCTGCTTAACAGCATCTTGATTTCTCATAAAGCCATTAGCTTCCATTTGCTCCAGTCTAACTCTGAAGGAATGAATCTCCTCAGTGAGCTTTTGGGATTGTTTTTCCATCTGGCAAATTCGACTTTTTAAGGCATTCTTCTCCTCATTGCCCTTTTGGGCCTCCTTTGCCATTTGACCTAGTCTATTTTTTAAGGTGTTGTTTTCCTCAGTCAGGCTGTTGACCCTCATTTCATACTTTTCCTGCATCCTTCTCATTTCTCTTTCCAATTTTTCCTCCACTTCTCTTATTTTATTTTTAAAAATCCTTCTTAAGGTCCTCTATGGCCTGTAACCCGCTCATATTTTCCTTTGGGGCTTTTGGAGGAGGATTTCTGACCTCACAATTCCCTTCCTGTTCTATGCTTCGATCCTCTTTGCCCCCAAAATAGGAGTCCAAGGTTGCATTTTTCTGTTTATTTTGTTTCCTTTGCCTTGACATGTTGCCACTTAATTACTTGACTTTTGGGCTTGTTGCCACAGTAGAACTCTGCCACCAGACAGGAGAGCTTTCGCCCAGAACGTTGGGGTCTTCACAGCTTTCTGGCAAGCTGTAAACCCACCCACGACCTCCCCCCCAGATCACAATCCAGATCCAGGGAGGTTAAAGCAAGAGCGATTACCCCCCCAAGACTGATTGCTGGATCTCCCTACGGTTCGCAGGCCAGGAGCTGGAGCTGCCACTGAAAACTACAAAATGGCGTGTCTCCTCAGCAGCTTCTAGCCCCCAGGGGAGGAAGCCGATGCGTTCCCCAAATACTGGTCCCAAAGTCCATAGGGCACTAACCTCTCACTTTGTCCTAGGCATATCTGAGTTGATAATTCAGGAGTTTCCACAGCTGCTGGTGTTCTGGGGTCCCTCCAGCCAGCTGCTGGCCCTGCCGCCCTGGGGCTAAAACTGCGACTCATGTGGACCTGGGCTTGGCTCTGCATCCCAGAGTGCTGTGCTGGTCCTTCCTGCAGGGCTGCTGGGCTGTCCTTAGTGGGAGGTTAGCTTCTCTGTGTCATTGTGTGGGTTCTGGGACTCCAGAAGTAGTTCAGAGTCCCCTTTTACATAGTTTGGAGGTGATCTGGGGGGAGAGTGCCTTGGACGCACTGTTTCTATTCCGCCATCTTGGCTCCGCCCCTTCAACCATTTTCTTACAGCATGAAAGCACAGCATCATATTCAAACTTGTCCAGTCATTCAATTGATGGACACCCCCCTCCCCCATTTTCAATTCTTTGCCACCACAAATGGAGCTGCTACAAACTTTTTTTATAGAGCTGGGTCTTTTCCCTCTTTCTTTGATATAGTAGAGGAATGACTGGGTTGAAGGATATACAGACTTTAATAGTTTTTTGGGAAAAGTTCCAAATTGGTTTCCAGAATGCCTGGACTATTTCACAGTTCCACTAATAGTGCTTTAAAGCACCTCTCTGCCCACAGTCTTCCCAGCAGTTGTTATTTAACTCCTTTATCAAGTTTGCCAATCTCATGGTGTTCAGTGATGCTTACGAGTTTTTTTATTTGCATTTCTCTAATCATTAGTGATTTGGAGCATTTCTTCATATGGCTATTGAAAGAATGAATATGTTACTCCGAAAACTACCTATTCATAGCCTTTGATCATTTATCAATTGGGAAAGGTTCTTATTCTTAGCATTTTTCATTCATTTTTCACTTTATTTTTCATAAGTTCTTAATGATGTCTTCTGTTTCTACATGATTAGCTATCCCTAGTGTCTTTTCTTTTCCCATTCACAGAAAGAATTATTCTATGTAGCAAAAAGTATTCATTTTAGAAGAGGAACCGATGAATATATTAAAAAACTCACAAAATGTGCAATGTGCAACCTTGCACTTCTCACCTGCACAAAGGGCTATCTTTTTCAACATGTCTTCTTTCTATTTGATGTTTATAATTTTGATACATCCATTTTTTATTTCTTGGTATGTGACGTCTCTCCACCCCCTCCCTCAATTCCATTATTGTAGTTACTATATATATATATTTGGTTCCGCCTTCATTCTGAATCAGTTAATGTACATTTTTGCATTCTCTGTATTCATCACACACAGAATTTCTTATATCACAGTAATATTGCATTGTATTAATATACCACAATTTGTTTAGTCATTTCTCAAATAATAGACATCTATTTTATTTCCAATTCTTTGCTATATGAAAAAGTGCTTCTATAAATATTGTGGTGTCTATGGGGACTTAATTCTTATTGATAGCTTCCTTGGGGTATAAAGCCAATAATGGAGTCTCTGGTTCAATGATTGTAGATATTTTAGTCACTTTATTTTCATAATTCCAAAATTGCTTTCCAAAATACTTGTACCCAGGGTGGCTAGGTGGCACAGTGAGTAAGAGTGCCGGCCTTGGAGTTAGGATGACCCGAGATCGAATCTGGCCTCAGAAAATGAGCACCCATACATAAATAATGACTAGCTGTGTAACCTTGAGCAAGTTACTTAACCCCAATTGCTTTAAAAAAAATACTTGTACAGATTCACAGTTGTACCAGCAACATATTAGTGTGCTTGTCATTCCATAAACCCTCCCAAATTGACTACGACATTTTGTGTAATCTTTACCAATTTGCAGGATGTGAGATAAAACTTTGGAGTTTTTCAATTTGTATTTCTTTTATTATTTGTGATTTGAAGTATTCTTTCATGTGCTTGGGAATTCTTTGCAATTTGTCTCTTGTGAAATGTTTGTTCATATCCCTTGACTAATTATATATTGGACGATGACTTTTAGTCTTATATGTATATACCAATTTATAATTATAATAGCTTTTATACATAATATGTAATCTTATATAATTATGATCTTGGGTACTCATATGTAATATATTATAGAATTATGTATTCGATCTAACCATATGAAATTAAATATTATATTACATATAATCATAAGTAATATTTATTATATATGGTTATATATCTTGGATAGACAGATAGGTAGAGCTGGGCCTAGAGTCAGAAAGATGAGTCTTCCTGAGTTCTAATCTGGTCTCAGACACTTACTAGCTGTGTGACTCTGGGCAAGTCACTTAACTTTGTTTGCCTCTGTTTCCTCATCTATAAAATGAGCTGGAGAAGGAAATGGCAAACCACTCCAGTAATCCAAACAGCATTACAAGAGTTGTACTTGACTGAAATAGCTCAACAACAACATATCTTGGATACTAAACCCTTATCAGAGATATTTGATCATTTTTTTTACCTTTGTCCACTTCCCTTCTCATCCTGAATATATTAATTTTGTCTATGCAAAAGATTTTCAGTTTCATGTGATCAAAATGATCTATTCTATCTTTTTAAATTACCTCTATCTTTTGTTTGGCTAAGAATACATACTACCTAATGTCTATTTAATATATACTTCTCTCTCCAAAGCTACCAATGATCTTTAATTTGCCAAAACTCATTACCTTTTCTCAACCTTCATTTTTCTTTACCTATAAGAAGCCTTTGGCACTGTTGGCCAGTCTCTTCTTTAGTATCATCTCTCCTCTGGCTTTTCTTGATGTTGCTTTCTTTTAGTTTTCCTCACTCTCTGACTGTTCCTTCCTTATTGGGTCATCATTGTATACTACCTATAGTTGTTAGATGTATATAATCTTCAAATTTTACTATAGTATGATCACAAGAATTAAGGAGGAGAATTCATTTAGACTATATTGTGCAATATGGTTTCATTTTTGATAATTTCAGTCTTTTTCTCTCCTTATTTTCCCCTATTATTTACTTTCTGACTCTCTAGTTCTCTCCCCTCTGATAGTAGTTTTCTTGGGGGCTGAATCTTAAAGGGTTACAACTTCTCTCACACTAATTCCTGGTACACAAGTCTAGACCTCTGTCCCAAGTGACTTTGATGAACATCTGGCCCTAGATGTACACTGAGTAGTTTTCCTCAGGCTTAGTGGAGTGCCCCTTCCCTCCTCCAAACATACACAAAACACTATTTCCTATCCCAAGATCCTTTCCCTACTCCTTTTCCTTCATTCTCTAGTCTGGCACCAGTAGTTCAGAGAGCTGTTGGTGCTACAGGGTTGATTTTTGTAATTTGGGTCTCTGACACTCTGAGAAGAGGAATGGTTGGATGTGGCATTGAGCTCTCCAGAGACACACTGGCTGGCTATCTGTCCTGGCCCAAACAGGCTTTTGTATCTAGGATCAGACATCTAGATAGCACTAAAAAGAGGGAGAGGAAACCAAGGTGTGGGGTTGGGTTTTGTTTTGGTCCTGTGTGAGTAGTCTAGTGTAGCCTAGTTTCTGGTAGCATGAAGCATGGGGGAGATGTGCTGAATGAGCTCACTGTAGAAGTCAGTTCATGGGTTGGTTGGTTAGTTTGTATTTTTTTCTGGATTCTGGGTGTCCTAAACCATGGAAACATGGAAACAGCTGAAATTTCTTTATCTTTGGGACATATTTTTGTTTTGGAAAGGTTTGAATGGTTGAGGAGAAAGATAAGCATAGTTTTTGAAATGCTAAGTTTGAGATGTCTATGGAATATCTACTGTGAAAAGTTGGAGATCGGGGCAGCTAGGTGGCACAGTGAGTAGAGTCCTGGCCCTGAAGTCAGAAGGACCTGAGTTCGGATCCGGCCTCAGACACTTAACGAACACACAAACAAAAAAAAACCTAGCCGTGTGCCTTTGGGCAAGTTACTTAACCCCAATAGCCCTCCAAAAAGCAAAAAAAAAAAGAAAAGTTGGAGATGTGTGACTGGGGCTTCAGAGAGAAATTAGGGCTGGATGTGCATAGAGATGATTATTAAAGTCAAGGGAGCTGATGAGGTCACCAAGTGAGAGAGTGTAGAGAAAGAAGTGACAGGCTCAGATCAGACCCCCAAATAGTGCATGATAAGGATGATGAACCAACAGGGAGGACAGAAAAGAAGCAGTCAGAAATCTAGGAAAAGCAAGAAAGGAGAGTATCCTGGAGGAGAGAGTGGTCAACAGTTCCAAAGGCTACAGATAAGTCATGAAAAATGAGGGTTGAGAAAAGGTCATAAATTTGGCGATTAAAAGATTATTAGTAACTTTGGAGAGAATAGTGTATACTAAATAGACATTAGATAGCATATTGAACTGAGAAAACAGAAACACATTTAGGGAGCTGGTAGAATAATTAGGTTTTAACCAATCAAATGTAAAATCCACTAAGTTTTTAACAATAGCTCTGATTCACAAAGAGGTGAACTTCTTCTTCCTCTGAGATAGTGCAGATGTCTTATTCTGGGGGAGTGACATAGAATGATAAAGTAAAAAATAGTTAATCTACTCCATTATTCTAATGTGACTAGAATAGTTCAGATTTATAAAGCTATGAAGTTCCATCTGGGCAAAATAAATACACGGCCTTAAGTGACCTTTTTTTGAAATAGAATTCTACACACTGGATGAGAGGTCTTAATAAAATAACTAGGAAACATGTGATTAAAAATTATAGATACATCTTTTATAATCAGCAGGTGGCATAGATTTTATGAGTTAAGTGTCAACTTCCAACTTTAGTGATACATGATCCTCTTCAATCAAGCACATGGTATATATTTTGAAATATTAATTCTATTTGGTCATTAGATTCTGAAAATATTTATAAGATTTCCATGCTTATGTTTAGATACACTGACAGTCTAAACTCCACCTATATCAACCTACCAGCCTATAGACCCTAAACAAATCTGGATGAAGTACAGCTTCTAGGTATTCTGTCTGTGTTTTATGGTTGTACTTAAATATATCCATATATGTAATGCTTATATTAACTATATTGTTCTATTTAATAAATCAATCAATCAACATTTATTGAGTGGTAGGCATACTCACTACAGAAACAGATGAAATAGTCTGCCTTTAAGGTTCAATGAGTTTATATAATATAGGAAATGTTTACATTTGCAAATAAACAAATATATTTATACAGCAATATAAATATTATGTTTGCATATGTATGCATATAGATTTGATTACAACTATGAACCACAAAATATCTTTATCTAAATATGTATACATATAGAGAAATATAATGCATGTATCTAATTATTCAAACCTTTCTCTCAAGTAAATTTCCCATCTGCTGTTTCAAATTTCAATAAACTTTATATTTTCCCTTAAGACCAAAGTAGAAGTATGATGTTAAGTTTAACATAGAAAAGGAAGTTGCTTTTTCAGCTGATCCAACCATATGTGCTAGCCTAAAAGAAAGATATATTTTATGATATTTGACCATTGGTTACATCCTAAACTTTTACATTGTTTCCTGGATCATTCCCACTGCAATGTTTTCTTCCACTCCCGTGTTTTTCATGTGGAAAGCAACACATGGGTGACATTTAAAAAGCAATGTGTCATTTAGGGGAGGCAAGAACTTGGTAAAGAATTAAGCAGAAATAAATTGATGTTATTATAAATACTACCTGAAATTATATATTTGTTTCAAACAAGATCCAGAAGCCCCTTTTCTCAGGTCTGTCAGTCCTCAATACAATTATTATAATTTCTGTTTAAGTCACTACCTGAAAAGAATTTGTCTCTGACTTATTGATTGAAGAACTTCCTGCTAAGCAGACACATAAAAACATATCATTCCCCTTACTGATCTAGCACTTTTAAGATTTGAAGAGCAACTTATATGTACTTCATTTGAGTCTGAAACTGAAATAAGTGTTATAATTTTGTAGACAAGAAAATTGATGTTGCTGTCTGATCTTTCTCTGGATTTTCACATTTCATGATAAGTTAACCTTTATTATTTAAATTATTCATCCATGGGAGATATTGTTTTCTGCTCTATACTTTGTTTTAGTCTGTTATGGAGAATAATAGTAGAATCAATAGTCTAGAGCCCTAACCACCAACCTATTATTTTTTTTTACCAGAATATATTTGGTTACTTGCAGGGCCCCAAAGGATTTCGAGTTGTATTTAAATCTGCTTTCAGGCAAGTGGGTTAGAGTAAGAAGTAGTTCGAGAAATCTCTGAAATATGTTCTTAATCCATAGAGTAAACAATGTCTATGTGACACCGTTGAGCTTATCCCGTACTCTGGGAATGATAGTAATCAAGTGAAAAAAAAAAGTAAAACAATCTGTGAAATTTAGAAAACAGACCACTTGATGAAACATAACTCCACTAAGATATGTGAAGTACTGACAGACTGTTACATAAGCTTGAATTTATTTTAATAAAGCTAGAAGGGCAGATGTCATAGCTGTTCCTGGAAATCTTTTTGGGATTTCCCGGATATGTTCCCATTAAATTAAAAAAAAAGTACCTACTATATTGTGCAACATATAACTGACTAATTTATATTATGTTACCTCTCACAGCTGACTCAGGTTCAGTTGTTATAAAAGGGATTCATACTCAGCTAAGCAGCATGTAAAAGTCATATGCAAACAAGCTTCTCTGTGCAGGACACCCAACAGCCTCAGGAAGGTCACATAGGTCAAGCTGATTACCTCCTCCAGCTCTGGCAAGCCAAGGGCTCAGCTGGGTTACCCGAGTTCACAAAAAGCTACTGACATGCAGCTACATTGCTTACTCATTATTAGATCAACAAGACATTGTCTGGGTCTCCAGTTAACTCTTGGGTGTCTGGTTTGAAGAGGATTTCCTAACAAATTAAGTGGTTTACAGAAATTCAGGATGTGCTCATAGGTTTATTAGGAAGCAGCCAAGTAAATCTTGAATCCGTTTGTTTCCAGAAATGACCATGCAGGGGAAGAACCTGTGTCTTCAAACAAGATAAAATTCTTTTAGAAACACCAAACGAAAAATAACAAAACAAATCTAAATTTCTAACAGTTCTGACTTATGGAGCACATTATATGTTTATTTCTGAATGGAAGAGAATGTTCCAAAGTACAATTTCAAGTCTTTATTTATTAAAGACTATTCATTTGTGATTTGAAATACTTAAATTTCTTTTGCCATCCTCTGTCACATGAAAATGCATTCTCTCATTTTGTCTGTGTAAAATTAGGATTAGGAAAAATTTAATCACTATATAATAAATAAATCTACATTATAAGACAGGTAGGATTAGCATTATACATTCTTAACAGAGGACACATAGGGACTCTGTATGGTAAAATTTCAAAGAGCTAATTTGTTTTTATTCTGATGCATTATAATTCAAAGAAATAATAAAAATAACTCATGTTTATATAGCACTTTATGGTTTGTAAACTGCTGTCCACACTGCGGCCTTGGTAAGCAGAGTTCAAATATTACTATCCTCATTTTATAGAAGCAAAAACTGAGTCTCTTTAAAGGTTAAATTAGATTTTAGCATCACATGAGCAACAATTTCTCTGATCCTCACAACCTCTCAAACCTCTCCAAAAAAGAAATTATGGGCCATCAATAAAGCAACTTCCATGGTATCCATGCTCTAGAACACCCAGAAGGCAAGAGAAGATTTAAAAACAATACAAAACAAGCCCTCCCCCAAAATTATGAACTGCAGCTCAATGACCCTAAGCTCACTCAGTACCTCTCCCTCACCTCCCATCCTACTAGCAGATAAGGTAAACTAGCAGACCTAAAACTCAACACAAGCTTATAGTAAAGCCCACCCTGAGAGTGCAGTTCCTCTTCCCACTTTCCAATATTGTGAAGTCCTGGGTTACAGGCTGTAGATATTTGCCCTGGCCACAACAGCCTCACAAAACAGTCTCAGGTCTTTAGTGGCAAAAGGTGGGAGCAAACCCATAGCACCAGGACGGACAACTCCATGAAACCAGCCCAATAGTTCAGCTGCCATAGGCCAGATGACTAAGAAACAGAATGAATGAGACAGGGTACCAAAACAGGATGCCTTTTGTGGTGAAGAATATGTAGCAATGCTACAAAGATGGGGACCTTGCTGAGTCATGGTCTGAAGCGGTTGGAACTTGAAAAGTCTATTCATCTTACCTTGGGGTGGGGAGGGGGAATTCTTGAGAACAATTGGCACCTGGGGGAGTGGGACAGCATGAATTCAGGAAGGAGATTTTGAGGCAAATGGGGGGAAAATGTTAACCAAGGAACACTATAGATTAGCAGATAGCTGCATAATAGGAGACATGGTGGGCAACAGGTCCTATCATGAGGCAATGTCCTCCCTGACACTTGAAATAATTGGCAGTATTCTATGAGTGAGACACAATGGAAAAAGGGAATCTATGGGGCAAGTTCTAAAAGGGAGGAGGATAAATCCCCCTAGAAGGTATAGTCTAGAATTAGTATTTTCAAGGTTTTGATTGCATGAGGAATACAGAGAGAAAAGATTGATTGGATAATTATAGGGCTTATGAATCAGAGAATGACGATCTAAAGTAGAAAGAAAGAGATGATGAATAATGAAAAGAATGAGAGGAATCCTTTTTGGTTTTTTTTGTTTTTTTTTTGCTTTTTGGAGGGCAATTGGGGTTAAGTAACTTGCCCAAGGTTACACGGTTAGGTTTCTGTTTGTGTTTGTTAAGTGTCTGAGGCCGTAGGAATCCTTTTTGAAAAGGGATACAAAATTAAATTTAAAAAAAATTAATGAATAGAAAATAACTGTTGGAAGATGGCAGATTAGGGGAGGCCCAACATTCCTTCTCAAGCAACTTTAAAATAATTCCACAAATCAAATTTTGGCCAACAAAGGGTCGGGATGAGAAATTTTCCCAAACCTAAGAAAATTTACAAGGCTGGCAGGAGAAGTTTGTGGCATCAGGGTGGGGGACTGTCTGGAGTGTGCAGTTATGGCAACAATAGCCAAGGAGAAGCTTTAGGAGCTCTCAGTCCAGAGATGGTAAGGAGGGCAGACAACTGGTCAGAAAGAACACAATCCAGGAAAATAGTAATCATTCCTATTCCAGGATCACGTCACCTCAGAAGCAAGAAAAACATTCAGATTCCAAGAACTAGTTCTGAAACCAGGAGCATAAAAAATCTTGAAGCTTGGGACAATGCCTGCCCAACCCCAGATGAGTAAAGCACAACTTTAACATAAAGTTCAAAGTCAAGAAGTAAGCTAGAGAAATGAAGAAACAATAACATCAAAAAAAAAAAAAAACAGGATTTGACCATAAAAGACTAATATGGTGAGAGGGAAGACCAAGACATAAACTCAGAAAAAGATAATAATGTGAAAATAGTTACAAAGAAGCCTCAAAAAGAAATGTTAATTGGACCAAAACTCAACAAGACTTTCTAGAAAACTTTTTTTTAAGGGATAAGAATAGTAGAGGAAAATGGGGAAAATAAATAAAAGGAATGCAAGAAAATTTTTAAAGAATAATGGCTTGGTGAAAAGAGGCACAAAAATACTGAAGAAAATAACACCTTAAAAGTACAATTGTTATAATAGTAAAAGAGACACAAAAATCCACTGAAGAGAACTCCTTAAAAAGCAGAATTTGCCAAGTGGAAAAGTGGGTAAAATAGTTCATTGAAGAAAATAATTCCTTAAAGTTAGAATTGGGCAAGTGGAAGCTAATTCCTCTATGAAACATCAAGAATCAATCAAACAAAATTTAAAAAATGAAAACATAGAAGAAAATGTGAAACACTTCATCAGAAAAACAATTGATCTGGAAAACAAGGAGAGATACTTTAAGAATTGTTGGACTACCTAAAAGATCAAAGAAAGAGCCTAGACATCATCTTTCAAGAAATTAACAAGGCAAATTACCCTGATAAATTAGGTTCAGAGGGTAGAAATTAAAAGATTCCACTGGTCTCCTTCTGACCTCCCCAAATGAAAACTCCCAGGAATATGATAGTCAAAATCCAGATCTCCCAGGTCAAAAAGAAAATACTTCATGCAAACAGAAACAATTCACATATGATGGAAACACAGTCAAGATCACATAAGACTTACTTATTGGCTTCCATGTTAAAGGAACAGAATGTGATATGAATATGATACCGATATGAATATTATATATACATATGTATATATGAATATGATATTCTGAAAGGTAGAGGAAGTAGGATTACAACCAAGAATAACCTACCCAGCAAAACTGAATATAATCTTTCAGAGGAAAAAGTGGATATTTAATGAAAAGGAGAACTTCAAGCATTCCTAATGAAAAGACCAGAGCTGAATAAAAAAGATGGCATTCAAACACAAGACTCAAGAGAAGCATTAAAAAAACAAACAAACATGAAAGAGTAATCATAAAAGACTCAATAAAGTTAAACTATTTACATTCCTTTATGGGAAAATGATACTTGTAACTCCTAAGAACTTTATCATTATTAGGGTAGTTACAAGGTGTTTACATGGACAGAGTTACATGGACAGGGTGTGAGTTGGCTATGCTGGAGCAATCTCCAAGAAAAATGAAGGGATGAGAAAGAGAAATGCACTGGGAGAAAGGAGAGGCAGAATGGAGCAAATTTTCTCACACAAAAGAGGAGTGCAAGGAAGAGCTTTTACAATAGGGGGTAAGAGGTGTGTTTGGTGGGCAAGACTTGAGCCTTATTCTCTTTGGAATTGGTTTAGAGAGGGAATAATATGCATACACACAGGAACACTCAGTTGCATATGGAAATGCAACTTACCCAATAGGAAGAGAAGGGGATAAGAGAAAGAGGATAAAAAGGAGGGTGGATTAAGGGGGGCAATGATTAGAAGAAAAATAGGCTTTTGAGGAGGAACAGGAGCGAGAAAGAGAGACAGATAGACAGAGACAGTGAATGAGAGAGAGAGAAATACACAGTACTGTGAATGTGAATAAAATGAGCTCACACATGAAAGGAAAGCAGCTAGTGGAATAGAAGAGAAATGAGAATCCAACAATATGTTATTTACAGGAGACACACTTGAAATAGAAAGACATACACAGAGTTAAAATAAATGACTGGAGCACAGTCTAATGTATGTCAGATGAAGTAAAAAAAAAGAGGCAATACAAAGCAAAAGTAAAAAATAGACCTGATTAAAAGAGATAATCAGGGAAATTACATTATGCTAAAAGGTACCATAAAAAATGAAGTAATATAAAAAAAGGTTTATATCAAGTTTCTCTAATAAAAGCCTCATTCTCAAATATATATTGAGTATAGAACTGAATCAACTTTATAAAAAATAAAAGACATTAACTCAAAGAAAAAAAAACGCTATCCACCTCCAGAAAGAGAATTGATAAACTCTGAGTGCAAATTGAAGTATAATTTTCTCACTTTATTTTTCTTTATTTTTTAAAAAAAAACATGGCTATTAGGAAATATATTTTACATCATATCAAATGTATTATTGACACTATATTGCTTGCTTTTTTCAATGGGTGGAGAAGAGTGGCAGAGAGAGGGAGATAATTTGGAATTCAAAAAAAGAAAGAATATATGTAAAATAAATAGATAGATGAAAGGTTAAAAAAACAACTTATTTGAATAGAAAAAAACCCTAATGAATAGGACTAAATGAGAGGGGAAAAAAACAGATAACCAGATAAAAGAATTCTACAACCAGATAAAAGCAAGAGAAAAAAAGAAACTGATAAACAAAACCCCAAAGGGGTAACAAATGAGAGAAGGGGATCAGAAGTGAGAAGAGTGCCAATGGGGTAAAGGTCACCTTAAAAAAGTTTAAGGTGGGGTGGCTAGGTGGCGCAGTGAGTAAGAGCACCGGCCTCAGAGTTGGGATGACCTGGGATCGAAACCGGCCTCAGAAAATGAGCACCCACACATAAATGATGACTACCTGTGTAACCTTGAGCAAGTTATTTAACTCCAATTGCTTTAAAAAAAAGTTTAAGGTAAAGTAATTTTTATAGGAAGAGGGAAAAATTTATAACTTGAAAAATAATTTTAGATGGATAAAATATAAACTAGAAACATAACTTTAAATGTGAATGGATTAAACAATACAATAAAACAAAAAGCAACAGATTGGATAAGAAAACAAAACCCTGCAGTCTGTTACTTATAAGAAACTTAAAAAAAAAAACAATGATGTATACAAAATAAAATTGAGGGGATGAAAAAAAATTTACTATCGAGCAAGTGAATCCAAAAAAGCTGACATGGCATGCTATTTGACAAGCAAAAACAAACATTCAAAAAATAAGAAGGAATAAACAATGAAATTACATTTTCCTGAAATGAATCACAGACAATAAAACACTATGACTAACAGCCATATATGCTACAGTGCTTTAGCATTCAAATTCATAAAGGAAATATCTGAGCTTGAAGAACACATAGACAATCACACAATATTGACAGGAGACTTTTTAATATCCCTCTCAGTTTGGGTTAGTCTAACATAGACCTGCACAACATATGGCCCACAGGCTGTTTGCAGCCTGCCAAAGGATTTTGGGAGGCTATGTGCCCATTGCAACCAAGCATCATCACTCTCTAGTCTATGTGACCTGCAGCAACCAACCATTGTCAGTCTGTCTCTACTCTAACCTTTCATAGGATTTGCAAAAACCAGCCATTGCCAGTCTATCTCCAATCTAATCTAACTACAGCCTGAAGAAGTTTAAAAGTTATATAGTTCTGGTCTAACAGAAAGATAAGCAAAAAGAAACAAATGAAACTGAACAAATTCCTAGAGAAACTATTTAAGATATATAGGAGTTATTTTAAATGGGACATATTTCTCACCATCACATGGAATTTTTATAAAAATTTGCAGAATAGTAGTATAATAATAATAGTACATTCTTCACTGACCTTAACATAATAAATCATTAGTTCATGGACAGCAAATGAAAAATACAGACCCAAATGAAGACTTAACATGAAAATCCTAATTAATAATAATTAATTAATTATATATTATAATCAATAATATTAATTAAATATATTATATATTATAATTAATAATATTAATTAATTAATTAGTAAGAGGTCAAAGAATAAATTATAAAGACAACAAATATGTAAGAGAATACAACAGTGATGAAAAAATGTACCAGTATTTCTGGTATACATATAAAGCGGTACTCAGGGAAAAAATCATATCCTTAAAAACAAATTAACAAAATATTTTTTTCCAAATGTTTTATTAACTTCTGGTTTACATCATTCATTTCCACCAGATTTTGGGTTACAAATTTTCTCCCCATTTTTCCCCTACCCACGGCCCCAAAGTAGCAGTCCCACAGTGTGGCGAGCCAAAGAGGCCTGAGCCAGGACTTCAGATAATTACCCTGATATCAGTGGACCTGAACAACAAAGACCTCTTCGAGATGCGACTTTTCACTATGTCAGATCCGGGGTTCTTTTGATATGGGTTACACTTATAAGGATGGTATTTGAGTTCTGAGGCTAACAGGCTCTGCCCTAAGACATATCTGATTCTGCACTCAGGTATCTTTGGGTGGCCAGCTCTAAACGTGATGACTCTTGAGGATTGAGCTTCAGCCTTGAAGTCTGCTCTCAATTGTATCCGTTTATTACTGAGGCTTCATTAGCAGTTACCTGAGGCCTAGGTCAAAGGGCTTACCCTAAGACTTTAGTCTCTTAGATAAGAAATCCTTATCAAATTATCTATTCCATGCTACTTCCAGGATACAACAGACTAAGGTAATGATTAGAAAACTTGAGTCCCCTTCCTTTGTCTCCTTGCTCTATAAAAACCTTGTCCTGAGGATCAATAAATGGAGTTCATCATTCTTCCTTGAACTACCCACGTGGCCTGGTCATTTCTTATTCACATCTCCAGATCATGCTAAGTTCTGGACACTGAGCAGCCCACGGCACCACAGGATATCCCCTCTTCCAATCTGCTCTGTCCCATATTTTCTCCCATACCCCCTTCAACTTTTCAGTAGGGCATGGTGGATCTCTATGCCCCAGTGCCTGTACACACACACACATATATATATATATATATATATATATATATATATATATATATATATATATATATATACATATATATTTAAACATTTTATTTTAAAACCTTAAATTCCAGATTCATTCCCTTCCTCCCTTGTCACCCACCCGTACTGAGAAGATAAGCAATTCAGTATAGGTTGTACATGTGTAGCTATGCAAAACATTTCCATAGTAGATATATTGTAAAAGACTGACTGTATTTCCCTTTCTCCTATCCCACCTTCCACTTGTTCTATTCTATACTTTGATCCTGTCCTTTCCAAAGTGGGTGCTTCCAACTTCCCTCCCCCCAAGCCTGCCCTCCCTTCCATCATCCTCCCTTTAATCCCCTGCCCCCCTACACTCTTGTAGGGTAAGTTACCCTATTTAGTGTGTATGTCATTGAGCCAAATTCAATGAGAATAAGGTTGATCCATTCCTTTTTGCCTTTCTGCTCTTCCCCTCCATTGTAACCATTTTCCCTTGCCTCTTCTATATGATAGTTTACCCCATTCCATCTCTCCATCTTCTCACATTATATTCCTCTCTCACCTCTTAATTTCACCTTTTAAGTATCATCCCTTCCTAATAAATTGGTCCTGTGCCCTCTATCTATGTATACCTGTAAACATATATACACACATTCACATATGTATTCATACACCCATATACCTTCCAATATAGACACACAGACACATATGTATGTATATATATATATATATATATATATATATATATATATATATATATATATTTCAAATATTTTCATACTGAAAAAAGTTTCATCAATTACAATGATCATTTTTCCATGTAGGAATGTAAATAGTTCAACTTTGATAAGTTTCTTATGTTTTTTTCCCCTGTTTAGCTTCTCATGCTTCTCTTGCTTCTTGTATCTAAATGTTAAATTTTCTATTCAACTCTGTTTTTTTCATCAAGAATACTTGAAAGTCCTCTATTCCACTGAATGACCATATTTTCCCCTGAAATATGATACTCAGTTTGGCTGGGTAGGTGATTCTTGGTTTTAATCCCAACTCCTTTGACCTCCAGAATATCATATTCCAACCCTTTCGATCCCTCAGTGTAGAAGCTGCCAGATCCTGTGTTATCCTGATTGTGTTTCCTCAATTTTCAAATTGTTTCTTCCTGGCTGCTTGTGATATTATCTCCTTGATCTGGGCATTCTTGAACCTGGCTATAATATTCCTAGGGGCTTTCTTTTTGCGATCTTTTCCAGGAAGTAATCAGTGGATTTTTTCAACTTCTATTTTGCCCTCTGGTTCAAAAACATCAGGGCAGTTTTCCTTGAGAATTTCTTGGAGGATGATTTCTAGGTTCTTTATTTCCCATCTCTCCTAGATCTATTTTCCAGGTCAGTGGTTTTTAAACAAAATATTTTTAAAATGCTAGAATTAATGAACAGAATATACATTTTTTAATAGTAGGAAGCCCACAAATAAAAATACAAAATAAACAGAAAAGAGGAGATATTGAGGATTACAGATGAAATAAATAAATTAAGAATGAAAATAAAAATTTTCTAGTTGAGGACACTGAGGAAAACAGAGGTTAAATAACTTTCCCTGGGTCATGCAGCTAATAAGTAACTGAGGCTGGATGGAAATTTGGGTCTTTCTGACTTTAGACTGAGCAGTCAATTCATATGAAAGTAATAGTTAACTAATCCATAAGATCCTACTATAAGAGAAACTGTAAAAAGACTAGGTGGCACAGTGAATAGAGCACTAGCCCTGGAGACAGGAGGACCTGAGTTCAAATCCGCCCTTAGACACTTAACACTTACTAGCCCTGTGACCTCGGGCAAGTCATTTAACCCCAGTTGCCCTGCCTTATCCCTCCAAAAAGCAGAAAAAAAAGATTTATTGTACAATATTATGTTCTTCCCTTAATATCCAAATAAAATGTGTAGCAATTATCCAAATTTGATTAATTCTAGGTAGGCTAACTAAAAGATGCTTAAAGAATTCAGGGGTTCATATGTCTGTGCTTAACTATGTTAATACAAAATAATTGGTAAAAGAATTTGGGGGTTCATATGTCTATGCTTAACTATGTTAATACAAAATAATTGTCAACTTTCCTCTTTTTAGGGCTTTGTCAGCATAACTTTAGCATTCAATAGGAAAATCTGACCATACATTCATTAGTTACTGGAAGTGGAATTTAGCAATTATAATCCCAACCATCATACCCAATAGCCTTTTCTTAGCTGTTATTCTTAATTTCTTTGTAGAAAGAAGAATGTGATGACATAGTTGACATTTTCTCCTTAACCAACATCACCTTCTTGATTCCCTTCTATGTCTTTGGCACCTCATTTTGGCATCTTTTTGTTTCTTTGTTTCCTCTTAGAATCAAAGCATTTTACTTCTGGATGGAAACTTAGAAATTATTTTACAGATAAGGAAACAGAGACCTGGAGAAATCAAGTGACCTAACCAAGGTCTTAGATATACTAAATAATATTTAACTAAGGTCTTCTGACTCTAAGTGATTTACGGTTCCCACTACATCATATTGTCCTTCTTCTTCCTTCTATACTCTAATGTTTTAATCCTTAAGTAGGAATATGATAGATGCTGATGAACATTTTAAGCCATCCAGTGAGATTTGCCCTACTGCTTTGCCCTTAGTCTGTTTCTTCTATAAAAGAATGCTTTGCCTCTTCAGTTATTTTAGCTTAATCTACATTAAAGCTAGAAAAAATAAATAAGCATAAGGGCTACATATAAGTATATGTATTTATATATACATATATGGATATACATATTAGCATATCAAAAATGAGAAAATAGAAGTTTGTATCTCTTTAACCTTTTTTTCCTTAAACTTGATTTTACTGTTCATAGTGATCAAGGCACAGGGGGGAAATGGCATTAATTTGACATTTTCCTTTTAAAAAAAAACCTTCACAAATGCTTCTGGAAAAAACTAACACAAGATACACATTTTCACCAATCAAATATTTATTAAGTGCCTACTATGTAGCTAAAAATGAGCAAAGGAAATTGAACATGTCCATATTCTTGGACTTCAGTAAATCACTTCTAGGTCAAGAGAAATGTATTTGTCTCCCAATATTCTTAGTACAGAATCATAAAGATTGCTATTGCTTAAATTTCCCTTCCATTGGGTAAATGGGAGATGCTTTATGGCTGTTCATTGGCAGAGATGATGAATGTTGACATGTCTCATAAGCCTAACGTGTAACCAGGACTTTTCTCCATGACTGGTATGAAGCTTGTCCTTTAACTGATCACTCTAGCCATCATTTGCACTTCTTGGTGTTGACCTTTGACTCTGCCAGACTATTTGATCCATGCTTTCATTCAATAAAACTGGTCCCAACTTTGAGTGTTGTGTGCTTTGCTTATCTTTCACTGTATATAGAGTAAGAAGACCTGAGTTTGAAGCCAAGCTAAACTAATTACAACTTATGTTATATTGACAGGGAGAACATGAGGAAGGGAGTGAAATAAGAATTTTTATAGCACCTACTATGTGCCAGGCAATGTGCTAAGCACTTTACAATGATTATATCATTTGGTCCTCATGCCAACCCTACAAAGTAGGTGTTGTTATTATGGCTGTTTTGCAGTTTAGTAAACTGACACAGACATAAGTTAAGTGACATTCCCAGGATCACACAGCTAGTATCTGAAGCTTGATTAGAACCTGTGCCTTCCTGATTCTAGATGCAATGCTCTATCCAATATGCTCGTTTTCCTCACCCATAAACACAGGAGGCTTGATGAAGAAAGCCTCTTCCAAATGCAAAGGTACTATTATTCTCCCATTCCAATAATAGTAGTTGTATTTGATCTTTCTGTGGCATTTTGCAGTTTACAATGTGTTTTCTTTTCTTTTTTTTTTTTTTGAAGGCAATTTTTTTTTAATTAATTTATTAGTTTAGTTTCAGTTGACAAGATTCAATTCCTTAGTTCCTTGATTTTCAAATTTCCTTTACTTCCCTCCCCCCTCCCCTCATGACATCATATAGTACAGTATAGGGTCTGCAAATGCATTCATATTAAACATTATTCCAATTGCAAAGGCATATTGTACTAGGTGGGATGAAAGATGGTAAGGAAGAAGTACAACCAAACAATGAGAAGAACAAGATCATTTAGTTTGCTTCCATCAGGATTCAGGCTCAGTTCTTTCTAGTTATATCTCTGGATGGCACATTTCTCACTTTCTTGAGTCATTCGGGATTAACTTATATCACTGCATTGCTGAAAAGAGTCCAGTCTGTCATAGTTGGTCGTCACAGATATGGTATGTCTGTGATTGTATACAAATTTCTTCTGATTCTACTCTTCTCGCTCAGCATCAGTTTGTATAAGTCTCTCCAGGTAATTATGAAATCCGTCACCTCCTCGTTTCTTATAGCACAATAAAATTCCATTACATTCATATACCACAACTTGTTTAGCCATTCCCCAATTGATGGGCACTCCTTTAGTTTCCAATTCTTTGCAACCACAAAAAGGGCTGCTAAAAATATTTTTGTACATATGGTTCTTCCTCCCACTACTATGATCTCTTTGGGATATAACCCTAGGAGTGGTATGGCTGGGTCAAAGGGTATGAAATTATTTATAATCCTTTGGGCATAATTCCAGATTGCTCTCCAGAATGGTTGGATAAGTTCACAACTCCACCAGCAATGTATTAGCGTTCCAATTTGCCCACATCCTCTCCAGCATTTGTCACTTTCTTGTTTTGTCATCTTAGCCAATCTGACTGGAGAGATGTGGTATCTCAGAGTTGTTTTGATTTGCATTTCTCTAATTAATAGTGATTTAGAGCATTTCTTCATATGCTTATAGATATCTTTAATTTCTTTCTCTGAAAACTTCCTATTCATATCCTTTGACCATTTCTCAATTGGGGAATGACTTGTATTCATATAGATTTGGCTCAATTCTCTATAAATTTTAGAAATGAGTCCTTTATCAGAGACACAGGTTGTAAAAATTCTTTCCCAATTTCCCACCTCCCTCTTGATCTTGGTTACATTGGCTTTGTTTGTGCAGAAGCTTTTCAATTTAATGTAATCAAAATTATCCATTTTGCATTTTATAATGCTCTCTAATTCTTGTTTGGTCCTAAAATCTTCCCCTCTCCACAGATCTGTCAGGTAAACTATTCCTTGCTTTCCCAAATTGCTTACAGTATCATCCTTTACACCTAGATCATGCACCCATTTAGATTTGATTTTGGTATATGGTGTTAGATAGTGATCTATGCCCAGTTTCTGCCATACTGTATTCCAGTTTTCCCAGCAGTTTTTGTCAAATAGTTCATTCTTATCCCAAAAACTGGGGTCTTTGGGTTTATCGAACAATAGATTGCTATATTCATTAACTGCTGGGTCTCCTGCACCTAATCTATTCCATTGATCCACTACTCTACACCTCTGCCAGTACCAAGCAGTTTTGATGACTGCTGCTGTATAATACAGATGAAGATCTGGCATAGCTAGTCCACCTTCCCTAGCATTTCTTTTCATTAATTCCCTTGATATTCTAGACCTTTTGTTTTTCCAAATAAATTTTGTTATTATTTTGTCTAACTCTACAAAGTAGTTTTTTGGTAGATTGATTGGAATGGCACTAAATATATAATTTAGTTTGGGTAAAATTGTCATTTTTATTATATTAGCTCAACCCAGCCACGAGCAATTGATATTTTTCCAACTATTTAGATCTGATTTTATTTCTGTGAGAAGTGTTTTGTAGTTGTGATCATATAGATTCTGGGTTTGTTTTGGCAAGTAGATTCCCAAATATTTTATAATGTCTACAGTGACTTTAAATGGGATTTCTCTTTCTATCTCTTGCTGTTGAGTTTCATTAGAGATATACAGGAATGCTGAGGATTTATGTGGGTTTATTTTATATCTGCAACTTTGCCAAATTTATTTATTGTCTCAAGTAATTTTTTACTTGATTCTCTAGGATTCTCTAAGTATATCATCATATCATCTGCAAAGAGTGACAGCTTGGTCACTTCTTTGCCTAATTTGATTCCTTTGATTTCTTTTTCTTCTCTAATTGCTACTGCTAACGTTTCAAGTACCAGATTGAATAAGAGGGGTGATAGTGGACACCCTTGTTTCACTCCTGATCTTATTGGAAAGGCTTCTAGTTTATCCCCATTGCATATAATACTTGCTGATGGTTTTAGATAGATGCTAGCAACTATTTTAAGGAAAGCTCCATTTATTCCTATACTTTCTAGTGTTTTTAATAGGAATGGATGTTGTACTTTGTCAAAAGCCTTTTCTGCATCTATTGAGATGATCATGTGGTTTTTGCTAGTTTTGTTGTTGATATGCTCAATTATATTGATGGTTTTCCTAATATTAAACCATCCTTGCATTCCTGGAATGAATCCTACCTGATCAGGGTGTATTATTTTTGTGATAAGTTGTTGGAGTCTTTTGGCTAATATTTTATTTAGAATTTTTGCGTCTAAATTCATGAGGGAGATTGGTCTATAATTTTCTTTCTCTGTTTTATCTCTTCCTGATTTAGGAATCAGTACCATATTTGTATCATAGAAAGAGTTTGGTAGGACTCCTTCTTCACTAATTTTCCCAAATAGTTTGTAGAGTATTGGAATCAATTGTTCTTTAAATGTTTGATAGAATTCACTAGTGAACCCATCTGGCCCTGGAGATTTTTTCCTAGGGAGTTCATTGATGGCTTGTTTGATTTCTTTTTCTGAGATGGGTATTTAGGTAATTCACTTCCTCTTCAGTTAATCTGGGCAATTTGTGATTTTGTAAATATTCATCCATTTCACTAAGATTGTCATATTTATGTGCATACAATTGGGAAAAATAATTCCTCATTATTTTTTTGATTTCCTCTTCATTGGAGGTAGATTCACCCTTTTTATTTTTGATACTCATAATTTGGTTTTCTTCTTTCTTTTTTTATCATATTGACTAAGGGTCTATCAATTTTGTTGATTTTTTCATAAAACCAGCTCTTAGTTTTATTTATTAATTCAATGGTTTTCTTAATTTCAATTTTATTAATCTCACCTTTGGTTTTCAGTATTTCTAATTTAGTACTAAATTGGGGATTTTCAATTTGTTCTTTTTCTAGCTTTTTCAATTGCATGTCCAATTCACTGACCTCCCTTCTCTCTGCTTTAATTAAGTATGCACTCAGGGATATAAAACTTCCCCTGAGAACTGCCTTTAGTGCATCCCACAAATTTTGGTATGTTGTTTCATTATTATCATTCTCTTGAATGAAATTATTGATTGTTTCTATAATTTCTTCTTTGACCCACCAATTTTTTAGGATTAAATTGTTTAGTTTCCAATTAGTTTTTAGTCTATCTTTCCATGGCCCTTTATTGCATATAATTTTTATTGCATCATGATCTGAGAATGATGCGCTTACTATTTCTGCCTTTCTGCACTGGATTGTGAGGTTTTTATGCCCTAGTACATGGTCTATTTTTGAGTATGTACCATGCACTGCTGAAAAGAAAGTAAATTCCTTTTATCCCCATTCAGTTTTCTCCAGAGATCCATCATATATAGTCTCTCTAAGATTCTATTCACCTCCTTAACTTCTTTCTTGTTTATTTTGAGGTTAGATTTATCAAGTTCAGAGAGGGGAAGATTAAGGTCCCCCACTAGTATAGTTTTGCTATCTATTTCTTCCTCTAATTCCTATTAACTTTCAGAATTTGGATGCTATACCACTTGGTGCATATATATTAAGTAGTGATATTGCTTCATTCTCAATGGTGCCTTTTAGTAGGATATAGTTTCCTTCCTTATCTCTTTTAATTAGATCTATTTTTGCTTTTGCTTTATCTGAGATAAGTATTGCTACCCCTGCTTTTTTTACTTTAGCCGAGCATAATAAATTTTACTCCAACCTTTTACCCTTACCCTGTGGGTATCCCTTTGTTTCAAATGTGTTTCTTGAAGACAGCATATTGTAGGATTATGGTTTTTAATCCATTCTGCTATCCGCCTCTGTTTTATGGGAGAGTTCATCCCATTCACATTCACAGTAATGATGACTATCTGTCTCTTCACTTCCATCCTATTCCCTCCCCTGTTTATGTTTTTGTTTATTCCTTCTCCCTTCCCCTCCTTGAAGTTTTCCCTTTTGACTGCCCCCTCCCTCAGTGTTCCCACCCAGTGACCCCCCTTCTTAACCTACCCTCTCCCCTTACTACTATTTCCCTCCCTTATAATCCCTCCCTTTAGTCTCCTCCTTTTCACCCCCCCCTACCCTCCCACTATCTATAGGACACAACAAATTTTTATACTTATCAGAGTAAATTACTCCCCGTTTGATTCCAAACCAATGAGAGTAAATTTCAAACAATACTCCTCTCCCTCCCTCCAATTCCTCTATTTAATGAATTTATGTGTCTATTCACGTTAGATTCTTAAACTTCACTGATTAATTTGATCCTTCTTTGAACCAGAACCAGTGAGAATAGTGTTTAAATGATGTTCCTCTCCCTCTTACTTCCCCTTCTTCTATAGTGTGTTTTGATGCCTCTTCAGATGGCATATTTTACCTTTTCC